>CM067869.1:11184358-11224616 GCA_034621305.1 Solanum pimpinellifolium
TTGTGTGGATCTAAACATGAATAGAGTTACACCATTGCACTACCCTAAACCCTTCAAGTCGAACTAGGTGTCTGATAATCTGGTATAGTGATGAGAGGTCAAGTGAGTGTGAGGAAAGTTGAATAGTCCACTACTGATACTGAGCTAGAACTTGCCTGGTTAGTCCTGCTAAAAGTAAGCTGTAACATACAATTAGGAAAGGATCATAGGCCCTTATTCAATATAGCCCATTTCTAGCCTAAATAAAGAAACCAAATGAAAGTTATCCTTCGTTGATCCAAATAATTTGAGCTTAAAATTAGACCTTTCTTTTTCACACCCAACTGATCTTTTCTGGGAACAATAGGTTGGCCCTGGTCCCTCCTTGAACATGTGCACCTCAGCTTATGCCAAAAGCATAAGTTGAGGGTGGCTAATGTATAAAAAACCTTTGTTATGGCCCTGACCCGATTTTGGGTATTGTGTACCTTGACTCATGCAAAGCCTGAGTTGAGGTGGCTGTTTTGAGAAATGCTCTGGAAAGTGGGGTTGAAAGAACAAAGAGAGAGAAAGAACAAAAGTAAAGTGACTCAAGAACTCGTTGAAAAAAAAAGAGAATTATTAAAGAATTACAAACAAGAAAAGAAAAGAGTCACTTACACAAATAATGAAAGAAGGGAAACAACAAGGTGAAGAATAGGAGAAACTGGGCGAGATAAAGTGATATAGACAGAAGGTTTAGCCGATATGTCAAGGAGGGCAAAAAGTCACTAAAGTATACCTAAATATACCCTACCTGACTCTGAGCCTACGTTACAAGCTAAAAAAGTCCTATCGTGATCCTAAGGGTTGTATAGCGAACTTAAGGCAGTGAAAATAAGGGAAAGCTTATGGCAATAGGTATGATGAGTGTGACTTTGTTCTGAGAGCGAGTGTTGAAATGTAATCCTTATACTCAAACTGAAATCATTGTGTAAAAATGAGGATTTTTTTCTAAAGTGAGGACACTAGTTGCAATACCGGAATTATTAGCACCTCGGTGAGAAATTGAAGAGGAGGGTGTTAGTGCATGGTGAATCTGTGTCATGTTCGAATCCCACAAAAGTCAAGCCTAATAGTGATAGCATGCATAGATTTGATGGGATTAGTCGGGATTGATAGCTAAATGATTGCAAAGGATAAAACATGAATACTATTGTACAAAGATTGTGTAGTGAGTCATAGTGCGTCGCTTGAGGACAAACAACGAATTTAAGTTGAGGGTGTTGATATACCGTGGTTTCACGGTATATTAATACCCTTTTCCTTAAGTTTATTGTGTCCGAAAGCCTTTTTGTGCTAATTTTGATATAAGTTTTTCTTTGTTTTGCAGGAAATCTGTCTAAAGCTGAATGCGGAGATTTTGAGCGAAAAATGCAAAAGAGACCACCTACGGAGCTTATGACGGTCCCTCGTGCTTGTGACGGTCCGTAGGTGGCAGCGTAGAGAAGCTGCTGAAGGAAGATGGGGAAGTCTGACCAAGTGTGGGATTACGAAGCTTGTGACGGTCCGTCATGGATATGACGGTCCGTCCTGCAGGTTCGTCGCGAAGATCAAAGAATGATCCCAGTACCCAGATTCAAAGAGTTGAAGTATTTGGTAACGAAGACCCTCGATGGACCGTCGTGCCTGTGACGGTCCGTCACACTTGCCGTTGAGGGGAATGAAGAAAGCAGCAGAAGAATTGCACCAAGTATGGGGCGACGGAGCCCACGACGGTCCGTCATGACCACGACGTTCCGTCGCGTGGTCCGTCGACCCAGCCGCGTCTTGACAGATTTCCAGTAATTAGAATCCTTGTTAATTAGGTTTTTATTTTTTTATAAATAGTTCGAAAAACCTCATTTTGAGGTTAGACTCTTGGAGATTAAACATCATATTATTAGACTTTGTTTTCTGAGTTTTTGATTGTTGGAGATTTCTACAAGTAACTCTTGTTGATTAATCAAGCAATTTTCAGACTTTATCTTTCTCATCAAAGTAAGTACATGACTTCTTGTTTAATATATTTGAATATTGTGTTTATGGATATGAGTAACTAAACTCTATAACTAGGGTTGTGGGAACCATAGGCAAATAATGAGATAAACCCTAGCTAAAATAACAATTCTAGAATAGTGTCTTGCATGTATTATTAATTCTTTCGCTTAGAAATCTTTTTAATGGATGATCACGTTAGAACTCGCCTTAATGCTACTTGCCGGACCAAGGAGGTAGATAATAGGAAAAGAATTATTAACATAGATTTAGTGTATACTATCTAATAGGCTAGTATTGATTGGTACGAGGTAATAACTAAGTCAAATATCGAATATGATGCTTAATATGAGGTAAGGATGAGGGTTAGGAAAGCAACACACGTAGCCTGACCAAGGTGCGGAGTGAGATTTTCTAGATGCCGGACCAAGGATTTAGAAATACATAGCTTATCACATTGCATGGAAGATACTAGGAAAGAATTGTTATAGCTAGAATTATCAAGTTATGAACCTGTGGCGAACACGTAAACCCTAGTTACTTTGATTACTTGATTAAACTCAACATTAAAAGCTGTTAAGTGTCTCTGTCAAGTTCGTTAGTTATTTTTTTTATTTTATTAGGAAGTACAAAACCCCCTTTTATGCTTTTACTTTTTTAAGGAAGTCATCACCAAACAATAGTAATAACAAGTTGGAGTTAATTCTAGACTATTTTCCTCCTCGTGGGAACGATCCCAACCTCACTAGTTGGGTTATTTACTTGATGCGACTGCTTTACTTCTCATTTGAGAAGTAAGTTTGAGCGTATCACACACCCGACGTAGTCCGACCGTGTGTACTGCCTAAGGGCGGTGATGTCATGCCACACCCGAGGTCGTCCGACTGTGTGTGCTGTCGAGGGCCGGTAATGTCATTCCACTCCCGACGTTACCGACCGTGTGTGCTGTCCAAGGGAGGTGATGTCATGCCATGCCGAGATGTTGCCGACCGTGTGTGTTTTCCAAGGGAGGTGATGTAATGCCACGCCCGACATCGTCCGACCGTGCGTGCAATCCAAGGGCGGTGATGTGATGCCACACGCACGACGTCGTCTGACCATGCGTGCAGTCAAGGGCAGTGATGTCATGCCTCGCCCAATGTCGTCCTACTGTATGTGTTGTCCTAGGGCGGTGATGGCATGCCACGCCCGACGTCATCCGACCGTGTGTGTGTGCTGTCCAAAGGCGGTGATGTCATGCCACGCCCACGTAGTGTTACCGTGTGTGCTGCCTAAGGAGGTGATGTCATGCACCACTCGACGTCGTTCGACCGTGGTGGTGCTGCCCAAAGGCGATGATGACATGCAACGCCCAACGTTATTCGACCGTGTGTGCTGCCCAAAGGCGATGACGGCATGCCACGCTCGACATTTTTTTCAACCGTGTCTGCTGTCCATAGGAGATGATGTCATGCCACGCCCGACGTCATCCGACAGTGTGTGCTGTCCAAGAGAGGTGATGTCATGCCACGCCCGACATCGTTCGATCGTGCAAGCAGTCTAAGGGCGGTGATGTCATGCCACGCTAGACGTCGTTCGACAGTTTATGCTTCCCAAAGGCGATGATGGCATGCCACGCCCGATGTTGTTCGTCCGTGTGTGCTGTCCATAGGTGGTGATGTCATGCATGCCTAAAATCATCCGATAGTGTGTGCTGTCCAAGGGCATTGATGGCATGCCACGGCCGACATCATTAGACCGTGTGTGCTGTCCAAGGGCGGTGATGTTATGCCACGCTCGACGTCGTTCGACCGTTTAGCTTCACAAAGGCGATGATGGCATGCCATGCTCGACGTCATTCGACCGTGTGTGCTACCCATAGGGGATGATCGCATGCCACGCCCAATGTCGTTCGAACGTGTGTGCTGTCCAAAGGCCGTGATGGCATGCCACACCTGACGTCGTTCAACCGTGTGTGCTGTCCAAAGGCGGTGATGTCATGCCATGCCCGACGTCATCTGAATGTGTGTGCCGTACAAGGTTGATGATGTCATGACTTGCCCGACATCGTTCGACCATGGGTGCTGTCAAAGGGCGGTGATGTCATGCCATGCCCGACGTCGTCTGATCATGCGTGCCGTCCAAGGGCGGTGATGTCATGCCATGCCTGACGTTGTTCGACCGTGGGTTGTTGTCCAAGGGCGGTGATGTCATTCCCATGCCCGACGTCGTTTGACCTTGAACCGTGCGTGTAGTCCAAGGGCAATGATGTCATGCCACGCCCGACATCATCCGACAGTGTGTGTTGTCCATGGGCGTTGATGGCATGCCACGCCCGACATCGTTCGACTATGCTTGTAGTCCAAGGGCGGTGATATCATGCAACGCCCGACGTTGTTCGACTGTTTAGCTTCCAAAGGCTATGATGGCAATGCCATGCCCGACGTCGTTAAAACCGTGTGTGCTGCCCAGAGGCGATGAAGGAATGCCACGCCCGACGTCATTCGACCGTTGTGTTTTAACAAAAGGCGGTGATGTCTTGCCACACCAACATCATTCGACCGTGTGTGCTGCCAAAAGGCGATGATGGCATGCCACTCCTGACGTTGTTCGACCTTGTTTTCCGTTCAAGGGCGATGATGGCATGCCACGCGTGACACCGTTCGACTGTGTGAGCTAGTCCAAAGGTGATAATGGCATGCCACGCCCGATGTCGTTTGACCATGTGTGAAGCCCAAAGGTGATGATGGCATGCCACACCCGACGTAGTCTGACCGTGTGTACTACATAAGGGCAGTGATATCATGCCACGCCCGACGTCATTCGACTGTGTGTGCAGTCGAGGGCCAGTGATGTCATGCCACGCCCGACGTTATCGATCATGTGTGTTGTCCAAGGGCGATGATGTCATGCCACGCCCGATGTTGCCAACTGTGCGTGCTGTCCAATTGAGGTGTTGTCATGCCACGCCCGACATCGTCCAACTGTGCGTGCAGTCCAAGGGTGATGATGTGATGCCACGCATGACGTCGTCCAACCATGCGTGCAGTCCAAGGGCGGTGATGTCATGCCACGCCCGACGTCGTCTGACCGTATATGCTGTCCAAGGGTGGTGATGGCATGCCACACTTGACATCATCCGACCGTGTGTGCTGTCCGAAGGCGGTGATGTCATGCCAAGCCCGACATAGTCTTACCGTGTGTGCTGCCCAAGGGAGGTTATGTCATGCCACGCCCGACGTCGTTCGACCGTGTGTGCTGCCCAAAGGCGATGATGGCATGCCACGCCCAACGTCATTCAACCGTGTGTGCTGCCCAAAGGCGATGACAGCATGCCACGCCCGACGTCGTTCAACTGTGTGTGCTGCTCAAAGGCGATGATGTCATGCCACACCCGACGTCGTTCGACCGTGTTTGTCGTCCAAGGGCGATGATGGCATGCCACGCCCGAGGTCATCTGACCGTGCAATATGTTCAAGGGCTATGAAGGCATGCCACACCCGACGCCTCTAACTGTTTGAGCTAGTCCAAAGGCAATGATGGGATGCCATGCTCGATGTCATTCGACCGTTTGTGGTGCCCAAAGGTGATGATGGCATGCCACGCCCAACGTCGTTCGACCATGTGTGTTGTCCAAAGTCGGTGATGTCATGCCACGCCCGACGTTGTCCGATAGTGTGTGATGTCAAAGGGCAATGATGTCATTCCATGCTCTACATCGTTCAACCGTACGTGCAGTCCAAGGGCGGTAATGTGATGCCACGCTTGACGTCGTTCAACCATTTTTGCTTCCCAAAGCGATGATGGCATGCCATGCCTGACTTCGTTCGACTGTGTGTGCTGCCCATAAGCGATGATGGCATGCCACGCCCGACGTCGTTCGACCGTGTGTGCTAACCAAAGGCGGTAATGTCTTGCTACGCCCGACGTCGTTCGATCTTGTGTGCTGCCCAATGGCGATGCTGGCATGCCACGCCCAACGTCGTTTGACTGTGTTTTGCCGTCCAAGGACGATGATGGCATGTCACGCCCGACGCTGTCCGACTGTGTTAGCTAGTCCAATGGCGATGATGGGAGGCCACGCCCGATGTCGTATGACCATGTGTGCATCCAAAGGGCAATAATGAAATGCCACACTCGACGACTTAGTTCGACCGTGTGTACTGCCTAAGGGAGATGATGTCATGCCATGCCCGACGTCATCCGACCGGTGTGCTGTCGAGGACCGGTGATGTCATGCCATGCCCGACTTTACCGATCGTGTGTACTGTCTAAGGGTGGTGATGTCATGCCACGCCCGATGTTGCCGACCATGTGTGCTGTCCAAGCGAGGTGATGTCATACCACGCCCGACGTCATCTGACCGTGCGTGCAGTCCAAGGGCGGTGATGTGATGCCACGCACGACGTCGTCTGACCATGCGTGCAGTCCAAGGATGGTGATGTCTTGCCACGTCCGACGTCGTTCGATCGTATGTGCTGTCCTAGGGCGTGATGGCATGCCACGCCCGACATCATCCGACAGTGTGTACTGTCCAAAGGTGGTGACGTCATGCCACGCCCAACGTAGTTCGACCGTGTGTGCTGCCAAGGGAGGTGATGTCATGCCACGCACGACGTCATTCGACCGTGTGTGTTTTTCTCAAAGGCGATGGCATGCCACGCTCGATGTCATTCGACCGTTTGTGTTGCCCAAAGGCGATAACGGCATGTTACGCCCGACGTCGCTCAACAGTGTGTGCTGTCCGAAGGCGGTGATGTCATGCCACACCCGACATCGTCCGACAGTGCGTGACGTCTAAAGGCGGTTATGTCATGCCACGCCTGACGTCGTTCGACTCTGTGTGCTTTCCAAGGGCGGTGAAGTCATGCCACGACTGAGGTCGTCCGACCGTGCATGTAGTCCTAGGGCGCTGATGTCATGCAACGCCTGACATCGTTCGACCGTGTGTGCTGACCAAAGGCGATGATGGCTGCCACGCCCAACGTCGTTCAACTGTGTAGGCTGGCCAAGGCGATGATGGCATGCCACGCCCGACGTTGTATGACCGTGTGTGCTGTCCAAAGGCGGTGATGGCTTTTAATGCCCGACGTTGTCCGACTGTGTGTGCTGTCCAAAGGCGGTGATGTCATGACACGCCTGATGTCTTTCGACCATGCGTGGCTACCGAAAGGCGACGATGGCATGCCACACTTGACGTCGTTCGACCGTGTGTGCTGTCCAATGGTGGTGATGGCATGTCACGCCTGACGTCGTTCGTCCATGTTTGTCATCCTAGGCTATGATGGCATGACACACCTGACGTCGTTCGACCGTGGGTACTGCCCAAAGGCAATGATGGAATGCAACGCCCGACGTCGTTCGACCGTGTGTGCTTTCCAAAGGCGGTGTTGTCATGCCACGCCCGACATAGTCTGACCGTGTGTGCTGCCCCAGGGAGGTTAGGTCAAGCCACGCCCGACGTCGTTCGACCGTGTGTGCAGTCCAAGGGCGGTGATGTCATGCCACGCCTGACGTTGCCGACCGTGTGTGCTGTCCAAAAGCGGTAATGTCATGCCACGCCCGACGTTACCGACCAGGTGTGCTGTCCAAGGGCGGTAATGTTATGCCCGATCAACGTCATCGGATAGTGCGTGCTGTCCAAGGGCTGTGATTTCATGTCATGCCGACGTCTTTCGACCGTGTGTGCCGTCTAAGGGCGGTGATGTCATGCCACACTTGACGTCCTGTGACCATGCGTGTAGTCCTTGGGCGCTGATGTCATGCCACACCCAACGTCATTCGACCATTTATGCTGCCCAAATGCGATGATGGCATGCCACGCCCGATGTTGTTCAACCGAGTGTGCTGCCCAATGGTGATGATGGCATGCTACGCCCGATGTCGTTCAACCGTATGTGTTGTCAAAAGGCAGTGATGGCATGTCACGCTCGACCTCGTCCGACCGTGTGTGCTGTCCAAAGGCAGTAATGAAATGCCATGCCCGACGTTGACGACCGTGTGTGCTGCCCAAAGCGGTGATGTCACGCCACGCCCGACGTTGCCGACCGTGTGTGCTGTCCTAGTGAGGTGATGTCATGCCACGCCCGACATCGTCCGACTGTATGTGCCGTCTAAGGGCGGTGATGTCATGCCACGCCCGACATCGTCTGATCGTGCGTGCAGTCCAAGGGCGGTGATGTCATGCCACGCCCGACGTCGCCGACCGTGCGTGCAGTCCTAGGGCGGTGATGTCATGACACGCCCGACATCATTCGACCGTGTGTGCTTCCCAAAGGCGATGATGGCATGCCACACCAGACGTTGTTCAATTGTGTGTGCTGTCCAAAGGTGGTGATGTCGTGCCACGCCCGACGTCGTCCGACCGTGCGTGCCGTCCAGAGCGTTTATGTCATGCCACGCCCGACGTCGTTCAATCGTGTGTGCTGTCCAAGGGCCAGTGAATTCATGGACGCCTGACGTCCTCCGATCTTGCATGCAGTCCTAGGGCGGTGATGTCATGCCACGCCCGACGTCGTTCGACCGAGTTGTGCTGCCCAAAGGTAGTGATGTCATGCTACGCCCGATGTCGTGCGACCTTGTGTGCCATCCAGGGCGATGATGTCATGCCACGCCTGACGTAGTTCGACCGTGTGTGCTGTCTAAAGGCAGTGATATCATGCCATACCGACGTTGCCGACCGTGTTGTGCTACCCAAGGGTGCTGATGTCATGCCACGCCCGACGTCGTTCGACTGTGTGTGATGTCAAGGGAGGTGATGTCATGCCACGCCCGATGTCGTTTGACCGTGTGTGCTGTCCAAGGGCGGTGATGTCATGCCACATCCGACGTTGCCGACCGTGTGTTCTATCTAAGGGCGGTGATGTTATGCCACGCCCAACGTTGCCGACCGTGTGTGCTGTCCAAGGTCGGTGATGTCATGTCACGCCTGACGTTGTTCGACCATGTGTGCCGTCCAAGGGCGGTGATGTTATACCACGCCCGACGTCATTCGACTGTGGTTCTGCACAAAGGCAATGATGGTATGCCACGCCCGACATCATTCAACCGTGTGTGTTGTCCAAAGGCGGTAATGTCATGCCGTGCCTGACGTCGTCCAACCGTTCGTGTCGTCCAAGGGGCGGTGATGTCATGCCTCGCCCGACATTGTTCGATCGTGTGTGCTGTCCAAGGGCGGTGAAGTCAATTCACGCCCGAACGTCGTCCGACCGTGCATGTAGTCCAAGGGCGGTGATGTCATGCCACACTCGACATCGTTCGACCATGTGTGCTGCCTAAAGGCGATGATGCCATGCCACGACGACGTCGTTCGATCGTGTGTGCTGCCAAAGGCGATGATGGCATGCCACGCCCAACGTAATTCGATAGTGTGTGCTTCCAAAGGCGATGATAGTATGCCACGACCGATGTCGTTCGACCGTGTGTGCTATCCAAAGGCGGTGATGGCATGTCACGCCTGACGTCGTTCGACCGTGTTTGCCGTCCTAGGGCTATGATGGCATGCAACGCCCAATGTCGTTCGACCGTGTGTTCTGCCCAAAGACGATGATGGCATGCCACGCCCGACGTCGTTCGACCGTGTGTGCTGTCCAAAGGTAGTGATGTCATGCCATACCCGACGTAGTTTGACCTGTTTGGGCTGCCCAAGGGCGGTGATGTCTTGCCACGCCTGACGTCGTCCGATCGTGTGTGATTTCCAAGGGCGGTGATGTCATGCCCCACCCGACGTTGCCGACCGTGTTTGCTGTCCAGGGCGGTGATATCATGCCACGCCTCATGTTGCCGACTGTGTGTGCTATCCAAGGGCGGGTGACGTCATGGCATGCTCAACATTGTCCGACCGTACGTGCAGTCTTAGGCCGGTGATGTCATGCCACACCCGACATCGTTCGACCATGTGTGTTGTTCAAGGGTGCTGATTTCATACCATGCCCGACATGTTTGACCGTGTGTGCTGTCCAAGGGCGGTGATGTCATGCCACGCCCGACGTCGTCCGACCGTGCGTGCCATCCAAGGGAGGTGATTTCATGCCAAGACTGACGTCGTCCGACCGAGTGTGCTGTCTTAGGGCGGTGATGTCATTTCATGCCCGACGTCGTTCCACCATTTGTGTTGCCCAAAGGCGATGATGGCATGCCACGCCCCGACGTTGTCCGACCGTGCGTCCTGTCCAAGGGCGGTGATGTCATTCCACGCTGGACGTCGTTCGACCATTTGTGCTGCCCAAAGGCGATAATGGAAAGCCATGCTGATGTCATTTGACCGAGTGTGCTGTCCAAAGGTGGTGATGTCATTTAACACCCAACGTTGTTCGACCAGTGTGCTGTCCAAAGGTGGTGATGTCATGCCACGCGTGACATCGTCCGACCGTATATGCTGTCCAAGGGCGGTGATGATATGCCACGCCTGACGTCATCCAACTGTGTGAGCTAGTCCATGGCGATGATGGGAGGCCACGCCCGATGTTGTTTGACCATGTGTGCAGCCCAAAAATGATAATGGCATGCCACACTCGACGTAGTTCGACCGTGTGTACTGCCTAAGGGCAGTGATGTCATGCCACGCCCGACGTCGTCCGACCATGTGTGCTGTCGAGGGGTGGTGATGTCATGTCATGCCCGACGTTACCGACCGTCTGTGTTGTCCAAGGGTGGTGATGTCATGCCACGCCCGATGTTGCTGACCGTGTGTGCTTTCCAAGGGAGGTGATGTCATGCCACTTCCGATGTCGACCGTGCGTGCAGTGCAAGTGCGGTAATGTGATGCCACGCACGACGTCGTTCGACCATGCGTGCAGTCCAAGGGATGTGATGTCATGCCACGCCAGACGTCGTCCCGACCGTATGTGCTGTCCAAGGGCGGTGATGGCATGCCACGCCCGACGTCATCCGACTGTGTGTGCTGTCAAAGGCGGTGATGTCATGCCACGCCCGACGTTGTCCCACCATGTGTGCTGCCCAGGGAGGTGATTTCATGCCACACCCGACATCGTTCGACCGTGTGTGTTTCCAAAAAAGCGATGATGGCATGCCACGCCTGACGTCATTCGACCGTGTGTGCTGCCCAGAGGCAATGACGGCATGCCACGCCCTACGTCGTTCAACCGTGTGTGTTGTCCTAAGGCGGTGATGTCATGCCACGCCCGACGTCGTCCGACCGTGCATGCCTTCCAGGGCGGTGATTTCATGCCACACCCGACGTCGTTCGACCGTGTGTGCTGTCCATGGGCGGTGAAGTCATCCCACACCCGAGGTCATCCGACCATGCATGCAGTCCTAGGGCGCTTATGTCGTGCCACGCCCGATGTTATTCGATCGTGTGTGCTACCCAAAGGCGATGATGGCATGCCACGCTCGACGTTATTCGACCGTGTGTGCTGCCCATAGGCGATGATGGCATGCTACGCCCGACGTCGTTCAACCTTATGTGTTGTCCAAAGGCGGTGATGGCATGTCGCGCCCGACGTTTGTCCGATCGTGTGCTGTCCAAAGGCGGTAATATCATGCCATGCCCGACGTTTCCTGACCGTGTGAGCTTCCCAAGAGCGTTGATGTCATGCCACTCCCGACGTTGTCGACCCAGTGTGCTATCCTAGGGAGGTGATGTCATGCCACGCCCAACGTCGTCCGACTGTGCAAGCCCTTAAGGGCGGCGATGTCATGCCACGCCCGACGTCGTCTGATGGTGCGTGCAGTCCAAGGGAGGTGATATCATGCTACGCCCGACATCGTTCGACCGTGTGTGCTGTCCAAAGGCGGTGATATCATGCCATGCCCGACGTTGCTGACTGTGTATGCTTCCCAAGTGTGGTGATGTCATGCCACGCCTGACGTTGTTCGCCCGTGTGTGATGGTCCAAGGGAGGTGATGTCATGCCACGCCCGACGTTGTCTGACTGTGTGTGCTGTCCAAGGGTTATGATGTCATGCCATGCCCGACATCGTCCAATCATTCGTGTATTCGAAGGGTGGTGATGGCATGTCACGCCTGACGTCGTCCGACCGTTGTGTGTTTGTCAAAGGGCGGTGATGTCATGTCATGCCCGACGTTGCGACCGTGTGTGCTAGCCAAGGGCGGTGATGTAATGCCACGCCCGACGTTGCCGACCGTGTGTGCTGTCCAAGGTCGGTGATGTCATGCCACGCCCGACGTTGTCCACCGTGCGTGCAGTCCTAGGGCGGTGATGTCATGCCTAGCCTGACGTTGTTCGACCGTGTGTGATGTTCAAGGGCGATTATGTTATGCCACGCCCGACATCATTCGACCGTGTGTGATGTTCAAGGCGATTATGTTATGCCACGCCCGACGTCATTCGACGTGTGTACTGCCCAAAGACGATGATGGAATGCCACACCGGACATCATTCAACAGTGTGTGTTGTTCAAAGGCGGTGATGTCATGCAATGCCCGACGTCGTCCGACCTTGTGTGCCGTCCAAGGGCAATGATGTCATGCCACGCCTGACGTCATTCGATCGTGTGTGCTGTCCTAGGGCAGTGAAGTCATGCCACACCTGACGTCGTTCGACGGTTTGTGAAGCCCAAAGGTGATGACGGGATGCCACGCCCGACGTCGTTCGACCGGGTGTGGGTCCCTAAGGCGATGATGGCATGCCAAGCCCGACGTCGTTCGACCGTGTGTGCTGCCCAAAGGCGATGACGACATTCCACGCCCGACGTCGTTCGAACGTGTGCCCTGTCCAAATGCGGTGATGGTATGTCACGCCTGACGTCGTTCGATCGTGTTTGCCGTCCAAAGGCTATGATGGCATGCCACGCTTGACATCGTTCGACCGTGTGTGTTGCCCAAGGGCGGTGATGTCATGCCACGCTGACGTTGTTCGATCGTGTATGCTGTCCAAGGGAGGTGATGTCATGCCACGCTCGACGTTGTTCGACCGTGTGTGTCGTCCAAGGGAGGTAATGTCATGCCATGCCCGATGTTGCCGACGGTGTGTGCTTTTCAAGGGCGGTGATGTCATGCCACGCCCGACGTCGTCTGACCGTGCGTGCCGTCCAAGGGCGGTGATGACATGCCATGCCAGACGTCGTCTGTCGTGTGCGCTATCCAAGGGGCTATGATGTCATGCAACACCCGACGTCGTCCGATCGTGCGTGCAGTCCAAGGCGGTGATGGCATGGAACGCCTGACTTCGTTCGACTGTGTGTGTTGTCCAAGGGCGGTGATGTCAAACCATGCTCGATGATGCCAACCGTATGTGTTGCCCAAGGTCGGTGATGTCATGCCACGATCGACGTCGACCGACTGTGTTTGCTTTCAAAGGGCGATGATGTCATGCACGCCCAACGTTTCCGATCGTGTGTGGTTTCCAAGGGTGGTGATGTCATGCCACGCCCGACGTTGCTGATCGTGTGTGCCTTCCAAGGGTTATGATGTCATGCCGCGCTCGATGTCGTCTGACTTGTGTGTAGTGTCCAGTAGCGATGATGTCATGCCACGTCCGACGTCGTCTTACCGTGCGTGCCGTCCAAGGTCCGTGATGTCATGCCATGCTCGACGTCGTCCAACTGTGCGTGCAGTCCAAAGGCGGTGATGTCATGCCACGCCGACGTTGTTTGATCGTGTGTGCTTTCCAAGGGCAGTGATGTCATGCCACGCTCGATGTCGTTCGATCGTGCGTGAAATCTAAGGGCGGTGATGGCATGGAACGCCCGACGTCGTCTGACCGTGTCCAAGGGCGGTGATGTCATGCAACGCCCGACGTCGTCCAACCGTGCGTGCCATCAAAGGGCGGTGATTTCATGCCACCGCTTGACGTCGTCCAACCGTGTGTGCTGTCCAAGGGCGATGATGGCATGCCACGTCCGACGTCGTTCGACCGTTTGTGCTGACCAAACACGATGATGTCATTCAACCCCCGACGTCAATCGACCGTGTGTGATGTCCAAGGGAAGTGATGGCATGTCACGCTCGATGTCGTACGACCGTGTGTGCGGCCAAAGGCGATGATGGCATGCCTCGCCCGATGTCGTTCGACCGTGTGTGCTGTCCAAAGGCGATGATGGTATGCCACGCTTGACGTCGTTCAACCATGTGTGCTGTCGAAAGGCGGTGATCTCATGTCACGCACGACGTCGTCTGACCGTGCGTGCCATCCAAGGGCGGCGATGTCATGCAACGCCTAACGTCGTTCAACCGTGGGTGCTGTCCAAGGGCGGTGATGTTATGCCACTCCCCGACGTCGTCTGACCGTGCGTGTAGTAAAAGGAAAAATGATGTCATGCCTTACCCGACGTCGTTCGATAGTGTGTGTTGTCCAAGGCGTTGATGGCATACCACGCCCGGCATTGTTCGACTGTGCGTGCAGTCCAAGGGTGGTGAAGTCATTCCACGCCCGACGTCGTTTGACCGTGTGTGCTGCCCATAGGCGATAATGGCATGCCACGCCCGACGTTTGTTCGACTGTGTGTGCTAACTAAAGGCGATGATGTCTTGCCACCGCGACGTTGTTCGACCGTGTATGCTGCCCAAAGGCGATGATGGCATGCCACGCTTGACGTCTTTCGACTGTGTTTTCCGTCCAAGGGTAATGATTGCATGCCACGCCTGACGCCGTCCGATTGTGTGAGCTAGTCCATAGGCGATGATGGGATGCGACGCTCGATGTCGTTCGAACCATGTGTGCTGCCCAAAGGCGATGACGCCATGCCACGCCCGACGTCGTTCAACCGCGTGTGTTGTCCATAGGCGGTGATGTCATGGCACGCCCGACGTCGTCCGATAATGTGCTGTCCAAATGAGGTGATGTCATGCCACGTCCGACATCGTTCGACCATGCTGGCAGTCTAAGGGCAGTGTTGTCATGCCACGCCAGACGTCGTTCGGCAATTTATGCTTCCCAAAGGCGATGATGGCATGCCACGCCCGACGTAGTTCGAACCGTGTGTGCTGTCCATAGGCGGTGATGTCATGCCACGCCTGACATCATCCGACAGTGTGTGCTTTCCAAGGGCGGTGATGTTATGCCACGCCCAACGTCGTTCGACCGTTTAGCTTTCCAAAGGCGATGATGGCATGCCATGCCCAACGTCGTTCGACCGTGTGTGCTGCCTATAGGGGATGATGGCATGCCACGCCCGACGTCGTTCAACCGTGTGTGCTAATACAAGGCGGTGATGTCTTGCCACCCCGAGGTCATTCGACCGTGTGTGCTGCCGAAAGGCGATGATGGCATGTCATGCCCGACGTCGTTCGATCGTGTGTGCTATCCAAAGGCGGTGATGGCATGCCACGCCCGACGTCGTTCAACCGGTGGTGCTGTCCAAGGCAGGTGATGTCATGCCACACCCGACGTCGTCCGACCGTTGCGTGCCCTCCAAGGGCGGTGATGTCATGCCACGCTTGACGTCGTTCGATCGTGGGTGTTGTGCAAGGGCGGTGATGTCATGCCACACCCGACGTCGTCTGACCATGCGTGTAGTCCAAGGTCAATGATGTCATGCCACGCCCTACGTAGTCTGACCGTGTGTGCTGTCCAAGGGAGGTGATATTATGCCACGCGCGACGTCTTTCGACCGCGTGTGCTGTCCAAAGGCGGTGATGGCATGCACGCCCGACGTAGTCTGACCGTGTGTGCTACCCTAGGGAGGTGATGTCATGCCACGCCTTACGTCGTTCAACCGTGTGTGTTGTCCAAAGGCGGTGATGTTATGCCATGCCCGACGTCGTCCGACCGTGCGTGCCTTCCAAGGGCGGTGATGTTATGCCACGCACGATGTCGTTCGACCGTGGGTGTTATCTAAGGCTGGTGATGTCATGCCACGCCTGACGTCGTCCGACCGTGCGTGCCGTCCAAGGGCGGTGATGTCATCCATGCCCGACGTCGTTCGACCGTGGGTGCTGTCCAAGGGCGGTGATGTCATGCCACGCCCGACGTTGTCCGACAGTGTGTGTTGTCCAAGGGCGTTGATGGGATGCCACCCCCGACATCGTTCGACCGTTCTTTGCAGTCCAAGGGCGGTGATGTAATGCCACGCCCGACGTCGTTTGATCGTTTTGCTTCCCAAAGGCATGATGGCATGCCATGCCCGACTCAGTTCGACCGTGTGTGCTGCCCATAGGCGATGATGTCATGCCACGCCCGACGTCGTATGACAGTGTGTGTTGTCGAAGGGCGTTGATGGCATGCCACACCCGACAATCGTTCGACCGTGCTTGCAGTCCAATGGAGGTGATGTCATGCACGCCCAACGTCGTTCTATTGTTTAGCTTCCCAAAGGCGATGATGGTATGACATGCCCGACGTCGTTCGACCGTGTGTGCTGCCCATAGGCGATGATGGCATGCCACGCAAACGTCGTTCGACCGTGTTTGCCGTCCAAGGGCGATGATTGCATGCCACGCCTGACGCTCCGACAATGTGAGCTAGTCCAAGGTGATGTAAAGCCATGCCCGATGTTGCTGACCGTTTGTGCTGTCTAAGGGAGGTGATGTCATGCCACGCCCGACGTCGTCCTACCGTGCGTGCAGTCCAAGGGCGATGATGTCATGCCATGCCCGACGGCGTCCAACCGTAGTCCGACCATGTGTGCTGCCAAAGGAAGATGATGTCATGCCACGCCTGACGTCGTTCGACCGTGTGTGTTTCCCAGAGGAGATGATGGCATGCCACGCTCGACGTCATTCGACCGTATGTGCTGCCCAAAGGCGATAATGGCATGTTATGCCCCGACGTCGTTCAACCGTGGTAGCTGGCCAAAGGCGATGGTGTCATGCCACGCCCTACGTCGTCTGACCTAGCGTGCCGTCTAAGGGCGGTAATGTCATGCCACGCCCGACGTCGTTCGACCGTGTTTGCTGTCCAAGGGTGATGAAGTCATGCCACGCCCAAGGTTGTTCGAAGTGCATGCAGTCCTCCAGGTGCTGATGTCATTCCACGCTTGACGTCGTTCAACCGTGTGTGCTGCCCAAAGGCGATGATGGCATGCCACGCCCGACGTCGTTCGACCATGTTGGCCGTCCAGGGGCGATGATGGCATGTCACGCCCGACGTCGTTTGACCGTGTGTGCTGTCCAAAGGCGGTGATGTCATGACACGCCTGATGTCTTTCGACCGTGCGTGCTGCCCAAAGGAGATTATGGCATGCCACGCCCGACGTCATTCGACCGTGTGTGCTGTCCAAAGGTGGTTATGGCATGTCACGCCTGACGTCGTTCGACCATGTTTGCCGTCCTAGGGCTATGATGGCATGCCCACGCATGACGTTGTTTCGACCGTGTGTGCTGCCCAAAGGTGATGATTGAATGCCATGCCTGACGTCGTTCGACCATGTGTGCTATCCGAAGGCGATGTTGTCATGCACGCCCGACATAGTCCAACTATGCGTGCGACAAGGCGTTGATGTCATGCCACCCCGACGTCGTTCAACGTGTGTGTAGTGTCCAAGGGCGATAAACTCATGCAACGCCCCACGTCGTCCAACCATGCATAGAGTCTTAGGGCGGTGATATCATGCCACGCCCGCCGTCGTTCGATTGTTTGTGCTGCCCAAAGGCGATGATGGCATGCCACGCCCGACGTCGTTCGACCGTGTGTGATGTCCAAAGGCAGTGATGGCATGTCACGCTCGATGTCGTTCGAGCGTGTTTGCTTCCCAAGGCGATGATGGCATGCCACGCCCAACGTAGTTCGACCGTGTGTGCTGTCCAAAGGCAATGATGGCATGCCACGCCTGACGTCGTTCAACCGTGTGTGATGTCAAAAGGCGATGATGTCATGCCATGCACGACGAAGTCTGATCGTGTGTACCGTCAAAAGGCGATGATATCATGCCACGCCCAATATCGTTTTATCGTAGGTGCTGTCCAAGGGCGGTGATTTCATGCCACGCCCGACATCGTTCGTCCATGGGTGCCGTCCAAGGCGGTGATGTCATGCAACACCCGACGTCGTTCGACCGTGCGTGCTGTCCAAGGGCGGTGATTTCATGCCACGCCTGACGTCGTCTGACCGTGCGTGCAGTAAAATGGCAATGATGTCATGCCACACCCGACGTCGTTCGATAGTGTGTGTTGTCCAAGGTCGTTGATGGCATACCACGTCCGACATCATTTGAATGTTCGTGCAGTGCAAGGGCGGTGATGTCATGCCACGCCCGACGTTGTTCGACCGTTTAGCTTCCCAAAGGCGATGATGGTATACCATGCCCGACGTCGTTCGATCGTGTGTGCTGCCCATAGGCGATGATGGCGTGCGACGCCCGACGTCGTTCGACCGTGTGTGCTAACCAAAGGCGGTGATGTCTTGCCAACCCGACATCGTTCGACCGTGTGTGCTGCCCAAAGGCGATGATGGCATGCCACGCCTGACATCGTTCGACCGTGTTTGCCATCCAAGGGCGATGATGGCATGCCACGCCTGACGCCGTCCGACTGTGTGAGCTAGTCCAAAGGCGATGATGGGATGCCACATCCGACGTAGTCCGACCGTGTGTAGTGCCTAAAGGCGGTGATGTCATGCATGCCTGACATCGTCCGAAAGTGTGTGCTGTCGAGGGCCGGTGATGTCATTCCTCGCCCGACGTTACCGACCGTGTGTGCTGTCCAAGGGCGGTGATGTCATGCCACGCCCGATGTTGCCGACCATGTGTGCTTTCCAAGGGAGGTGATGTCATGCCACGCCCGACATCGTCCGACCATGCGTGCAGTCCAAGGGCGGTGATGTCATGCCACACACGACGTCGTCTTACCATGCGTGCAGTCCCAAGGGCGGTGATGTCATGCCACGCCCGACGTCGTCCAAATGTATGTGTTGTCCTAGGGCGGTGATGTCATGCCACGCCCGACGTCATCCGACTGTGTGTGCTGTCAAAAGGCGGTGACGTCATGCCACGCCCGACGTAGTCTTACCGTGTGTGCTGCCTAAGGGAGGTGATGTCATGCCACGCCCGACTTCGTTCGATCGTGTGTGCTGCCCAAAGGCGATTATGGCATGCAACGCCCGACGTCATTCGACCGTGTGTGCTGCCCAAAGGCGATGACGGCATGCCACAATCGACGTCGTTCAAACGTGTGTGTTGTCCATAGGCGGTAATGTCATGCCACGCCCGACGTCGTCCCACAGTGTGTGTTGTCCAAGGGAGGTGATGTCATGCCACGCCCGACATCGTTCGACCGTGCGTGTAGTCTAAGGGCGGTGATGTCATGCCACACCAGACGTCATTCGACCGTTTTATGCTTCCCAAAGGCGAGGATGGCATGCCACGCCTGATGTCGTTCGATTGTGTGTGCTGTCCATAGGCGGTGATGTCATGCCACGCCCGACATCATCATACAATGTGTGCTGTCCAAGGGCATTGGTGGCATGCCACGCCCTACATCATTAGACCGTGCATGCATTCCAAGGGTGGTGATGTTATGCCACGCCAGACGTCGTTCGATCGTGTGTGCTGTCAAAAGGTGGTGATGGCATGTCAGGGCTGACGTCGTTCGACCATGTTTGCAGTCCTAGGGCCATGATGGCATGTCACGCCCGACGTCGTTTAACCATGTGTTCTTCCCAAAGGCGATGATAGAATGCCACGCCCGATGTCGTTCGACCGTGTGTGCTGTCCAAAGGCGGTGTTATCAAGCCACGCCCGACATAGTCCGACTGTGCGTGCAGACATTGGCGGTGATGTCATGCCACCCCCGACATCGTTCGACTGTGTGTGCAGTGTCCAAGGGCGGTGAACTCATGCCACTGCCACGTCTTCAAACCGTGCATAGAGTCCTAGGGCGGTGATTTCATGCCACGCCTGATGTCGTTCGACCGTTTGTCCTGCCCAAAGGCGATGATGGCATGCTACGCCTGACGTCGTTCAACCGTGTGTGTTGTCCAAAGGCGGTGATGGCATGCCACGCCCAAGGTCGTTCAACCGTGTGTGCTCTGTCGAAAGGCGATGAGTCATGACATGCTCGATGTAGTCCGACCGTGCGTGCCGTCCAGGCGGTGATGTCATGCCACGCCCGACGTCGTTTGACCGTAGGTGCTGTCCAAGGGGCACAAATGTCATGCCACGCCCGACGCCGTCCGACCGTGCGTGCTAACCAGGGCTGTGATGTCATGCAACGCCAACGTCGTTCGTCCATGGGTGCTATCCAAGGGCAGTGAAGTCATGCCACGCCCGACGTAGTCTGATCATGCGTGCATTTAAGGGCGATGATGTCATGCCACACCTGACATCGTTCGACCGTGTGCTGCCCATAGGCGATGATGGCATGCCTTGCCCGACGTAGTTCGACCGTGTGTGCTAATCAAAGGCGGTGATGTCTTGCCTCCGGACGTCGTTCGACCGTGTGTGCTTCCCAAAGACGATAATGGCATGCAACGCCTGACGTCGTTCGATCGTGTTTGCCGTCCAAGGGAGATGATGGCATGCCACGCCTGACGCCGTCTGACTATGTGAGCTAGTCCAAAGGCGATGATGGGATGCCACGCCCCATGTCGTTTGACCATGTGTGCAGCCCAAAGGCGATGATGGCATGCCACACTGATATACCGTGGTTTCACGGTATAATTAATACCTTTTCCTTAAGTTTATTGTGTCTGAAAGCTTTTTGTGCTAATTTTGATATAAGTTTTTTCTTGTTTTGCAGGAAATCTGTCTAAAGCTGAATGCGGAGATTTTGAGCGAAAAATGTAGAAGAGACCACTTACGGAGCTTATGACGGTCCGTCGTGCTTGTGACGGTCCGTAGGTGGCAGCGTAGAGAAGCTGCTGAAGGAAGATGGGGAAGTCTGACCATGTGTGGGATTACGAAGCTTGTGACGGTCCGTCATGGATATGACGGTCCGTCCTGCAGGTTCGTCGCGAAGATCAGAGAAGTGATCCCAGTACCCAGATTCAAAGAGTTGAAGTATTTGGTAACGAAGACCCTCGACGGACCATCGTGCCTGTGACTGTCCGTCACACTTGCCGTTGAGGGGAATGAAGAAAGAAGCAGAAGAATTGCACCAAGTATGGGGCGACGGAGCCCACGACGGTCCGTCATGACCACGACATTCCGTCGCGTGGTCCGTCGACCCAGCCGCGTTTTGACAGATTTCCCAGTAATTAGAATCCTTGTTTAATTAGGTTTTTATTTTTTTATAAATAGTTCGAAAAACCTCGTTTTGAGGTTAGACTCTTGGAGATTAAACATCATATTATTAGACTTTGTTTTTCTGAGCTTTTGATTGTTGGAGATTCTTACAAGTAACTCTTGTTGATTAATCAAGCAAATTTTCAGACTTTATTCTTTCTCATCAAAGTAAGTACATGACTTCTTGTTTAATATATTTGAATATTGTGTTTATGGATATGAGGAACTAAACTCTATAACTAGGGTTGTGGGAACCATAGGCAAATAATGAGATAAACCCTAGCTAAAATAAAATTCTAGAATAGTGTCTTGCATGTATTAATAATTCTTTCGCTTAGAAATCTTTTAACGGATGATCAACGTTAGAACTCGCCTTAATGCTACTTGCCGGACCAAGGAGGTAGATAATAGGAAAAGAATTATTAACATAGATTTAGTGTATACTATCTAATAGGCTAGTATTGATTGGTACGAGGTAATAACTGAGTCAAATATCGAATATGATGTTTAATATGAGGTTAAGGATGAGGGTTAGGAAAGAAACACACGTAGCCGGACCAAGGTGCGGAGTGAGATTTTCTAGATGCCGACCAAGGATTTAGAAATACATAGCTTATCACTTTGCATGCAAGATACTAGGAAAGAATTGTTATAGCTAGAATTATCAAGTTATGAACCTGTGGGGAACACGTAAACCCTAGTTACTTTGATTACTTCATTAAAACTCAACATTAAAAGCTGTTAAGTGTCTCTGTCAAGTTCGTTAGTTATTTTTTTATTTTATTAGGAAGTACAAAACCCCCCTTTTATGATTTTACTTTTTAAGGAAGTCATCAACCGAACAATAGTAATAACAAGTTGGAGTTAAGTCTAGACTATTTTCCTCGTGGGAACGATCCCAACCTCACTAGTTGGGTTATTTACTTGACGCGACGCTTTACTTCTCATTTGAGAAGTAAGTTTAAGCGTATCAAATTTTGGCGCCGCTGCCGGGGATTTTAGCTTTTAGATTACTTGAACTTCTTAATATAGTTTAGTTGATAGTTTCTTGATTTTACTTTGTTTTATGTTTTTTTGATTCCTTTTCAGAATTATCCTCCTTGTATGCCAAATACACGGAGAGGAAGAGAACCGTTGTTCCCTACGATCACGAGCTAGAACGTACACTGCGAAACATGAATCGTAACTTGGGAATCAATGATGAGGATCCAAACCAGAACATCCCAGCTCCGGTTGATGTTCATGGTCAGATGTTACCCGATGCTCCGAGTGAACATCAACAGAGGGGACAGAATCCCGCTCCACGGCCCCAAGCATACTACAGAGGCTATGATAATATAGCAGATTCGGATGGGCCACTGGTTTTTGCCTCCTCTACCTACAGTCCACACTTTTGTGGTAACTAGTAGTCTGATGCAAATGCTCACTGCCAGAGGTTTGTTTTCAGGGCTACCTTCTGAGGATCCACATGCCATATAGCTAAGGTAAGGGCAGTGTGTAAGAGTTGTGTGGGGAGGCCTGATTTGGATCTAGATGTAATAGGTCTCAGAGTGTTTCCTCTCTCACTGACGGGAGAGGCTGCTATGTGGTTTACTGAGCTTCCATACAACTCTATTTTTACTTGGAACCAACTACGGGATGTCTTCTTAGCACGCTACTATCCAGTCTCTAAGAAATTAAACCACAAAGACAGGGTGAATAACTTTGTGGCACTACCAGGAGAGTCAGTTAGTAGTTCTTGGGATAGATTCACCTCATTCTTGAGAAGTAAGTTTGAGCGTATTGATGATGAGTCACTAAAGGAATACTTCTATAGGGGACATGATGATAACAATAAAGCGGTGTTGGACACTATAGCAGGTGGATCTTATGGAGAATGCCCTTATGCTGAGATTGCTGAGAAATTAGAGAAAATCTCCCGTAACAACAAAGCTTGGAGTACTAGGAAGTCCAATACAGGGAGAAACACCTTCGCAGTGCAGTCCACTCACAACCCAGCCACAGATGATATTCGGGAAGAAATGGCTCAGATGAGAACTGAGCTTCGGTTGGTACTAAAACATGTCACTTGGGGTGCAGAAAAGATTAATGCAGTCAACTACTTGGCTAAACCACCACCCCCTAATGGTGAATGTTACTATGAGGAGGATTCCTATGCAGTCAATAAACAAATGGGGTGTTTCCGACCAAGCGCCCAAGGCTCAAATCAGGATAATTGGCGCCAAGGTCAAGGTAACCAAGGTCGGAACTATGGTAACTACAACCGTGAGGGTCATTATGTCCGAGATGGTAACTACAACCGCAACAACAACTTCAACAGGAGTAACTATGGTAATAGAAACGACAGGAGTGGACCCTATGTTCCTCCTCAAAATCGTGAAGTTACTCCTAGGGATGGTGGAGATAGTATGGCGCGAGTTGAGGATATTTGCTCAAAATGATGAGGAGGTTCGATGCTAGTGATGAGCACATTAAAGAATTAAGGGGCGATTTAGCTAGTATTGGGCAAAAAGTGGACACACACGCAATTTCGATTAAACAGATCGAATTGCAAGTGGCCCAATTATCTACGACAGTGAACACACGGCAACTGGGCACTCTTCCTACTAACACTGTCAAAAATCAAAAGAATGATGCACACTGTATGGCAATTACTACTCGGGGTGGTAGGCAAACCATTGACCCACCCATGCCATCTGCTGAGAAAAATGTAAGAAAGGATAATGATAAGGTGGTAAAGGGTAGTGGTGAAACAGATGAAAGTAATGTAACAGATGCAGAAGTACCCATCAAGGTAATCCCCATGCCTAGGCCACCACCACCCTTCCCTCAGAGATTAGTGAAAAAGACTGAGGATGGTAAATACCGGCGCTTCATAACAATGTTGAAGCAGCTCTCTATCAATGTCCCTTTGGTAGAAGCTCTAGAACAAATGCCCGGTTATGCCAAATTTATGAAAGATCTGGTCACCAAGAAAAAACTGGTCCACGTTTGAGGATGATGATAGATTGCAGCATTGTAGTGCTATCGCTACAAGATCCCTAGTACAAAGAAAGAAGATCCGGGTGCGTTCACTATTCCTTGCACAGTTGGGTCATTACATTTTGCGAAAGCATTATGTGATCTGGGGGCAAACATAAATCTAATGCCCCTCTCAATTACAAGAAGTTGGGTTTGGGGGATCCAAAACCCACTGCGATGCGGCTACTGATGGCCGATTGGACTGTGAAAAAGCCCATAGGGATACTCCATGATGTTCTAGTAAAAGTGGAGTCATTCATCTTTCCAGCAGATTTTGTTATTCTTGATTGCGAAGTCGATTTCGAGGTGCCCATTATTCTTGGGAGGCCATTTCTTGCTACAGGTAGAGCCTTAGTTGACATGGAGAAGGGACAGATGACATTTCGGTTGAATAATGAAGAAGCAACCTTCAACATTTGTAGGACCATGAGGCAGAGTGGTGAGCTCCAATCGGTATCTGCCATATCCCACAAAGAAAAGATGAAGAAGGGGACTGAACAAAAATTTTGCAAAACAAGAGTTTGTGGTTGGGGATTTGGTACTTGTAGACAGTTCTGGGGTGCCTTGTCTTCCAGGTAGGCTCAAGTCCAAATGGACTGGCCCTTACTTGATTACCCAAGTATTCCCTCATGGGGCAGTTGAGTTAAAAGCCAAGGAGGGAGTGCGGTTTAAGAAGAATAGAGATAGAATAAAACTCTCTTTGGGCATAAAGCATCGGGGAATAAGTGATAGAGGCATGCCATCTTGATGAAGTCTAAGTAATCAAGTGGCCCCAGTCGTGCCGCGACGTTAAATCTGGCGCTTGTTGGGAGGCAACCCAATACTTATCGTCTTTTTAATAATGGTAGCATTTTTTCTATAAATGGGTTTTAAATTTGCAGGCACATCACCAGGAATTCTGCAGAAAACTACTCCGCAGTAGCCACTGACAGATACAACGACGGACCGTCGCGAGTAAAACGGACCGTCGTATGCACCGTCACACCAGGTACGTATTTCTGTCATTTTTGAAATTAGGGCACACACGACGGACACCACGACTGGGCGTCGCATGTGCGACGGAACGTCCTCGGGGAACCGTCGCGCGATTAACGAAATTAACCCGACCCGACCCGGCTGGACCCCTTTTCAAAATTTGACCGTTTATACTCCCACCCCTCCATATTCCACCCATTACTTCCACTCCCTCTCATCTCCCCTCTCTTTTCCACTTGCACACTTCCCCCACTGATCATTACTTCCACAAATCTCCCCAACCTATTACTATCAGTTACTTGTCGGTGCTGCTGTTTTTGGTATCTACCTTGCCACCTGAATCATTCCCCACTTGTGTTTTCTCCATTTCCAAGGTACTATCGACTATGGCACCCAAGCAAGACCGCACTTATGCACGCAGGCGATCTAAGTCTGTCGCCCCGTCTGCACGCTTGATCATCAGGTCAGATGATGAGCGGGACCCTGAATACATGCCCCTAGGCACCTCCGCCCCTTCCCGTGCTACACGTGCCCCCAGAGCCACACCCAAGACGGTGGCGTCCGGCGTAGTCACTGCCTCCCAGTCTGATGAGGAGCGCACACTGACCGGCACACCTCTGGGTCGGCCATAAATGAGGAAGGAGCGTCTGGCTCCTTGGGAGCATCCTGGTCCGAGGAAGCTTCAGGATCTGCTGAGGTTCCCGCACCCGCCACTGCTGCAGTGTCGGCCTCGTCTGATGAGGCTGACAATTCAGACTCCACATCCAGCGCACCAGCCCCGGTCCCCACCCCAGCCTCTGACCAGCCAAACCGGTGGTGCGTTGAAGGCCAGTTTCAGGTTTACTACTCCGACGCGAAGTTCTTGACCGATAAAGGAGTAATGACTCGAACACTCACCCTGGAGCGGCGGGTACTTACAGGGAGTCTCCCCTCGATGCCGGAGATCCACAACATATTCACCAAGCATCGCCTAGAGTGGATAGCCCGTCCCTTGGGACGATACAGTGAGGAGATGGTCCGAGAGTTCTACACGTCCTACGTAGCGACTCTCCGATCACAGATCGACAGGCGGGCTGCTCCTGCGAAACAGCCCCATTAGAGCAGGTTCTAGTCCGGGGCGTGTAGGTTGACATTTCCCTGCCCGCCATCCGCTGGTTCCTATACGGCGAGAGTGCAGATGCTACTCGGACCCCCATCACTGCCGAGTTTGACTACCGCTGGCAGGTAGTGAAGGATGGACAGTTTCTGCGAGAGCCAGCACTGAGGGAGACCACCAAGCGGTGGATGGCCCTACACTTATCAGGCGATGACGGCATGCCACGCTCGACATTTTTCAACCGTGTCTGCTGTCCATAGGAGATGATGTCATGCCACGCCCGACGTCATCCGACAGTGTGTGCTGTCCAAGAGAGGTGATGTCATGCCACGCCCGACATCGTTCGATCGTGCATGCAGTCTAAGGGCGGTGATGTCATGCCACGCCAGACGTCGTTCGACCGTTTATGCTTCCCAAAGGCGATGATGGCATGCCACGCCCGATGTCGTTCGTCCGTGTGTGCTGTCCATAGGCGGTGATGTCATGCCATGCCTAACATCATCCGATAGTGTGTGCTGTCAAAGGGCATTCATGGCATGCCACGGCCGACATCATTAGACCGTGTGTGCTGTCCAAGGGCGGTGATGTTATGCCACGCTCGACGTCGTTCGACCGTTTAGCTTCACAAAGGCGATGATGGCATGCCATGCCCGACGTCGTTTGACCGTGTGTGCTACCCATAGGGGATGATGGCATGCCACGCCCAACGTCGTTCGAACGTGTGTGCTGTCCAAAGGCCGTGATGGCATGCCACACCTGACGTCGTTCAATCGTGTGTGCTGTCCAAAGGCGGTGATGTCATGCCATGCCCGACGTCATCTGACCGTGTGTGCCGTACAAGGTCGGTGATGTCATGCCTTGCCCGACATCGTTCGACCGTGGGTGCTGTCAAAGGGCGGTGATGTCATGCCATGCCCGACGTCGTCTGATCGTGCGTGCCGTCCAAGGGCGGTGATGTCATGCCACGCCTGACGTTGTTCGACCGTGGGTGTTGTCCAAGGGCGGTGATGTCATGCCATGCCCGACGTCGTTTGACCGTGCGTGTAGTCCAAGGGCAATGATGTCATGCCACGCCCGACATCATCCGACAGTGTGTGTTGTCCATGAGCGTTGATGGCATGCCACGCCCGACATCGTTTGACTATGCTTGTAGTCCAAGGGCGGTGATATCATGCCACGCCCGACGTCGTTCGACTGTTTAGCTTCCCAAAGGCGATGATGGCATGCCATGCCCGACGTCGTTAAACCGTGTGTGCTGCCCATAGGCGATGAAGGAATGCCACGCCCGACGTCATTCGACCGTTGTGTTCTAACAAAAGGCGGTGATGTCTTGCCACACCAACATCGTTCGACCGTGTGTGCTGCCAAAAGGCGATGATGGCATGCCACTCCTGACGTTGTTCGACCTTGTTTTCCGTCAAGGGCGATGATGACATGCCACGCCTGACACCATTCGACTGTGTGAGCTAGTCCAAAGGTGATAATGGCATGCCACGCCCGATGTCGTTTGACCATGTGTGAAGCCCAAAGGTGATGATGGCATGCCACACCCAACGTAGTCTGACCGTGTGTACTTCATAAGGGCAGTGATGTCATGCCACGCCCGATGTCATCCGATTGTGTGTGCAGTCGAGGGCCAGTGATGTCATGCCAAGCCCGACGTTACGACCGTGGTGTGTTGTCCAAGGGCGATGATGTCATGCCACGCCCGATGTTGCCGACCGTGCGTGCTGTCCAATTGAGGTGTGTCATGCCACGCCCGACATCGTCTGACCGTGCGTGCAGTCCAAGGGCGATGATGTGATGCCACGCATGACGTCGTCCAACCATGCGTGCAGTCCAAGGGCGGTGATGTCATGCCACGCCCGAGCGTCGTCTGACCGTATATGCTGCCCAAGGGCGGTGATGGCATGCCACACTTGACATCATCCGACCGTGTGTGCTGTCCGAAGGCGGTGATGTCATGCCAAGCCCGACGTAGTCTGACCGTGTGTGCTGCCCAAGGAGGTTATGTCATGCCACGCCCGACGTCGTTCGACCGTGTGTGCTGCCCAAAGGCGATGATTGCATGCCACGCCCAACGTCATTCGACCGTGTGTGCTGCCCAAAGGCGATGACAGCATGCCACACCCGACGTCGTTCAACTGTGTGTGCTGCTCAAAGGCGATGATGTCATGCCACACCCGACGTCGTTCGACCGTGTTTGTCGTCCAAGGGCGATGATGGCATGCCACGCCCGAGGTCATCTGACCATGCAATATGTCCAAGGGCTATGAAGGCATGCCAGACCCGACGCCGTGTAAATGTTTGAGCTAGTCCAAAGGCAATGATGGGATGCCATGCTCGATGTCGTTCGACGTTTTGTGGTGCCCAAAAGTGATGATGGCATGCCACGCCCAATGTCGTTCGCCATGTGTGTTGTCCAAACTCGGTGATGTCATGCCACGCCCGACGTCGTCCGATAGTGTGTGATGTCAAAGGGCGATGATGTCATGCCACGCCCTACATTGTTAAACCGTGCGTGCAGCCCAAGGGCGGTGATGTGATGCCACGCTGACGTCGTTCAACCCATTTTTGCTTCCCAAAGGCGATGATGGCATGCCATGCCTGACTTCGTTCGACTGTGTGTGCTGCCCATAAGCGATGATGGCATGCCACGCCCGGACGTCGTTCGATCGTGTGTGCTAACCAAAGGTTGTAATGTCTTGCTACGCCCGACGTCGTTCGATCGTGTGTGCTGCCCAAAGGCGATGCTGGCATGCCACGCCAACGTCGTTTGACTGTGTTTGCCGTCCAAGGACGATGATGGCATGTCACGCCCGACGCTGTCCGACTGTGTTAGCTAGTCCAATGGCGATGATGGGAGGCCACGCCCGATGTCGTTTGACCATGTGTGCATCCCAAGGGCAATAATGGCATGCCACACTCGACGTAGTTCGACCGTGTGTACTGCCTAAGGGAGGTGATGTCATGCCATGCCCGACATCGTCCGACCGTGTGTGCTGTCGAGGACCGTGATGTCATGCTACGCCCGACTTTACCGATCGTGTGTACTGTCTAAGGGTGGTGATGTCATGCCACGCCCGATGTTGCCGACCGTGTGTGCTGTCCAAGCGAGGTGATGTCATACCACGCCCGACGTCATCTGACCGTGCGTGTAGTCCAAGGGCGGTGATGTGATGCCACGCACGACGTCGTCTGACCATGCGTGCAGTCCAAGGGTGGTGATGTCTTGCCACGTCCGACGTCGTTCGATCGTATGTGCTGTCCAAGGGAGGTGATGGCATGCCACGCCAACATCATCCGCCAGTGTGTGCTGTCCAAAGGCGGTGACATCATGCCACGCCCAACGTAGTCCGACCGTGTATGCTGCCAAAGGGAGGTGATGTCATGCCACGCCCGACGTCATTCAGCCGTGTGTGTTTCTCAAAGGCGATGGCATGCCACGCTCGACATCATTCGACCGTTTGTGTTGCCCAAAGGCGATAACGGCATGTTACGCCCGACGTCGCTCAACAGTGTGTGCTGTCCGAAGGCGGGGATGTCATGCCACGCCCGACATCGTCCGACAGTGCGTGACGTCTAAAGGCGGTAATGTCATGCCATGCCTGACGTCGTTCGACTCTGTGTGCTTTCCAAGGGCGGTGAAGTCATGCCACGACTGAGGTCGTCCGACCGCGCATGCAGTCCTAGGGCACTGATGTCATGCAACGCCTGACATCGTTCGACCGTGTGTGCTGACCAAAGGCGATGATGGCATGCCACGCCCAACGTCATTCAACCGTGTAGGCTGGCCAAGGGCGATGATGGCATGCCACGCCCGACGTTGTATGACCGTGTGTGCTGTCTAAAGGTGATGATGGCTTTTAATGCCCGACGTCGTCCGACTGTGTGTTGTGTCCAAAGGCGGTGATGTCATGACACGCCCGATGTCTTTCGACCCTGCGTGCTACGGAAAGGCGACGATGGCATGCCACACTTGACGTCGTTCGACCGTGTGTGCTGTCCAAAGGTGGTGATGGCATGTCACGCTTGACGTCGTTCGTCCATGTTTGTCGTCCTAGGGCTATGATGGCATGACACACCTGACGTCGTTCGACCGTGGGTGCTGCCCAAAGGCAATGATGGAATGCAACGCCCGACATAGTCTGACCGTGTGTGCTGCCCCAGGGAGGTTAGGTCAAGCCACGCCCGACGTCGTTCGACCGTGTGTGCAGTCCAAGGGCGGTGATGTCATGCCACGCCCGACGTTGCCGACCGTGTGTGCTGTCCAAAAGCGGTAATGTCATGCCACGCCCGACGTTGCCGACCATGTGTGCTGTCCAAGGGCGGTAATGTTATGCCACGCCCAACGTCATCGGACCGTGCGTGCTGTCCAAGGGCTGTGTTTTCATGTCATGCCCGACGTCTTTCGACCGTGTGTGCTGTCTAAGGGCGGTGATGTCATGCCACACTTGACGTCCTCTGACCATGTGTGCAGTCCTTGGGCGCTGATGTCATGCCACATCCAACGTCATTCGACCATTTATGCTGCCCAAATGCGATGATGGCATGCCACGCCCGATGTTGTTCAACCGAGTGTGCTGCCCAATGGCGATGATGGCATGCTACGCCTGATGTCGTTCAACCGTATGTGTTGTCAAAAGGCAGTGATGGCATGTCACGCTCGACGTCGTCCCACCGTGTGTGCTATCCAAAGGCAGTAAAGTCATGCCATGCCCGACGTTGCCGACCGTGTGTGCTGCCCAAAAGCGGTGATGTCACGCCACGCCCGACGTTGCCGACCGTGTGTGCTGTCTTAGGGAGGTGATGTCATGCCACGCCCGACATCGTCCGACTGTACGTGCCGTCTAAGGGCGGTGATGTCATGCCACGCCTGACATCGTCTGATTGTGCGTGCAGTCCAAGGGCGATGATGTCATGCCACGCCCGACGTCGTCCGACCGTTCGTGCAGTCCTAGGGCGGTGATGTCATGACACGCCCGACATCATTCGATCGTGTGTGCTGCCCAAAGGCGATGATTGCATGCCACACCAGACGTCGTTCAATTGTGTGTGCTGTCTAAAGGCGGTGATGTCATGCCACGCCCGACGTCGTCCGACCATGCGTGCCGTCCAGAGCGGTTATGTCATGCCACGCCCGACGTCGTTCAATCGTGTGTGCTGTCCAAGGGCAGTGAATTCATGGCACGCTTGACGTCGTCCGATCGTGCATGCAGTCCTAGGGCGGTGATGTCATGCCACGCCCGACGTCGTTCGACCGGGTGTGCTGCCCAAAGGTAGTGATATCATGCTACGCCCGATGTCATCCGACCTTGTGTGCCATCCAAGGGCGATGATGTCATGCCACGCCCGACGTCGTTCGACCGTGTGTGCTGTCTAAAGGCGGTGATATCATGCCATACCGACGTTGCCGACCGTGTGTTCTACCCAAGGGTGCTGATGTCATGCCATGCCCGACGTCGTTCGACTGTGTGTGATGTCTAAGGGAGGTGATGTCATGCCACGCCCGACGTCGTCTGACCGTGTGTGCTGTCCAAGGACGGTGATGTCATGCCACGCCCGACGTTGCCGACCGTGTGTGCTATCTAAGGGCGGTGATGTTATGCCACGCCCGACGTTGCCGACCGTGTGTGCTGTCCAAGGTCGGTGATGTCATGTCACGCTTGACGTTGTTCGACCATGTGTGCCGTCTAAGGGCGGTGATGTTATACCAAGCCCGACGTCATTCGACTGTGTGTGCTGCACAAAGGTAATGATGGTATGCCACGCCCGACATCATTCAACCGTGTGTGTTGTCCAAAGGTGGTAATGTCATGCCATGCCTCACGTCGTCCAACCGTTCGTGCCGTCCAAGGGCGGTGATGTCATGCCACGCCCGACATTGTTCGATCGTGTGTGCTGTCCAAGGGCGGTGAAGCCATGTCACGCCCGACGTCGTCCGACCGTGCATGTAGTCCAAGGGCGGTGATATCATGCCACACCCGACATTGTTCGACCATGTGTGCTGCCTAAAGGTGATGATGGCATGCCACGACCGACGTTGTTCGATCGTGTGTGCTGCCAAAGGAGATGATGGCATGCCACGCCCAACGTAATTCAATTGTGTGTGCTTCCAAAGGCGATGATAGTATGCCACGACCGACGTCGTTCGACCGTGTGTGCTATCCAAAGGCGGTGATGGCATGTCACGCCTGACATCGTTCGACCGTGTTTGCCGTCCTAGGGCTATGATGGCATGCAACGCCCAATGTCGTCCCCGCCGTGTTTCTGCCCAAAGACGATGATGGCATGCCACGCCCGACGTCGTTCGACCGTTTGTGCTGTCCAAAGGTAGTGATGTCATGCCACGCCCGACGTAGTTTGACCGTATGTGCTGCCGAAGGATGGTGATGTCTTGCCACGCCTAACGTCGTCCGATCGTGTGTGATTTCCAAGGGCGGTGATGTCATGCCACACCCGATGTTGCCGACCGTGTTTGCTATCCAAGGGCGGTGATGTCATGCCACGCCTCATGTTGCCGACTGTGTGTGCTATCCAAGGGCGGTGACGTCATGGCATGCTCAACATTGTCCGACCGTGCGTGCAGTCTTAGGCCGGTGATGTCATGCCACACCCGACATCGTTCGACCGTGTGTGTTGTTCAAGGGTGCTGATTTCATACCATGCCCGACATGGTTTTACCGTGTGTGCTGTCCAAGGGCGGTGATGTCATGCCACGCCCGACGTCGTCCGACCGTGCGTGCCATCCAAGGGAGGTGATTTCATGCCAAGCCTGACATCGTCCGACCGAGTGTGCTGTCCAAGGGCGGTGATGTCATTTCACGCCCGACGTCGTTCCACCATTTGTGTTGCCCAAAGGCGATGATGGCATGCCACGCCCGACGTTGTCCGACCGTGCATCCTGTCCAAGGGCGGTGATGTCATTCCACGCTGGACGTCGTTCGACCGTTTGTGCTGCCCAAAGGCGATAATGGAAAGCCATGCCTGATGTCATTTGACCGAGTGTGCTGTCCAAAGGCGGTGATGTCATTTAACACCCGACGTTGTTCGACCGTGTGTGCTGTCCAAAGGCGGTGATGTCATGCCACGCGTGACATCGTCCGACCGTATATGCTGTCCAAGGGCGGTGATGATATGCCACGCCTGACGTCATCCAACTGTGTGAGCTAGTCCAATGGCGATGATGGGAGGCCACGCCCGATGTCGTTTGACCATGTGTGCAGCCCAAAGATGATAATGGCATGCCACACTCGACGTAGTTCGACCGTGTGTACTGCCTAAGGGTAGTGATGTCATGCCACGCCCGACGTCGTCCGACCATGTGTGCTGTCGAAGGGTGGTGATGTCATGTCATGCCCGACGTTACCGACCGTCTGTGCTGTCCAAGGGTGGTGATGTCATGCCACGCCCGATGTTGCCGACCGTGTGTGCTTTCCAAGGGAGGTTATGTCATGCCACTTCCGACGTCATTCGACTGTGTGTGCTGTCAAAGGCGGTGATCTCATGCCACGCCCGACGTTGTCCCACCATGTGTGCTGCCCAAGGGAGGTGATGTCATGCCACACCCGACGTCGTTCGACCGTGTGTGTTTCCAAAAAGCGATGATGGCATGACACGCCTGACGTCATTCGACCGTGTGTGCTGCCCAGAGGCAATGACGGCATGCCACGCCCTACATCGTTCAACCGTGTGTGTTGTCCTAAGGCGGTGATGTCATGCCACGCCCGACGTCGTCCGACCGTGCATGCCTTCCAAGGGCGGTGATTTCATGCCACGCTCGACGTCGTTCGATCGTGTGTGGTGTCCATGGGCGGTGAAGTCATCCCACACCCGAGGTCATCCGACCATGCATGCAGTCCTAGGGCGCATTATGTCATGCCACGCCCGTTGTCGTTCGATCGTGTGTGCTACCCAAAGGCGATGATGGCATGCACGCCCGACGTCGTTTGACCGTGATGGCCGTCCAAGGGAGATGATGGCATGCCACGCCCGACATCGTTTAACCGTGTGTTCTATCTAAAGACGGTGATTGCTTTTAATGCCCGACGTCGTTCGACCGTGTGTTCTGTCTAAAGGAGGTGATGTCATGACACGCCTGATGTGTTTCGACCATGCGTGCTGCCAAAAGGTGGTGATGGCATGTCACGCCTGACGTAGTTCGACCGTGTTTGCCGTCCAAGGGCTATGATGGCATGCCACGCGCGACGTTGTTCGATCGTGTGTGCCTCCCAAAGGCGATGATGGCATGCCACGCCCGATGACGTTTAACCGTGTGTGTTGTCCAAAGGCGGTGTTGTCATGCCACGCCCGACATAGTTCGACCAAGTGTGCTGCCCAAGGGAGGTGAGGTCATGCCACGCCTGACGTCGTCCGACTGTGTGTGCAGTCCAAGGGCAGTGATGTCATGCCACACCCGACGTTGCCGACCGTGTGTGCTATCCCAGGGCGGTGATGTCATGCCACGCCCGACGTTGCCAACCATGTGTGCTTTCCAAGGGCGGTGATATCATGCCACGCCCGACGTCGTTGGACCGTGCGTGCCATCCAAGAGTTGTGATGTCATGCCACACCCGACGTCGTTCGACCGTGTGTGCTGTCTAAGGGCGGTGATGTCATTCCACTCTCGACGTCGTTCGACCGTGCGTGCAGTCCTAGGGCGCTGATGTCATGCCACGCCGATATCGTTCGACCGTTTGTGCTGCCCAAATGAGATGATACATGCCACGCTCGACGTTATTCGACCGTGTGTGCTGCCCATAGGCGATGATGGCATGCTACGCCCGACGTCGTTCAACCGTATGTGTTGTCCAAAGGCGGTGATGGCATGTCGCGCCCGACGTTGTCCGATCGTGTGCTGTCCAAAGGCGGTAATGTCATGCCATGCCCGACGTTTCTGACCATGTGAGCTTCCCAAGAGCGGTGATGTCATGCCACGCCCGACGTTGTCGACCGAGTGTGCTATCCTAGGGAGGTGATGTCATGCCACGCCCAACGTCGTCCGACTGTGCAAGCCCTCTAAGGGCGGCGATGTCATGCCACGCCCGACGTCATCTGATGGTGCGTGAAGTCCAAGGGAGGTGATATCATGCTACGCCCGACGTCGTTCGACCGTATGTGCTGTCCAAAGGCGGTGATATCATGCCATGCCCAACGTTGCCGACCGTGTGTGCTTCCCAAGGGTGGTGATGTCATGCCACGCCTGACGTTGTTCGCCTGTGTGTGATGTCCAAGGGAGGTGATGTCATGCCACGCCCGACGTTGTCTGACTGTGTGTGCTGTCCAAGGGCTATGATGTCATGCCATTCCCGACATCGTCCAATCATTCGTGTATTCGAAGGGTGGTGATGGCATGTCATGCCTGACGTCGTCCGACCGTTGTGTGCTGTCAAAGGGCGGTGATGTCATGTAACGCCCGACGTTGGCGACCGTGTGTGCTAGCCAAGGGCGGTGATGTAATGCCACGCCCGACGTTGCCGACTGTTTGTGCTGTCCAAGGTCGGTGATATCATGCCACGCCCGACGTCGTCCGACCATGCGTGCAGTCCTAGGGCGGTGATGTCATGCCTAGCCTGACGTTGTTCGACCGCGTGTGATGTTCAACCGCGATTATGTTATGCCACGCCCGACATCATTCGACCGTGTGTGATGTTCAAGGGCGATTATGTTATGCCACGCCCGACGTCATTCGACCGTGTGTACTGCCCAAAGACGATGATGGAATGCCACGCCGGACATCATTCAACAGTGTTTGTTGTTCAAAGGCGGTGATGTCATGCAATGCCCGACGTCGTCCGACCTTGTGTGCCGTCCAAGGGCAATGATGTCATGCCACGCCTGACGTCGTTCGATCGTGTGTGCTGTCCTAGGGCAGTGAAGTCATGCCACACATGACGTCGTTCGACCGTTTGTGAAGCCCAAAGGTGATGACGGGATGCCACGCTTGACGTTGTTCGACCGGGTGTGGTGCCCTAAGGCGATGATGGCATGCCAAGCCCGACGTCGTTCGACCGTGTGTGCTGCCCAAAGGCGATGACGACATTCCACGCCCGACGTCGTTCGAACGTGTGCCCTGTCCAAAAGCAGTGATGGCATGTCACGCCTGATGTCGTTCGATCGTGTTTTCCGTCCAAAGGCTATGATGGCATGCCACGCCTAACATCGTTCGACCGTGTGTGTTGCCCAAGGGCGGTGATGTCATGCCACGCCTGACGTCGTTCAATCGTGTATGCTGTCCAAGGGAGGTGATGTCATGCCACGCTCGATGTTGTTCGACCGTGTGTGTTGTCCAAGGGAGGTAATGTCATGCCATGCCCGATGTTGCCGACGGTGTGTGCTTTTCAAGGGCGGTGATGTAATGCCACGCCCGACGTCGTCTGACCGTGCGTGCCATCCAAGGGCGGTGATGACATGCCATGCCAGACGTCGTCTGTCGTGTGCGCTATCCAAGGGCTATGATGTCATGCAACACCCGACGTCGTCCGATCGTGCGTGCAGTCCAAGGGCGGTGATGGCATGGAACGCCTGACTTCGTCCGACTGTGTGTGTTGTCCAAGGGCGGTGATGTCAAACCACGCTCGATGATGCCAACCGTATGTGTTGTCCAAGGTCGGTGATGTCATGCCACGATCGACGTCGACTGACTGTGTTTGCTTTCAAAGGGCGGTGATGTCATGCCACGCCCAACGTTTCCGATCGTGTGTGGTTTCCAAGGGTGGTGATGTCATGCCACGCCCGACGTTGCTGATCGTGTGTGCCTTCCAAGGGTGATGATGTCATGCCACACTCGACGTCGTCTGACTTGTGTGTAGTGTCCAATAGCGATGATGTCATGCCACGCCCGACGTCGTCTTACCGTGCGTGCCGTCCAAGGTCCGTGATGTCATGCCATGCTCAACGTCGTCCAACTGTGCGTGCAGTCCAAAGGCGGTGATGTCATGCCACGCCGACATCATTTGATTGTGTGTGCTTTCCAAGGGCAGTGATGTCATGCCACGCTCGATGTCGTTCGATCGTGCGTGAAATCCAAAGGCGGTGATGGCATGGAACGCCCGACGTCGTCTGACCGTGTGCGCTGTCCAAGGGCGGTGATGTCATGCCACGCCCGACGTCGTCCAACCGTGCGTGCCATCAAAGGGCGGTGATTTCATGCCACGCCTGACGTCGTCCAACCGTGTGTGCTGTCCAAGGGCGGAGATGTCATGCCACGCCCGACGTCGTTCCACCGTTTGTGCTGCACAAAGGCGATGATGGCATGCCACGTCCAACGTCGTCCAACCGTGCGTCCAGTGCAAGGGCGGTGATATCATTCCATGCTCGACGTTGTTCGACCGTTTGTGCTGCCCAAAGGGGATAATGGAAAGCCATGCCCGATGTCGTTTGACCGAGTGTGCTGTACAAAGGCGGTGATGGCATTTCACGCCCGACGTCGGTCGACCGTGTGTGTTGTCCAAAGGAGGTGATGTCATGCCACGCCTGACGTCGTCCGACCGTATATGCAGTCCAAGGGCGGTGATGGCATGCCATGCCTGACATCATCCGACCGTGTGTGCTATCCAAAGGCGGTGACGTCATGCCACACCCGACGTAGTCTGACCGTGTGTGCTGCCCAAGGGAGGTGATGTCATGCCAGGCCTGACAACGTTCGACCGTGTGTGCTTCCCAAAGGCGATGATAGCATGCTACACCCGACGTCATTCGACCGTGTGAGATGCCCAAAGGCGATGACAGCATGCCACGCCCGACGTTGTTCAACAGTGTGTGCTGTCAAAGGGCGATGATGTCATGCCACGCCCGACATCGTTCCACCGTGCGTGCAGTCCAAGGGCGGTGATGTCATGCCACGCCCAACATCGTTCGACCATATTTGCTTCCCAAAGGCGATGATGGCATGCCATGCCCGACGTCGTTCGATCGTGTGTGCTGCCCATAGGCGATGATGGCAAGTCACGTCCGACGTCGTTCGACCGTGTGTGCTAACAAAAGGCGGTGATGTCTTTCCACGCCCGACGTCGTTCGACCGTGTGTGCTGCCCAAAGGAGATGATGGTATGCCACACCCGACGTCGTTTGATCGTGTTTGCTGTCCAAGGGCGATGATAGCATGTTACGCTCGACGTTGTCCAACTGTGTGAGCTAGTCCAATGGCGATGATGGGAGGCCACGCCCGATGTTGTTTGACCATGTGTGCACCCCAAAGGCGATTATGGCATGACACACTCGACGTAGTCCGGCCATGTGTACTGCCTAAGGGCGGTGATGTCATGCCGCGCCCAATGTCGTCCGATCGTGTGTGCTGTCGAGGGCTGGTGATGTCATGCCATGCCCGATGTTACCGACCGTGTGTGCCGTCCAAGAGTGCTGATCTTATGCCACGCCCGATGTTGCCGACTATGTGTGCTGTCCAAGGGAGGTGATGTCATACCACATCCGATGTCGTCCGATCGTGCGTGCAGTCCAAGGGTGGTGATGTGATGCCACGCACGACGACGTTTGACCATGCGTGCAGTCCAAGGGCGGTGATGTCATGCCACGCCCGACGTCGTCCAACCGTGTGTGCTGTCCATGAACAGTGGTGGCATGCCACACCCGACATCATTCGACCGTGTGTGCTGTCCAAAGGCAGTGACGTCATGCCATGCCCGTTGTAGTCAGATTGTGTGTGCTACCAAGGGAGGTGATGTCATGCCACGCCCGACGTCGTTCGACCGTGTGTGCTTCCCAAATGCGATGATGACATGCCACGCCTGACGTTGTACAATTGTGTGTGCAGTCCAAACACGGTGATGTCATGCCACTTTTGACATCGTCCGACCGTGCGTGCCTTCCAAGGGCGGGGATGTTATGCCACGCCCGACGTCGTTCGACCGTGTGAGCTGTCAAAGAGCAGTGAAGTCATGCCACGCCCAAGGTCGTCTGACCGTGCATGCAGTCCTAGGGTGCTGATGTCATTCCACGCCCGACGTCGTTCGACCGTGTGTGCTGCCCAAAGGCGATGATGGCATGCCACCCGACGTTGTTCGACCGTGTTGGCCGTTTAAGTGCGATGATGGCATGCCACGCCCTACATCATTTGACCGTGTGTGATGTCCAATGGCGGTGATGTCATGACACGACCGATGTCTTTAGACCATGCATGCTGCCCAAAGGTGGTGATGGCATGTCACGCCTGACGTCGTTCGATCGTGTTTGCCGTCTAAGGGCTATGATGGCATGCCACGCCCGACGTCGTTCGACCGTGTGTGCTGCCCAAAGGCGATGATGGCATGCCACACCCGACGTCGTTCGACCGTGTGTGCTGTCCAAGGGAGGTGAAGTCATACCACGCCCGAGGTCGTCCGACCGTGCATGCAGTCCTAGGGCGCTGATGTCATGCCACGCCCGAAGGCGTTCGACCGTTGTGCTGCCCAAATGCGATGATGGCATGCCACGCCTGACGTTATTCGATTGTGTGTGCTGCCCAAAGGCGATGATAGCATGCTACGCCTGACGTCCTTCAACTGTATGTGTTGTCCAAAGGCGGTGATGGCATGTCACGCCCGACGTCATCTGACAGTGTGTGCTGTCCAAAGGCGGTAATGTCATGCCATGCCCGACGTTGCCGACTGTGTGTACTGCCCAAGAGTGGTGATGTCGTGCCACGCCTGACGTTGCCGACCGTGTGTGCTATCCTAGGAAGGTGATGTCATGCCACGCCCAACGTCGTCTGACTGTTCGTGCCCTCTAAGGGCGGTGATGTCATGCCACGCCTGACGTCGTCTGATAATACGTGCAGTCCAAGGGCGGTGATGTCATGCCACGCCCGACGTCGTTCGACAGTGCGTGCAATCCTAGGGCGGTGATGTGATGACATGCCCGACGTCGTTCAACCATTTATGATTCCCAAAGGCGATGATGGCATGCCACGCCCAACGTCATTCGACCGTGTGTGCTGCCCAAAGGCGATGATGGCATGCCACACCCGACGTCGTTCAACCGTGTGTACTGTCCAAAGGTGGTGATGACATTCCACGCCCGATGTCGTTCGACCGTGCGTGCCGTCCAAGAGCCTGATGTCATGCCACGCCCGATATCGTTCGATGGTGCATTCAGTCCTAGGGCGGTGATGTCAT
>CM067869.1:11225116-11262485 GCA_034621305.1 Solanum pimpinellifolium
AGAACCTTCTATCAGTGATCTTCGAGGAGAGTTAAACTCTTAAAGGAAGAAGTTCGTGAAGTTAAATCAAGACTTCACAAAATAGAAATTGATGCCCTTGCAAAGCAATTTCTTGAAGAAAATAAGGTTTCTCTTAAAGAAAAGAGACTGCTACCCTCCGAAGACGAAGAATCTTCAGATCAATCAGCCCCCTTCATCTCCTAAGGGTATAAACGACGCAGGTATTAGCATGATCACTAAGGTAAGATCCCAGAGTTCTCACATTATGATTAAGCTTGTAATTAGTCCTAATTTTGTACTTAACAAAATTGCTTGTTAGATAGTGGTGCGGATCGTAACTGCATAATAGAAGGTCTTATCCCAACCAAGTACCTCCAAAAGGGTTCTACCAAGCTATAACAGCGCGACTGGTGAGCGTATCTGTATAAATTATAAGCTTTCTAATGCTCATATCTGCAATGACAGTATATGCCTTGCTAATGATTTTGTCATAACAAAAAACATTAATGAAGAAATTATTTTGGGTAATACCTTTTATTACCCAGATAAAACTTATATTTCTGATTTTGATTCAATCAAAACAAAATTTTTAGGAAAACAAATTTCCTTCGCGTTTATCAAGACGCCTTCTCTTGAAGAAGTAAATTTTTACGTCAACAAACTGCTTTCAAAATAAACCAAATAGTTTTTTTTTGAAAGATGATATTAAAATTAAGAAATTGAGCAAATTTTAAAACCCCGGTTATGGTTCCTAAATTACAATCTTCAAAAGAAATTTGAAGAAGAAATTTGCTCTGAATTTCCAAACACTTTTTGGGAGAGAAAATCTCATATTATTGATTTACCATACATTGATGGATTCAATGAAAAGGCTATCTCTACAAAAGCTAGACCTATTCAAATGAATCATGAATTGATGGAAATCTGTAAAAAAGAGATTAATACTCTTTTAAAAAAATAAGTTTATTCGCCCATCTAAGTCACCTTGGAGTTGTTCAGCATTTTATGTAAACAATGCAGCAGAACAAGAACGAGGGTCACCTAGACTGGTGATTAATTATAAACCTTTAAACTATGTTTTAAAATGGATTCGTTATCTGATTCCCAACAAAAGGGATCTCAGAGCCATGTTAATGGCGTTTATTGTTAATATGAATAGCTAAATTCATTGTTGTCTTGGCTGTTTAGAAATCATGTGATAAGCTAAATTGAAAAGATGATTTTAACTTAGCAATTATTTGATATATGAATTACTTAAATTGATTTTATTATCTTATAGAATTAATTTAGAATTTATTTTGGAAGATAAACAAAGTTAATTCCGACTATTTAATCTAGTGAAAAATAATTTTATCTTGTTGAGGTTGTGTCTCTGCATAAGTTGAGTATGCCGATTAATTTCCGGCTTTAGAATTTGGATAAGCCTAAAAGATGGATCATTGTAAGTCCAGTAAGTCCTAGTGAGAGGCAGGCCGCCGATCTGTATGGTGTTCCGTTCTACAATAAGACTTGCCAAAGACACGTAAGATCCAATATGTGAGATATTAATTATTTATTCGCCTGATTATTAAGTCATTATTAATGTTGTTAATTTTACAATTTAAGTTCTAAGTTCATTTTATAAATATAAACTTAATTGTAAGTTTTTTATAGTTTAGATAATCTCTGTTAAAATTATTTCTACCAACTTGCTTATCCTTGATATTCTTTCAAGCCAAAGACAACTGTTTAACTATCATGAATAACAATAATATTGTTAACTTTGTTAATTGCTCTATATCTATAGAAGATATGCGTTTACAAAATTGGAGTATTCCAAAAGAACCTGTTAATAAGATCTACCAAATGGGTATTTCAGCATGTTTAAAAGTTTTATATAAAACTTGTGAATCACCTCTTGCAATTAATAATTCTTTAGAATATATCAAATTGCTTGTTGCAGCTGACATTGACAGGTACAAGAAGGAATTCGAATTCCTTCACATTGGTCTTGTTCAGATTGCTGTTAAACCTCTATTCCGAAAAGGTCTAAATATTCCTATCTGTCTTATGCTTAGAGATGCTAGACTTCTCAATGTCGAAGACTCCTTACTAGGAACCTTAGAAAGTAATCTTGCTCATGGGCTAGTTTACTTTAATTGTTATCCAAACTTTTCTATAGAAATAGAAGATCCTCATATTCTTGACACCTTGACCCTCAACATCAAAACTAAGAACATGAACAGCAAATTAGGAACCAGAGATCTAGCTGTAATATAAGGTATATTATAAGCTAATGAGACCACAATTGCCCCAAAGGCAATTAACTCTAGTCCCAAGGTGTTACTATGCTTATGGAATCACACCAAGAGCATAGCACTACTTTTGTGCCTAGAATGTTAAAATGGGATGAGATTCTTTCCGACGAAAGTTGGAAGTTTGAATCCATAACGGAGCCACTTCCTATTCAACCCAGTAGATCCTCCATAGAGAGTATCCTTCAGTTTTCAGATGGATCGGTGAACCTAAAGTTCCTCAGGTCCAGTTCTTCCAATCCTGAGTCATTCAGCAGAAGGTTATCCACCTCAAGACCTTCTACTTCAAAAACCCGGGAGGGAGATGAGCAGCTGTATGAAACTGAGGAAGTTTCAGAACAGCATGGTAAGTTTAGAGGGGTAGACTTCACCCAGACTATCCCCAAGGTCTATTATGAATCCTCTTTTACGGGTAGCCCCACTCCCAGTGAGATGAAAGCTCCTTCTCACAAAAGGAAAGATTCAATTGGAACCATTAAGTCAGACGACAAGTTTATTCCTGACTTAAAGAAAATAAACAAATGGTGGGTTAGCCCAAAGCATGCTCTAAAAAGAGCTTGGTATGTGGATACATACCTAAAAGAACAAAGAGTCTTGTTCAAAGACAAATGGATTAAAGATATGAAGAGATTCAAAACAGAAATTGAATTCTTCAAATGGGTTGAAGCTACAGGACAAATCGGTGAAGATAGCTCGTCACTTCAAGTCTTGGTCACACAAATGGCACACCAAGACAAGGTTGTCGAGAGTATCACTCCACCTCTTCAAGTTTTGAATATCCCTTACCGAAAAGAGATCATTAAAGCAGCTCCTTTCAAAAGGCCTTCTGTCCACAAAGAAACTTCTATAGTGACTGTCGAAGACATAAATAAGGTATTCGAACAGAATAATTATACTAACCAAGCGCTTCATATGTTTCTAAACAGATTGAAGAATCTACGTATAATCACAGCGGCACCAGCAAAATTGCCAGCAAACCCTGTTCTTCTAAATCAGGTTTCAATCTTGAAACTAATCCAATATTTAAAATCCATAGATTTTCCCCAGAAGACTTTCCCAAACCAACCTCTGAATTTAGCAATACCCCAGAAATCCTTGAAAGGATAAATGAACAACTTAAGAGAATCAAGATCTCTCAAGGAGATAAAGTTGATAAAGTTGTAACCATCAAAGATAGGCTTCCACATTCCAAAAACTTTCATCCCAGACCTTCCTTTCCAGACGTCCAGTTTGAAGAAAACCATATGCATCCACAAGGTGTTGCAGATGGTACTGGTATACAGAATGGAACATTGACGGAATGGCCGATGGTCAAATCTATAACAAGCTCCAAGAAATGGGAATGAATGTTACAGCTTATAAGTGGAAAGGAAGCACTGATAAACAAGCAGCTAACAAGATAGTTGCAGGTTTCACGGGTACGCTAAGAAACTGGTGGGACAATTATCTTACAGAAACTAACAGGAACAACATCCTTGAAGCTATCGCAAGTAAGGATGTGGTTAAGCAAGAAGGTGGTCAAACCACCACTACAACGGAAATAGTTGAAGATGCTACTGCTACTCTTTTATACAGCATAGCAAAGCATTTCGTGGGAGAGCCACGACTTTTCCAGGATAGGAGTCTAGAAATTCTAAACAATCTTTATTGCAAGAAGTTAACTGACTTCACATGGTATAAGGATATGTTTATAACCAAAGTCATGCTAAGAGATGACTGCAATAATGATTACTGGAAAGAAAGATTTCTCAGTGGTTTACCCCCTCATTTTGCAGAAATGGTTCGATCTAAGATAAGAGATCGATGTGAAGGAAAGATCCCATACTCAGATATGACTTATGGTGATCTCACAAGTTTAATTCATTTTGTAGCCATGGAGTTATGCACAGACCTTAAGCTAAAAGAACAGCTTAAGAAAGATCAAAAGTTTTCGAGTAACGAACTCGGAAGTTTTTGCCAAGACTTTGGATTTCCTAGCCTTAAGCCACCTTCAGCAAAGAAGCTTAAAAAGGATGAACGATCAAAAAAATCGTCTCCAAAGAAGAAGTCTCCCAAAAGGGAAAGAACTTCCAACAATAAGAGAAGCAAAAGGACTTCTCGCAAATCTTCCGATGAATGTTGGACTTGTGGCAAAACAGGACATAGAGCTCCTGAATGTCCAAGAAATAAGAAAAAAGGAAAGAAAATCAGCCTTCTTCAAGTAGACGAAGAAACTAAAGAAAAGTTTCTTGCTATCCTGAATGAAGAAGAATCAGAATCAGAGTCTGAATCAGAATCAGAATCATCAGAAAAAAGTGAAACAGAGGAAGAAGAATTCCTCAACGTAGCTCAAAATGATTCAGATAGCTGTAACTGCGAAGGAGCAGTTTGCTATTGTGGCAATCATTCAATAAGAGTACTCTCTGAAGACTCAGCCAAAACCTTTTTTTCAACTATTGAGCACATCAAAGATGATGAGGCTCGGAGGAACTATCTCCTTGAACTTCAAAAATTGGTCCTTAAGCAAAAGGATAAAGAAGTTACAAGGAATGTAACCCCCTTTAGCATGAAACAAATCATGCAAAGATACACTGATAAAAAAGAAGAACCTTCTATCAGTGATCTTCGAGGAGAAGTTAAACTCCTAAAGGAAGAAGTTCGTGAAGTTAAATCAAGACTTCACAAAATAGAAATTGATGCCCTTGCAAAGCAATTTCTTGAAGAAAATAAGGTTTCTCTTAAAGGAAAAGAGAATGCTACCTCCGAAGATGAAGAATCTTCAGATCAATCAGCCCCTTCATCTCCTAAAGGTATAAACGACGCAGGTATTAGCATGATCACTAAGGTAAGATCCCAGAGTTCTCACATTATGATTAAGCTTGTAATTAGTTCTAATTTTGTACTTAACAAAATTGCTTTGTTAGACAGTGGTGCGGATCGTAACTGCATAATATAAGGTCTTATCCCAACCAAGTACCTCCAAAAGGGTTCTATCAAGCTATACAGCGCGACTGGTGAGCGTATCTGTATAAATTATAGGCTTTCTAATGCTCATATCTGCAATGACGGTATATGCCTTGCTAATGATTTTGTCATAACAAAAAACATTAATGAAGAAATTATTTTGGGTATACCTTTTATTACCCAGATAAAACCTTATATTTCTGATTTTGATTCAATCAAAACAAAAATTTAGGAAAACAAATTTCCTTCCCGTTTATCAAGACGCTTTCTCTTGAAGAAAGTAAATTTTTACGTCAACAAACTGCTTTCAAAATAAACCAAATTAGTTTTTTGAAAGATGATATTAAAATTAAGAAAATTGAGCAAATTTTAAAAACCCCGGTTATGGTTGTTGAGACTGATGCTTCTGACATCGGCTATGGTGGCATTCTTAAACAAAGAAAAGACCCCAAATCTACGGAGTAGCTGGTCCGTTATTATTCAGGAACCTGGAATTCTGCCCAAAAGAATTATAGCACGATCAAAAAGGAAGTCCTAGCTATTGTTCTTTGCATAACCAAGTTCCAAGATGATCTAGTTAACAAAGAATTTCTTCTTAGAGTGGACTGTAAATCTGCTAAAGAAATTCTTCAAAAGGATGTCAAAAATATTGTTTCTAAACAGATTTTTGCTAGATGGCAAGCTTTATTATCCAGCTTCGATTTTCAAATCGAATTCATTAAAGGTGAAAATAACTCTTTGCCTGATTATCTAACGAGAGAATTTTTGCAGGGTAAACATGAGACCACAAATCAGGCCAATGGCAGGCAAACAACCTGTTAGGACCAATCCTAATGAACCAGCAAGAACAGGTCCCTTTGCAAGGAGGCCTGAAATTAACCCAGCAAGACCTGATGTAAACAGGTACTCAGCTTTGGCAAGTTTGCCACCCATTAATCCAACAGTACTCCCACAGAGTCGACCAACCAGAATGGTGGTATTAAAAAAACCTTTTGCAAAGGATCAAGAAGCCAGCACCTCTTCATCACCAAGCGGAGAACTTAGATTCTCTCAGAAACAGACAAGTGACTGCTACACAATGAAGCAGCCTCAAAGTTTTGCAGAAGCAGTTACTCCAAGTAGCTCCCAGACGACTCCAAGAGAGAAAGAGAAATTTGAAATGATTTCTCTGAATATCATCCCAATCCTTGCACTCGACAAGGAATATGAAGGTTATGAGGTCAAACATCTCTTGAAGCCTGTCTACACCAATAGGAATTACGTCGAGACAGACAATTCCTTAAAAACCAGAAGGTACTTTGAGTTTATTCTCATTGATACCGGATCACTAGAAATAGAACATGAATTGGCAGATAAATCTGACCCGGAAAGCATCGCCTATTCGAAATTGACCATCAAAAAGATCTTATCTCCGTATAACTGGCCTGTAGACCATCTACAAACTCCGATCAATCTATCCAAGAGATTCAACCCTCAAACCTACAACTGGTTTGATTATAAAAATGCTTGGATGAATTTCATGTATGTCAGGCCAACCACCCACACGTGGTTTATCAAATATTGTCCAGAGGTATCAGCCTCTATCATACCAAGATGGTTCTATGAATGGTGGAGCCTTTTTGGTGGAAATAAGCAAGTGATGCCTCGTCAGTTTTTAGAAAATTATTTGCAATTCTAGGCTGAAGAAGGCATATCAACCCTCCAAGAGCACATCAAGCTCTGTAAGTACTTTATAAAAAGACGTTTATTTTATATTTTATCATGGACGTTTGTTATTGCAGATTTTGACAGGATCAAATTCTTGTCCAAAGAAATCCGAATTAAAGGATGGTCTCCCACTAGAAAAGGCAATCCATCTCCTTAAAAGGGAAAGGAAATATCTCAGGCGTCACCTTCAAAGAGTGACTTAAAAAAGAGACTTGAAAAGGCTCTCATCCCATTTTAACATTCTAGGCACAAAAGTAGTGCTATGCTCTTGGTGTGATTCCATAAGCATAGTAACACCTTTGGGACTAGAGTTAATTGCCTTTGGGGCAATTGTGGTCTTCATTAGCTTATAATATACCCTGTATATTACAGCTAGATCTCTGGTTCCTAATTTGCTGTTCATGTTCTTGGTTTTGATGTTGAGGGTCAAGGTGTCAAGAATATGAGGATCTTCTATTTCTATAGAAAAGTTTGGATAACAATTAAAGTAAACTGGCCCATGAGCAAGATTACTTTCTAAGATTCCTAGTAAGGAGTCTTCGACATTGAGAAGTCTAGCATCTCTAAGCATAAGACAGATAGGAATATTTAGACCTTTTCGGAATAGAGGTTTAATAGCAATCTGAACAAGACCAATGTGAAGGAATTTGAATTCCTTCTTGTACAGAAATCTTAGAGGACCTTTATTTTATACAAAGCATAATGTTTACATAGAGAGAGAGCATTCAAAAAATTGTTCTGGTGAAGAATTTTCGATGCGTAAGCTGAAAAACTAAAATGCCTTTTATAGGCAAAGCTGAGAGACAAAGAGATTTTGAAAATCTAAAAGCTAATCTTCTGATTGGCCCTTGATTCTCGTCCGTTTCTTTTGGTTAAAGCAAAAGTAAAGTGGTTGTCATCTTCTTCTTTTTGAAAAGCAAAGATGCCTGACTTAAAGTTGTTTGTCATCTTCTTCTTTTTGAATAGTGAAGATGCCTGACTTTGTCTGCCATGATGTGGGACTTTGATAGCAAATTCCTTTCTTCGTGACTAAGATAGCAAAAGATTCCGTCTTCTTTGAAGCTCCATTTGCTTCTTCCTTGGTAATTCTGATTCTATGAATCTCTACCTGGAAGACTAATTATTCTGGCTTTTAATAGCCTCAATTAGGACTCTTCAGTCAAAAGGATTTAGATAAGATCTGGCTAATGCTTTTGGATTAAGCATGTCTCCATTGTCATCACTTTGTGATGAGGCCTCATCAAGTAGCTGGTTAATAGCTGCTTCATCTGGATTTTCGTCAAGTTCTGAGAGAGCCTTTTCAAGTCTCTTTTTTAAGTCACTCTTTAACTTTGTTTATCTTCCAAAATAAATTCTAAATTAATTCTATAAGATAATAAAATCAATTTAAGTAATTCATATATCAAATAATTGCTAAGTTAAAATCATCTTTTCAATTTAGCTTATCACATGATTTCTAAACAGCCAAGACAACAATGAATTTAGCTATTCATATTAACAATAAACGCCACTAACATGGCTCTGATACCATTTTCAAACTTTCTATCGTGTGCGCTATCCAAGGGCTATGATGTCATGCAACACCCGACGTCGTTCGATCGTGCGTGCAGTCCAAGGGCGGTGATGGCATGGAATGCCTGACTTCGTCCGACTGTGTGTGTTGTCCAAGGGCGGTGATGTCAAACCACGCTCGATGATGCCAACTGTATGTGTTGTCCAAGGTTGGTGATGTCATGCCACGATCGACGTCGACCGACTGTGTTTGCTTTCAAAGGGCGGTGATGTCATGCCACGCCTAACGTTTCCGATCGTGTGTGGTTTCCAAGGGTGGTGATGTTATGCCACGCCCGACGTTGCTGATTGTGTGTGCCTTCCAAGGGTGATGATGTCATGCCACGCTCGACGTCGTCTGACTTGTGTGTAGTGTCCAATAGCAATGATGTCATGCCACGCCTGACGTTGTCTTACCGTGCGTGCCATCCAAGGGCCGTGATGTCATGCCATGCTCGACGTCGTCCAACTGTGCGTGCAGTCCAAAGGCGGTGATGTCATGCCACACCGACGTCGTTTGATCGTGTGTGCTTTCCAAGGGCGGTGATATCATGCCACGCTCGATGTCGTATGATCGTGCGTGAAATCAAAGGGCGGTGATGGCATGGAACGCTCGACGTCGTCTGACCGTGTGTGCTGTCCAAGGGCAGTGATGTCATGCCACGCCCGACGTCGTCCAACCGTGCGTGCCATCAAAGGGCGGTGATTTCATGCCACGCCTAACATCGTCCAACCGTGTGTGCTGTCCAAGGGGCGGAGATTTCATGCCACGCCCGACGTCGTTCCACCGTTTGTGCTGCCCAAAGGCAATGATGGCATGCCACGTCCAACGTCGTCCGATCGTGCGTCCAGTGCAAGGGCGGTGATGTCATTCCATGCTCGACGTCGTTCGACCATTTGTGCTGCCCAAAGGGGATAACGGAAAGCCATGCCCGATGTCGTTTGACCGTGTGTGCTGTCCAAAGGCGGTGATGGCATTTCACGCCCAACATCGGTCGACCGTGTGTGTTGTCCCAAGGAGGTGATGTCATGTCACGCCTGACGTCGTCCGACCGTATATGCTGTCCAAGGGCGGTGATGGCATGCCACACCAGACATCATCCGACCATGTGTGCTATCCAAAGGCGGTGACGTCATGCCACACCCGACGTAGTCTGACCGTGTGTGTTGCCCAAGGGAGGTGATGTCATGCCACGCCTGACAACGTTCGACCGTGTATGCTTCCCAAAGGCGATTATGGCGTGCTATTCCCGACGTCATTCGACCGTGTGAGCTGCCCAAAGGCGATGACAGCATGCCACGCCCGACGTTGTTCAACAGTGTGTGCTGTCAAAGGGCGATGATGTCATGCCACGCCCGACATCGTTCCACCGTGCGTGCAGTCCAAGGGCGGTGATGTCATGCCACGCCCAACGTCGTTCGACCATATTTGCTTCCCAAAGGCAATGATGGCACGCCATGCCCGACGTCGTTCGATCGTGTGTGCTGCCCATAGGCGATGATGGCATGTCACGTCCGACGTCGTTCGACCGTGTGTGCTAACCAAAGGCGGTGATGTCTTTCCACGCCCGACGTCGTTCGACCGTGTGTGCTGCCCAAAGGAGATGATGGCATGCCACACCCGACGTCGTTTGATCGTGTTTGCTGTCCAAGGGCGATGATGGCATGTTACGCTCGACGTTGTCCAACTGTGTGAGTTAGTCCAATGGCGATGATGGGAGGCCACGCCCGATGTTGTTTGACCATGTGTGCAGCCCAAAGGCGATTATGGCATGACACACTCGACGTAGTCCGGCCTTGTGTACTGCCTAAGGGCGGTGATGTCATGCCACGCCCAATGTCGTCCGATCGTGTGTGCTGTCGAGGGCTGGTGATGTCATGCCATGCCCGATGTTACCGACCGTGTGTGCCGTCAAAGAGTGGTGATCTCATGCCACGCCCGATGTTGCCGACTGTGTGTGCTGTCCAAGGGAGGTGATGTCATACCACTTCCGACGTCGTCCGACCGTGCGTGCAGTCCAAGGGTGGTGATGTGATGCCACGCATGACGACGTCCGACCATGCGTGCAGTCCAAGGGCGGTGATGTCATGCCACGCCCGACGTCGTCCAACCGTATGTGTTGTCCAAGAATAGTGGTGGCATGCCACGCCCGACATCATTCAACCGTGTGTGCTGTCCAAAGGCAGTGACGTCATGCCACGCCCGTTGTTGTCTGACCGTGTGTGCTACCAAGGGAGGTGATGTCATGCCACGCCTGACGTCATTCGACCGTGTGTGCTTCCTAAAGGCGATGACGACATGCCACGCCCGATGTCATTCAATTGTGTGTGCAGTCCAAACACGGTGATGTCATGCCACGCTTGACATCGTCCGACCGTGCGTGCCTTCCAAGGGCGGGGATGTTATGCCACGCCCGACGTCGTTCGACCGTGTGTGCTGTCCAAGAGCAGTGAAGTCATGCCACGCCCGAGGTCGTCTGACCGTGCATGCAGTCCTAGGGCGCTGATGTCATTCCACGCCCGACTTCGTTCGACCGTGTGTGCTGCCCAAAGGCGATGATGGCATGCCACCCGACGTCGTTCGACCGTGTTGGCCGTTTAAGAGCGATGATGGCATGCCACGCCCGACGTCGTTTGACCGTGTGTGCTGTCCAATGGCGGTGATGTCATGACACGACCGATGTCTTTAGACCGTGCATGCTGCCCAAAGGTGGTGATGGCATGTCACGCCTGACGTCGTTCGATCGCGTTTGCCGTCTAAGGGCTATGATGGCATGCCACGCCCGACGTCGCTCGACCGTGTGTGCTGCCCAAAGGCGATGATGGCATGCAACACCCGACGTCGTTCGACCGTGTGTGCTGTCCAAGGGCGGTGAAGTCATACCACGCCCGAGGTCGTCCGACCGTGCATGCAGTCCTAGGGCGCTGATGTCATGCCACGCCCGACGGCGTTCGACCGTTTGTGCTGCCCAAATGCGATGATGGCATGCCACGCCCGACGTTATTCGACCGTGTGTGCTGCCCAAAGGCGATGATGGCATGCTACGCCCGACGTCCTTCAACCGTATGTGTTGTCCAAAGGCGGTGATGGCATGTCACGCCCGACGTCGTCCGACCGTGTGTGCTGTCCAAAGGCGGTAATGTCATGCCATGCCCGACGTTGCCGACCGTGTGTACTGCCCAAGAGTGGTGATGTCATGCCACGCCTGACGTTGCCGACCGTGTGTGCTATCCTAGGAAGTTGATGCCATGCCACGCCTAACGTCGTCTGACTGTTCGTGCCCTCTAAGGGCGGTGATGTCATGCCACGCCTGACATCCTCTGATAATGCGTGCAGTCCAAGGGCGGTGATGTCATGCCACGCCCGACATCGTCCGACAGTGCGTGCAATCCTAGGGCGGTGATGTCATGACACGCCCGACGTCGTTCAACCATTTATGCTGCACAAAGGCGATGATGGCATGCCACGCCCAACGTCATTCGACCGTGTGTGCTGCCCAAAGGCGATGATGGCATGCCACACCCGACGTCGTTCAACCGTGTGTGCTGTCCAAAGGTGGTGATGACATTCCACGCCCGATGTCGTCCGACCGTGCGTGCCGTCCAAGAGCCGTGATGTCATGCCACGCCCGATGTCGTTCGATGGTGCATGCAGTCCTAGGGCGGTGATGTCATGCCACGCCCGACGTCGTTAGACCGTTTGTGCTGCCCTAAGGCGATGATGGCATGCCACGCCCGACGTTGTTCGACCAGGTGTGCTATACAAAGGCGGTGATGTCATGCCACGCCCGGCGTCGTCCGACCTTGTTTGCCATCCAAGGGCTATGATGTCATGCCACGCTCGACGTCGTTTGATCGTGTGTGCTGTCCAAAGGAGGTGATATCATGCCATGCCCGACGTTGCCGACCGTGTGTGCTGCCCAAGGGTGGTGATGTAATGCCACGCCTGACATCGTTCGACCGTGTGTGATGTCCAAGGGAGGTGATGTCATGCCATGCCCGACGTCGTCTGACTGTGTGTGCTGTCCAAGGGCTATGATGTCATGCCACGCCCAACGTCGTCCAATCATTCGTGCAGTCGAAGGGTGGTGATGGCATGTCACGCTTGACGTCGTCCGACCGTGTGTGCTGTCCAAGGGCGGTTATGTCATGCCATGCCCGACGTTGTCGACCGTGTGTGATATCCAAGGGCGGTGATGTAATGCCACGCCCGACGTTACCGACCGTGTGTGCTGTCCAAGGTCAGTAATGTCATGCCACGCCTGACGTCGTCCACCCGTGCGTGCAGTCCTAGGGCGGTGATGTCATGCCAAGCCTGACGTTGTTCGATCGTGTGTGCTGTCCAAGGGCGGTGATGCTATGCCACGCCCGACGTCATTCGACCATGTGTACTGCCCAAAGGCGATGATGGTATGCCATGCCCGACATCATTCAACCGTGTGTGCTGTCCAAAGGCGGTGATGTCTTGCAATGCCCGACGTCGTCCGACCTTGTGTGCCATCCAAGGGCGATGATGTCATGCCATGCCCGTTGTCATTCGACCGTGTGTGCTGTCCAAGGGTGGTGAAGTCATGCCACGCCCGATGTCGTCCGATCGTGCATGCAGTTGTTGGACGGTGAAGCCCAAAGGCGATGATGGTATGCCACGCCCGACGTCGTTAGAGCGGGTGTGGTGCCCAAAGGAGATGATGGCATGCCACACCCGACGTCGTTAGACCAGGGGTTGTGCCCAAAGGCAATGATGGCATGCCAAGCCCGACGTCGTTCGACCGTGTGTGCTGCCCAAATGTGGTGATGGCATGTCACACCTGACGTCGTTCAACCGTGTTTGCCGTCCAAGGGCTATGATGTCATGCCACGCCTGACGTCGTTCGACCATGTGTGCGGTCCAAGGGCGGTAATGTCATGCCATGCCCGATGTTGCCAACCGTGTGTGCTTTCCAAGGGCGGTGATGTTATGTCACGCCTGACGTCGTCCGACCATGCGTGTCATCCAAGGGAGGTGATGTCATGCCACACACGACGTCGTTTGACTGTGTGCGATGTCCAAGGGCTGTGATGTCATGCAACACCCGACATCGTCCGTTCATGCGTGCAGTCCAAGGGCGGTGATGGCATGGAAAGCCTGACGTCGTCCGACCGTGTGTGCTGTCGAAGGGCGGTGATGTCAAGCCACAGCCGACGTTGCCGTTCGTGTGTGCTGTCCAAGGGCGGTGATGTAATTCCATGCCCGATGATGTCGATCGTGTGTGCTGTCCATGGTCGGTGATGTCATGCCACGCCTGACATCGATCGACTGTGTGTGCTTTCAAAGGGCGGTGATGTCATGCCACGCTCGACGTTGCCGATCGTGTGTGTTGTCCAAAGGCGGTTATGTCATGCCACGTCTGACGTTGCTGACCGTGTGTGCCTTCCAAGGGCGTTGATGTCATGACTCGCCCGACGTCGTCCGACTGAGCGTGCCGTACAAGGGTGGTGATGTCATGCCACGCTCGACGTCCTCTTACTTGTGTGTAGTGTCCAATGGCGATGATGTCATGCCACGCCTTATGTTGCCAATTGTGTGTGCTTTCTAAGGGCAGTGATGTCATGCCACGCCCGACCTCGTCCTACTGTGCGTGCAGTCCAAGGGTGGTGATGTCATTCCACGCCCGATATTGTTCGATCGTGCGCGCTGTCCAAGGGCGATGATGTCATGCCACTCTCGATGTCGTTTGATCGTGCGTGAATTACAAGGGCGGTGATGGCATGGAACGCCCGACGTTGTCTGACCGTGTGTGCTTTCCAAGGGTGGTGATGTCATGCCACGCCCGATGTTGTTCGACCAAGTGTGCTGTCCAAGGGCGGTGATGTCATACAACACCCGACGTCATTCGACCGTGTGTGCTGCCCAAAGGCGATGATTGCATGTCACGCCCGACATCGTTCGACCGTGTGTGCTGTCCAAGGTCTGTGATGTCATGCCACAACCAACGTCGTCCGACCGTGCTTGAATTCCTAGGGAGGTGATGTCATGCCATGCCCGACGTTGTTCGACCGTTTGTGCTACCCAAAGGCGATGATGGCACGCCACGCCCGACGTCATTTGACCGCGTGTGCTGTCCAAAGGCGGTGATGGCATGTAACGCTCGACGTCATCCGACTGTGTGTGCTATCCAAGGGAGGTGATGTCATGCCACGCCCGACGTTGCCGACCGTGTGTGCTATCCAAGGGCGGTGATGTAATGCCACGCCCGACGTTGCCGATCGTGTGTGTTGTCCAAGGTCAGTGATTTCATGCCACACCCGACGTTGTCCGACTGTGCATGCAGTCGTAGGGCGGTGATGTCATGCCACGCCCGATGTTGTTCGACCGTGTGTACTGTCCAAGGGCTGTGATGTCATGCCACGCCTGACGTGGTTTAACCGTGTGTGCTGTCCAAAGGCGCTAATGTCATGCCATGCCCGACGCCGTCTGACCGTGTGTGTAAACGGGGGCGGTGATGTCATGCCATGCCTGACGTCATTCGACTGTGTGTGCTTCCCAAGGGAGGTGATGTCATGCCACGCCCGACGTCGTCCGATCGTGTGTGCTGTCCAACGGCGATGATGTCATGCCACGCCCGACGTTGCCGACCGTGTGTGCTATCCAAGGGCGGTGATTTCATGCCACGCCTTACGTTGCTGACCGTGTATGCTATCCAAGGGCCGTGATTTCATGCCACGCCTGACGTCGTCCGACTATGCGTGCAGTCCTAGGGCGGTGATGTCATGCCACGCCCAATGTCGTTCGACCGTGTGGCTTTCCAAGGGCAGTGATGTCATGCCACGCCCGACGTCGTCCGACCCTGCATGCAGTCCAAGGGCGGTGATGGCATGCCACGCCCGACGTCGTTCGATAGTTTTTGCTGCCCAAAGGCGATGATGGCATACCACGCCTGACAACGTTCGACCGTGTGTGTTGCCCAAAGGCGATGATGGCATGCCACGCCCGACTTCATTCGACCGTGTGTGCTGTCCAAAGGCGGCGCTGGCATGCAATGCCTGAAGTCGTTCGACCGTGTTTGCCGTCCAAGGGCTATGATGGCATGCCACGCCTGACGTCGTCTGACCGTGTGTGCTTCCTAAAGGCGATTATGGCGTGCCACACCCAACGTCGTTCGATCGTGAGTGTTGTGCAACGACGGTGATGTGATGCCACACCCGACGTCATTCGACCTTGTGTGCTGCACAAAGGCGATGATGGTATGCCATGCCCAACGTCGTTCGACCGTATTTTCGATCGAAGGGCGATGATAACATGCCACGCCCGACGCTGTCCGACTATGTGAGCTACTCCAAAGGTGATGATGGCATGCCTCGTTGGACGTCGTTCGACCATTTGTGCTCCCCAAAGGCAATGATGGCATGCCACGCTGGATGTCGTTCGAAAGTGCGTGCTGTCCAAAGGCGATGATGGCATGCCACACCCGGCATTGTTCGACCGTGTGTGCTGTCCAAAGGCAGTGATGTCATGCCACGCTCGATGCCGTCCGACTGTGTGTGCTGTCCAACAGTGGTGATGTCATGCTAGGCTCGACGTTGCCGACCGTGTGTGCTATACAAGGGCTGTAATGTCATGCCAAGCCCGACATCGTCTGACCATGCGTGTAGTCCAAGGGCGGTGATGGAATGTCACCCCCAAGTTGTTCGACTGTTTGTGCTGCCCAAAGGCGATAGTGGCATGCCACGCCTGACATCGTTTGACCGTGTGTGCTTCCCAAAGGCGATGATGGCATGCCACGCCCGACGTTGTTTGACCGTGTGTGTTGTCCAAAGGCGGTGATGGCATGTCATGCCCGACGCCGTTTGATCGCGTGTGCTATCCAAAGGCAGTGATGGCATGCCACGCCCGACGACGTTCGACCGTGTTTGCCATCCAAGGGCTATGATGGCATGCCACGCCCGACGTTGTTCGACCATGTGTGCTTCCCAAAGGCGATCATTACATGCCACGCCCAACTTCGTTCGACCGGTTGTGCTATCCAAAGGTGGTGATGTGATGCCACGCCCGAGGACGTCGACTGTGTGTGCTTCCCAAAGGCGATGATGACATGCCACGCCCAACGTCGTTCGATCGCCTTTTTCGGTCAAAGGGCGATGAAGGAATGCCACGCCCGACGCCGTCCGACTGTGTGAGCTAGTCCAAAGGCGATGATGGCCTGCCACGCTCGACGTCGTTCGACCGTGTGTGTTGTCCAAAGGCGGAGATGGCATGTCATGCCCGACGCCGTTTGATCGTGTGTTCTATCCAAAGGCAGTGATGGCATGCCACGCCCGACGACGTTCGACCGTGTTTGCCGTCCAAGGGCTATGATGGCATGCCACGCTCGACGTTGTTCGACCGTGTGTGCTTCCCAAAGGCGATCATTACATGCCACGCCTGACTTCGTTCGACCGGTTGTGCTATCCAAAGGCGGTGAAGTGATGCCACGCCCGAGGACGTCGACCGTGTGTGCTTCCCAAAGGCGATGATGACATGCCACACCCAACGTCGTTCGACCGCCTTTTTCCGTCAAAGGGCGATGATGGAATGCCACGCCCGACGCCATCCGACTGTATGAGCTAGTCCAAAGGCGATGATGGCCTGCCACGCCCGACGTCGTTCGACCGTGTATGCTTCCGAAAGGCAATGATGGCATGCCACGCCCGACGTTGTTCGACCGTGTGTGCTTTCCTAAGGCGATGATGGTATGCCACGCCGACGTTATTTGACCGTGTGTGCTGTCCAAAGGCACTGATGTCATGCCACGCTCGACATTGCTGACCGTGTGTGCTGTTCAAGGGCGGTGATGTCAGGCCATGCCCGACGTTGCCAACCGTGTGTGCTGTACAAGGGCGGCGATGATGTCATGCCACGCCCGACATTGCTGACCGTGTGTGCTGTACAAGGGCGGTGATGTCATGCCACGCCCGACGTTGCCAACCGTGTGTGCTATCGAAGGGCGGTGATTTCATGCCACACTCGACATCGTCCGACCGTGCGTGCAGTCCAAGGGCGGTGATGTCATGCCACGCACGACATCGTCTGACCGTGCGTGTTGTCCAAAGGCGGTGATGGCATGTCATGACCGACGTCTTTCGACCATGTGTGTTTTCCAAAGGCAGTGATGGCATGCCATGCCCGACGTCGTTCGACCGTGTTTGCCGTCTAAGGGCTATGATGACATGCCACGCCCGACGTCGTTTGATCGTGTGTGCTTTCCAAAGGCAATGATGGCATGCCACGCCTGACGTCGTTCGACCGGGTGTGGTGCCCAAAGGCGATGATGGCATGCCAAGCTTGACGTCGCTCAACCGTGTGTGCTGCCCAAAGGTGATGATGGCATGCCCTGCCCAACGTCATTCAACCATGTGCGTTGTCCAAATCCCGTGATGGCATGTCACGCCTAACGTCGTTCGACCGTGTTTGCCGTCCAAGGGCTATGATGGCATGCCACGCCCGACGTCGTTCGACCGTGTGTGCTTAAATGCGATGATGGCATGCCACGCCTGACGTTGTTCGACTGTGTGTGCTGTCCAAAGGCAGTGACGTCATGCCACACCCGACATTACCGACCGTGTGTGTTACCCAAGGGCGGTGATGTCATGCCACGCCCGACGTCGTTCGACCATGTGTGCTGTCCAAGGGAGGTGATGTCATGCCACGCTCGACGTCGTCCGACCGTGTGTGCTGTCCAAGGACGGTGATGTCATGCCATGCCCGATGTTGCCGACCGTGTGTGCTTTCCAAGGGCGGTGATGTCATGCCACGCCTGACGTCGTCCGACCATACGTGCCGTCCAAGGGCGGCGATGTGATGCCATGCATGACGTCGTCTCTCCGTGTGCGCTGTCCAAGGGCTTTGATGTCATGCAACGCCCGACGTCATCCAATCGTGCGTGCAGTCCTAGGGCGGTGATGGCATGGAACGCCTGACGTCGTCTGACCATGTGTGCTGTCCAAGGGCGGTGATGTCAAGCCACGGCCAACGTTGCCGACCGTGTGTGCTATCGAAGGGCGGTGATGTAATGCCACGCCTGATGATGCCGACCGTGTGTGCTGTCCAAGGTCGGTGATGTCATGCCTCGCCCGATGTCATCCGACTCTGTGTGCTTTTAAAAGGCGGTGATGTCATGCCATGCCCGACGTTGCCAATTGTGTGTGTTGTCCAAGGGCGGTGATGGCATGCCACGCCCGACGTTGCTGACCGTGTGTGCCTTCCAAGGGCGGTGATGTCATGACACACCCGACGTCATCCGACCGAACGTGTCGTACAAGGGCGGTGATGTCATGCCACGCTCGACGTCGTCTAACTTGTGTGTGCTATCCAATGGCGATGACATCATGCCACGCCCGACGTTGCCGACCGTGTATGCTTTCTAAGGGCGGTGATATCATGCCACGCCCGACAACGATCGACTGTGCAAGATATCCAAGGGCAGTGATGTCATGCTACTCTCGATGTCGTTCAATCGTGCGTGCAATCCAAGGGCGGTGATGGCATGGAATGCCCGATGTCGTCCGACCGTGTGTGCTGTCCAAGGGTGGTGGTGTCATGCCACGCCCGACTTTGTTCGATCGTGTGTGCTGTCCAAGGGCGGTGATGTCATGCCACGCTCGATGTCGTTCGATCGTGCGTGCAATCCAAGGGCGGTGATGTCATTCCACGCCTTACATCGTCCGATCGTGCGTGTACTCCAAGGGCAGTGATGTAATGCCACGCCCGATATTGTTTGACCATGTGTGCTATCCAAAGGCGGTGATGTCATAGCACGCCCGACATCATTCGACCGTGTGTGCTGCCCAAAGGGGATGATTGCATGCCACGTCCGACATCGTTAGACCGTGTGTGCTGTCTAAGGGCGGTAATGTCATGCCACGACAAACATCGTCTAATCGTGCGTGCATTCCTAGGGAGGTGATGTCATCCACGCCCGACGTTGCTTGTCCGTTTGTGCAGCCCAAAAGCGATGATGGCATACCACGCTGAAGTCGTTCTACCGTGTGTGTTGTCCAAAGGCAATGATGGTATGTCATGCCCAACGTCGTTCGACCGTGTGGTGCTGTCCAAAGGCGGTGATGCCATGCAACGCTTGACGTCGTTCGACAGTGTTTGCCATCCAAGGGCTATGATGGCATGCCACACCCGTCGTCGTCCGACCGTGTATGCTTCCCAAAGGCGATTATGGCATGCCACGCTCGATGTCGTTCGACCGTGTGTGCTGTGCAAAGGCAGTGATGTGATGCCACACCCGACGTTGTTCGACCGTGTGTGCTGCCCAAAGGCGATGATGACATGCCACGCCCAACGTTGTTCGACCGCGTTTTCTGTCAAAGGGCGATGATGACATGCCACGCCCGACGCCGTCCGACAGTGTGAGCTAGTCCAAAGGTTATGATGGCATGCCACGCTGGACGTCGTTCGACCATTAGTGCTGCCCAAAGGCGATGATGGCATGCCACGCCTGACGTCGTTCGACCGTATGTGCTGTCCAAGGGCGGTGATGGCATGGAACACCTGACGTCATCCGACCGTGTGTGCTGTCGAAGGGCGGTGATGTCAAGCCACAACCGACGTTGCCGATGTGTGTGCTGTCCAAGGGCGGTGATGTAATTCCATGCTCGATGATGCCGACCGTGTGTGCTGTCCATGGTCGGTGATGTCATGCCATGCCTGACGTCGATCGACTGTGTGTGCTTTCAAAGGGCGGTGATGTCATGCCACGCCCGACGTTCCTAATCGTGTGTGTTGTCCAAGGGCGGTTATGTCATGCCACGTCTGACGTTGCTGACCGTGTGTGTTTTCCTAGGGCGGTGATGTCATGACACGCCCGACGTCGTCCGACTGAGCGTGTCGTACAAGGGTGGTGATGTCATGCCACGCTCGACGTCCTCTGACTTGTGTGTAGTGTCCAATGGCGATGATGTCATGCCACGCCTAACTTTGCTGATCGTGTGTGCTTTCTAAGGGCGGTGATGTCATGCCACGCTCGACCTCGTCCTACTGTGCGTGCAGTCCAAGGGTGGTGATGTCATTCAACGCCCAATGTTGTTCGATCGTGCGTGCTGTCCAAGAGCGGTGATGTCATGCCACGCTCGATGTTGTTTGATCGTGCGTGAAGTCCAAGGGCGGTGATGGCATGGAACGCCTGACGTCGTCTTACCGTGTGTGCTTTCCAAGGGCGGTGATGTCATGCCACGCCTGATGTCGTCTGATCATTGCGTGTACTCCAAGGGCGGTGATGTCATGTCACACCCGATGTCGTCCGATCATTGCGTGTACTCCAAGGGTGGTGATGTCATGCCACGCCCGACGTTGCCGACTGTGTGTGCTGTCTGAGGGCGGTGATGTAATGCCACGCCCGACGTTACCGACCGTGTGTGTTGTCCAAGGTCAGTGATTTCATGCCAGACCCGACGTCATCCAACTGTGCATGCAGTCGTAGGGCGCTGATGTCATGCCACGCCCGATGTTGTTTGACCGTGTGTACTGTCCACGGGCTATGATGTCATGCCATGCCCGACATCATATGATCATGTGTGCTGCCCAAAGTCGATGATTTCATGCCACGCCTGACGTGGTTTAACCGTGTGTGCTGTCCAAATGCGCTGATATCATGCCATGCCCGACATCGTCTGACCGTGCGTGTAAACGGGGGCGGTGATGTCATGCCATGCCTGACGTCATTCTACTGTGTGTGCTTCCCAAGGGAGGTGATGTCATGCCACGCCCGACGTCGTCAGATCGTGTGTGCTGTCCAACGGCGATATTGTCATGCCACGCCCGACATTGCCGACCATGTGTGCTATCCAAGGGCGGTGATGTCATGCCACGCCTAACGTTGCCGACCGTGTATGCTATCCAAGGGCCATGATTTCATGCCATGCCCGACGTCGTCCGACCATGCGTGTAGTCCAAGGGCGGTGATGTCATGCCACGCCCAATGTCGTTCGACCATGTGGCTGTCCAAGGGCGGTGATGTCATGCCACGCCCGACGTTGTCCGACCGTGCATGCAGTCCAAGGGCGGTGATAACATGCCACGCCTGACGTCGTTCGATCGTTTGTGCTGCCCAAAGGCGATGATGGCATACCACGCCTGACAACGTTCGACCGTGTGTGCTGCCCAAAGGTGATGATGGCATGCCACGCCCGACGTCATTCGACCGTGTGTGCTGTCCAAAGGCGGCGATGGCATGCAACGCCTGACGTTGTTCGACCGTGTTTGCCGTCCAAGGGCTATGATTGCATGCCACGCCTGACGTCGTCCGATCGTGTGTGCTTCCCAAAGGCGATTATGGCGTGCCACGCCCGACGTCGTTCGATCGTGAGTGTTGTGCAAAGGCAGTGATGTGATGCCACACCCGACGTCGTTCGACCGTGTGTGTTGCCCAAAGATGATGATGGCATGCCACGCCCTACGTCGTTCGACCGCATTTTCTGTCGAAGGGCGATGATATCATGCCACGCCCGGCGCTGTCCGACTATGTGAGCTAGTCCTAAGGTGATGATGGCATGCCACGCTGGACGTCGTTTGACCATTTGTGCTCCCCAAAGGCGATGATGGCATGCCACGCTGGACGTCGTTCGACCGTGCGTGCTGTCCAAAGGCAATGATGGCATGCCACGCCCGACGTCGTTCGACCTGTGTGCTGTCCAAAGGCGGTGATGTCATGCCACGCTCGACGCCGTCCGACTGTTTGTGCTGTCCAACAGTGGTGATGTCATGCTAGGCTCGACGTTGCCGACCGTGTGTGCTATACAAGGGCGGTAATGTCATGCGAAGCCCGACATCGTCTGACCATGCGTGTAGTCCAAGGGCGGTGACGGCATGCCACCCCCAAGTTGTTCGTCCATTTGTGCTGCCCAAAGGCGATAGTGGCATGCCACGCCTGACATCGTTTGACCGTGTGTGCTTCCCAATGGCGATGATGGCATGCCACGCCCGACGTTGTTCAACCGTGCGTGTTGTCCAAAGGCGGTGATGGCATGTCATGTCCGACGCCATTTGATCGTGTGTTCTATCCAAAGGCAATGATGGCATGCCACACCCAACGACGTTCGACATGTTTGCCGTCCAAGGGCTATGATGGCATGCCACGCCCGACGTTGTTCAACCGTGTGTGCTTCCCAAAGGCGATCATTACATGCCACGCCTGACTTCGTTCGACCAGTTGTGCTATCCAAAGGGGGTGATGTGATGCCACGCCCGAGGACGTCGATCGTGTGTGCTTCCCAAAGGCGATGATGACATGCCACGCCCAACGTCGTTCGACCGCCTTTTTCCGTCAAAGGGAGACGATGGAATGCCACGCCCAACGCCGTACGACAGTTTGAGCTAGTCCAAAGGCGATGATGGTCTGCCACGCCCGACGTCGTTCGACCGTGTGTGCTTTCGAAAGGCAATGATGGCATGCCACGCCCGACGTCGTTTGACCGTGTGTGCTGTCCAAAAGCGATGATGGAATGCCACCCCGACGTTATTTGATTATGTGTGCTGTCCAAAGGCAGTGATGTCATGCCACGCTCGACGTCGTCCGATCGTGTGTGCTGTCAAACGGCGATGATGTCATGCCACGCCCGACATTGCTGACTGTGTGTGCTGTACAAGGGAGGTGATGTCATGCCACGCCCGACGCTGCCAACCATGTGTGCTATCGAAGGGCGGTGATGTCATGCCACGCTCGACATCGTCCGACCGTGCGTGCAGTCCTAGGGCGGTGATTTCATGCCACGCCCGACATCGTCAGACTGTGCGTGTAGTACAAGGGCGGTGATGGCATGCCACCCGTCGACGTCGTTCGACCATTTGTGCTTCCCAAAGGTGATGGTGGCCTGCCACACCCGACGTTATTTGATCGTGTGTGTTGCCCAAAGGCGATGATGGCATACCACGCCCGACTTCGTTGGACCGTGTGTGTTGTCCAAAGGCGGTGATGGCATGTCATGCCCGACGTCTTTCGACCATGTGTGTTTTCCAAAGGAAGTGATGGCATGCCATGCCCGACGTTTTTCGACCGTGTTTGCCGTCTAATGGCTATGATGACATGCCACGCCCGATGTCGTTCGATTGTGTGTGCCTTCCAAAGGCGATGATGGCATGCCACGCCCAACGTCGTTCGACCGGGTGTGGTGCCCAAAAGCGATGATGGCATGCCAAGCCATACGTCGCTCAACCGTGTGTGCTGCCCAAATGTGATGATGGCATGCCACGCCCAACGTTGTTCGACCATGTGCGCTGTCCAAATCTGGTGATGGCATGTCACGCCTAACGTCGTTCAACCGTGTGTGCCGTCCAAGGGCTATGATGGCATGCCACGCCCGACGTCGTTCGACTGTGTGTGCTTTAATGCGATGATTGCATGCCACGCCTGACGTCGTTCGACTGTGTGTGCTGTCCAAAGACGGTGACGTCATGCCAAACCCGACATTGCCGACCGTGTGTGTTGCCCAAGGGTGGTGATGTCATGCCACGCTCGACGTCGTTCGACCGTGTGTGCTGTCCAAGGGAGGTGATGTCATGCCACGATCGACGTCGTCCGATCGTGTGTGCTGTCCAAGGGTGGTGATGTCATGCCATGCCCGATGTTGCCGACCGTGTGTGCTTTCCAAGGGCGGAGATGTCATGCCACGCCTGACGTCGTCCGACCATATGTGCCGTCCAAGGGCGTTGATGTGATGCCACTCCTGACGTCGTCTGTCCGTGTGCTCTGTCCAAGGGCTGTGATGTCATTAAACGCCCGACGTCGTCCAATCATGCTTGCAGTCCAAGGGCGGTGATGTCAAGCCACGACCGACGTTGCCGACCGTGTGTGCTGTCAAAGGGCGGTGATGTAATGCCACGCCTGATGATGTCGATCGTGTGTGCTATCCAAAGTCGGTGATGTCATGCCACGCCCGATGTCGTCCGACTGTGTGTGCTTTTAAAAGGCGGTGATGTCATGCCATGCCCGACGTTGCCGATTGTGTGTGTTGTCCATGAACGGTGATGGCATGCCACGCCTGACGTTGCTGACCGTGTGTGCCTTCCAAGGGCGGTGATGTCATGACACGCCCGATGTCATCCGACCGAACGTGTCGTACAAGGGCGATGATGTCATGCCACGCTCGACGTCATCTAACTTGTGTGTGCTGTCCAATGGCGATGACGACATGCAACGCCCGACGTTGCCGACCGTGTGTGCTTTCTAAGGGCGGTGATATCATGCCACACCCGACGTCGATCGACTGTGCAAGCTGTCCAAGGGCGGTGATGTCATGCTACACTCGATGTCGTTTGATTGTGCGTGCAATCCAAGGGCGGTGATGGCATGGAATGCCCGACGTCGTCCGACCGTGTGTGTTGTCCAAGGGCGGTGATGTCATGCCACGCCCGACTTTGTTCGATCGTGCGTGCTGTCCAAGGGCGGTGATGTCATGCCACGCTCGATGTCGTTCGATCGTGCATGCAATCCAAGGGCGGTGATGGCATGGAACGCCCGATGTCGTCAAACTGTGTGTGCTATCCAAGGGCGGTGATGTCATGCCATGCCTAACATCGTCCGATCGTGCGTGTACTCCAAGGGCAGTGATGTAATGCCACGCCCGATATTGTTTGACTAGGTGTGCTATCCAAAGGCGGTGATGTCATAGCACACCTGACGTCATTCGACCGTGTGTGCTGCCCAAAGGCGATGATTGCATGCCACGCCCGACATCGTTAGACCGTGTGTGATGTCTAAGGGCGGTGATGTCATGCCACGACCAACATCGTCTAATCGTGCGTGCATTCCTAAGGAGGTGATGTCATCCACGCCCGACGTTGCTCGACCGTTTGTGCAGCCAAAAGCGATGATGGAATACCACGCTTAAGTCGTTCGACCGTGTGTGTTGTCCAAAGGCGATGATGGCATGTCATGCCCGAAGTCGTTCAACCGTGTGGTGATGTCCAAAGGCAGTGATGCCATGCAACGCTTGACGTCGTTCGACAGTGTTTGCCGTCCAAGGGCTATGATGGCATGCCACGCCCGTCGTCGTCCGACCGTGTGTGCTTCCCAAAGGCGAGTAAGGCGTGCCACGCTCGATGTCGTTCGACCGTGTGTGCTGTGCAAAGGCGGTGATGTGATGCCACACCCGACGTTGTTCGACCGTGTGTGCTGCCCAAAGGCGATGATGACATACCACGCCAAACGTTGTTCGACCGCGTTTTCTGTCAAAGGGCGATGATGACATGCCACGCCCAACGCCGTCCGACAGTGTGAGCTAGTCCAAAGGTTATGATGGCATGCCACGCTGGACGTCGTTCGACCATTGGTGCTGCCCAAAGGCGATGATGGCATGCCACGCCTGACGTCGTTCGACCGCATGTGCTGTCCAAAGGCGATGATGGTATGCCATGCCTGACGTCGTTCGACCGTGTGTGCTGTCCATAGAAGGTGATGTCATGCCACGCTCGATGCCGTTAGACCGTGTGTGCTGTCCAACGGCGGTGCTGTCATGCTACACCCGAGGTTGACGACCGTGTGTGCTATACAAGGGCGGTAATGTCATGCCACGCCCAACATCGTCTGACCATGCGTGTAGTCCAATGGCGGTGATGGCATGCCACCCCCAACGTCGTTCGACTGTTTGTGCTGCCCAAAGGCGATGGTGGCATGCCACTCTTGACGTTGTTTGACCGTGTGTGCTTCCCAATGGTGATGATGGCATGCCACGCCCGACGTCGTTTGACTGTGTTTGCCGTCCAAGGGCTTTGATGGCATGCCACGCCCAACATCGTGCAACCGTGTGTGCTTCCCAAAGACGATGATGACATGCCACGCCTGACTTCGTTCGACCGTGTGTGCTGTCTTAAGGTGGTGATGTGATGCCACGCCCGAGGTCGTTCGACCATGTGTGTTGTCCAAAGGCGATGATGACATGCCACGCCCAACGTCGTTCGACCACGTTTTCCGGCAAAGGGCGATGATGGCATGCCACGCCCGACGCCGTTCGACTGTATGAGCTAGTCCAAAGGCGATGATGGCATGCCAAGCTGGACGTCGTTCGATCATTTGTGCTGCCCAAAGGCGATGATGGCATGCCACGCCCGAGGTCGTTGGACCGTGTGTGCTGCCGAAAGGCAATGATGGCATGCCACGCCCGACGTCGTTCGACCGTGTGTGCTGTCCAAAGGCGATGATGGCATGCCACACCCGATGTCATTTGGCCGTGTATGCTGTCCATAGGCGGTGATGTCATGCCATGCTCGACGTCATCCGACTGTGTGTGCTATTCAACGGCAATGGTGTCATGCCACGGCCGACGTCATTTGATCGTGTGTGCTGCCCTAATGCGATGATGGCATACCACGCCCAACGTCGTTGGACCGTATGTGTTGTCCAAAGGCAGTGATGGCATGCCACGCCCGACGTCGTTCAACCATGTTTGTCGTCTAAGGGCTATGATAGCATGCCACGCCTTACGTCGTTCGATCGTGTGTGCTTTCCAAAGGCGATGATTACATGCCACGCCCGACATCGTTCGACCATGTTTGCTGTCAAAGGGGGTGATGTGATGCCACGCTCGATGTCGTTCGACCGTGTGTCCTGCCCAAAGGCAATGATGGCATGCCACGCCCAACGTCATTCGACCGCATTTTTCATCAAAGGGCGATGATGGCATGCTATGCTGGACGTCGTTCGACCGTTTGTGCTGCCCAAAGGCGATGATGGCGTGCCACGCCCGACGTCATTCGACCGTATGTGCTGCCTAAAGGCGATTATGGCATGCCATGCCTGACGTCGTTCGACCGTGTGCTGTCTAAAGGTGATGCCATGCCACGCCCGACGTCGTTTGACTGTGTGTGATGTCAAAAGGCGGTGATGTCATGCGACGCTCGACGTTGTTCGACCATGTGCGCTGTCCAACGGCGGTGATGTCATTGCACGCCCGACCATGTGTACTGCCAAAAGGCGATGATGGTATGCCATGCCTGACATCATTCAACCGTGTGTGCTGTCCAAAGGCAGTGATGTCTTGCAATGCCCGACGCCGTTCGACCTTGTGTGCCATCCAAGGGCGATGATGTCATGCCATGCCCGACGTCGTTCGATCGTGTGTGCTGTCAAAGGGTGGTGAAGTCATGCCACTCCCGACGTCGTCCGACCGTGCATGCAGTTCTAGGACGGTGATCTCATGCCACGCCCGACGTCGTTCGACCGTTTGTGAAGCCCAAAGGCGATGATGGCATGCCACGCCCGACGTCGTTAGACCGGGTGTGGTGCCTAAAGGCGATGATGGCATGCCACGCCCGACGTCGTTAGACCGGGGTGGTGCCCAAAGGCGATGATGGCATGCCAAGCCCGACGTCATTCGACCGTGTGTGCTGCCCAAATGCGGTGATGGCATGTCACGCCTGACGTCGTTCAACCGCGTTTGCCGTCCTAGGGCTATGATGTCATGCCACGCCTGACGTCGTTCGACCATGTGTGCGGTCCAAGGGCGATAATGTCATGCCATGCCCGATGTTGCCAACCGTGTGTGCTTTCCAAGGGCGGTGATGTTATGTCACGCCTGACGTCGTCTAACCATGCCTGTCATCCAAGGGAGGTGATGTCATGCCACACACGACATCGTCTTACCGTGTGCGATGTCCAAGGGATGTGATGTCATGTAACAGCCGACATCGTCCGTTCGTGCGTGTAGTCCAAGGGCGGTGATGGCATGGAACACCTAACGTCATCCGACCGTGTGTGCTGTCGAAGGGCGGTGATGTCAAGCCACAACCGACGTTGCCGATCGTGTGTGCTGTCCAAGGGCGGTGATGTAATTCCATGCTCGATGGTGCCGACCGTGTGTGCTGTCCATGGTCGGTGATGTCATGCCATGCCTGACGTCGATCGACTGTGTGTGCTTTCAAAGGGCGGTGATGTCATGCCACGCCCGACGTTGCCGATCGTGTGTGTTGTCCAAGGGTGGTTATGTCATGCCACATCTTACATTTCTGACCGTGTGTGCCTTCCAAGGGCGGTGATGTCATGACACGCCCGACATCGTCCGACTGAGCGTGCCGTACAAGGGTGGTGATGTCATGCCATGCTCGACGTCCTCTGACTTGTGTGTAGTGTCCAATGGCGATGATGTCATGCCACGCCTAACGTTGCCGATCGTGTGTGCTTTGTAAGGGCGGTGATGTCATGCCACGCCCGACCTCGTCCTACTGTGCGTGCAGTCCAAGGGTGGTGATGTCATTCAACGCCCGATGTTGTTCGATCGTGCGTGCTGTCCAAGGGAAGTGATGTCATGCCACACTCGATGTCGTTTGATCGTACGTGAAGTCCAAGGGCGGTGATGGCATGGAATGCCCGACGTCGTCTGACCGTGTGTGCTTTCCAAGGGCGGTGATTTCATGCCACGCCCGATATCGTCCGATCATTGCGTGTACTCCAAAGGCGGTGATGTCATGTCACGCCCGATGTCGTCCGATCATTGCGTGTACTCCAAGGGCGGTGATGTCATGCCACGCCCGACGTTGCCGACCGTGTGTGCTGTCCGAGGGCGGTGATATAATGCCACGCCCGACGTTGCCGACCGTGTGTGTTGTCCAAGGTCGGTGATTTCATGCCAGACCCGACGTCGTCCGACTGTGCATGCAGTCGTAGGGCGCTGATGTCATGCCACGCTCGATGTTGTTTGACCGTGTGTACTGTCCACGGGCTGCGATGTCATGCCACGCCCGACATCATATGATCATGTGTGCTGCCCAAAGTCGATGATGTCATGCCACGCCTGACGTGGTTTAACCGTGTGTGCTGTCCAAATGCGCTAATGTCATGCCATGCCCGATGTCGTTTGACCGTGCGTGTAAATGGGGGGGGGTGATGTCATGCCACGCCTGACGTCATTCGACTGTGTGTGCTTCCCAAGGGAGGTGATGTCATGCCACGCCCGACGTCATCCGATCGTGTGTGCTGTCCAACGGTGATATTGTAATGCCATGCCCGACGTTGCCGACCATGTGTGCTATCCAAGGGCGGTGATGTCATGCCACGCCTGACGTTGCCGACCGTGTATGCTATCCAAGGGCCGTGATTTCATGCCACGCCCGACGTCGTCCGACCATGCGTGTAGTCCAAGGGCGGTGATGTCATGCCACGCCCAATGTCGTTCGACCATGTGGCTGTCCAAGGGCGGTGATGTCATGCCACGCCCGACGTCGTCCGACCGTGCGTGCAGTCCAAGGGCAGTGATAACATGCCACGCCCGACGTCGTTCGATCGTTTGTGCTGCCCAAAGGCGATGATGGCATACCATGCCTGACAACGTTCGACCGTGTGTGCTGCCCAAAGGTGATGATGGCATGCCACGCCCGACGTCATTCGACCGTGTGTGCTGTCCAAAGGCGGCGATGGCATGCAATGCCTGACGTTGTTCGACCGTGTTTGCCGTCCAAGGGCTATGATGGCATGCCACGCCTGACGTCGTCGGATCGTGTGTGCTTCCCAAAGGCGATTATGGCGTGCCACGCCCGACGTCGTTCGATCGTGAGTGTTGTGCAAAGGCGGTGATGTGATGCCACACCCGACGTCGTTCGACCGTGTGTGCTGCCCAAAGACGATGATGGCATGCTACGCCCTACGTCGTTCGACCGCATTTTCTGTCGAAGGGCGATGATATCATGCCACGCCCGGCGCTGTCCGACTATGTGAGCTAGTCCAAAGGTGATGATGGCATGCCACGCTGGACGTCGTTCGACCATTTGTGCTCCCAAAGGCGATGATGGCATGCCACGCTGGACGTCGTTCGACCGTGCGTGCTGTCCAAAGGCAATGTTGGCATGCCACGCCCGACGTCGTTCGACCTGTGTGCTGTCCAAAGGCGGTGATGTCATGCCACGCTCGACGCCGTCCGACTGTGTGTGCTGTCCAACAGTGGTGATGTCATGCTAGGCTCGACGTTGCCGACCGTGTGTGCTATACAAGGGCGGTAATGTCATGCGAAGCCCGACATCGTCTGACCATGCGTGTAGTCCAAGGGCGGTGACGGCATGCCACCCCCAAGTTGTTCGTCCATTTGTGCTGCCCAAAGGCGATAGTGGCATGCCACGCCTGACATCGTTTGACCATGTGTGCTTTCCAATGGCGATGATGGCATGCCACGCCCGACGTTGTTCAACCGTGTGTGTTGTCCAAAGGCGGTGATGGCATGTCATGTCCGACGCCGTTTGATCGTGTGTTCTATCCAAGGCAGTGATGGCATGCCACACCCAACGACGTTCGACATGTTTACCGTCCAAGGGCTATGATGGCATGCCACGCCCAACGTTGTTCGACCGTGTGTGCTTCCCAAAGGCGATCATTACATGTCACGCCTGACTTCGTTCGACCAGTTGTGCTATCCAAAGGGGGTGATGTGATGCCACGCCCGAGGACGTCGACCGTGTGTGCTTCCCAAAGGCGATGATGACATGCCACGCCCAACGTCGTTCGACTCCCTTTTTCCGTCAAAGGGAGACGATGGAATGTCACGCCCAACGCCGTCCGACAGTGTGAGCTAGTCCAAAGGCGATGATGGTCTGCCACGCCCGACGTCGTTCGACTGTGTGTGCTTCCGAAAGGCAATGATGGCATGCCGCGCCCGACGTCGTTTGACCATGTGTGCTGTCCAAAGGCGATGATGGAATGACACGCCGATGTTATTTGACCGTGTGTGCTTTCCAAAGGCAGTGATATCATGCCACGCTCGACGTCGTCCGACCGTGTGTGCTGTCAAACGGCGATGATGTCATGCCACGCCCGACATTACTGACCGTGTGTGTTGTACAAGGGCGGTGATGTCATGCCACGCTTGACGCTGCCAACCGTGTGTGCTATCGAAGGGCGGTGATGTCATGCCACGCTCGACGTCGTCCGAACGTGCATGCAGTCCTAGGGCGGTGATGTCATGCCACGCCCGACATCGTCAGACCGTGCGTGTAGTTTAAGGGCGGTGATGGCATGCCACCCCCCGACGTCGTTCGACCATTTGTGCTTCCAAAAGGTGATGGTGGCTTGCCACGCCCGACGTTATTTGATCGTGTGTGCTGCCCAAAGGCGATGATGGCATACCACGCCCGACTTCGTTGGACCGTGTGTGTTGTCCAAAGGCGGTGATGGCATGTCATGCCCGACGTCTTTCGACCATGTGTGTTTTCCAAAAGAATGGATGGCATGCCATGCCCGACGTCTTTCGACCATGTTTGACGTCTAATGGCTATGATGACATGCCACGCCCGACGTCGTTCGATCGTGTGTGCCTTCCAAAGGCGATGATGGCATGCCACGCCCAACGTCGTTCGACCGGGTGTGGTGCCCAAAGGCGATGCTGGCATGCCAAGCCTGACGTCGCTCAACCGTGTGTGCTGCCCAAAGGTGATGATGGCATGCCACGCCCAACGTCGTTCGACCATGTGCGCTGTCCAAATCTGGTGATGGCATGTCACGCCTAACGTCGTTCAACCGTGTGTGCCGTCCAAGGGCTATGATGGCATGCCACGCCCGACGTCGTTCGACTGTGTGTGCTTTAATGCGATGATGGCATGCCACGCCTGATGTCGTTCGACTGTGTGTGCTGTCCAAAGGCGGTGACGTCATGCCAAACCCGACATTGCCGACCGTGTGTGTTGCCCAAGGGCGGTGATGTCATGCCACGCCCGACGTCGTTCGACCGTGTGTGCTGTCCAAGGGAGGTGATGTCATGCCACGCTCGACGTCGTCCGATCGTGTGTGCTGTCCAAGGGTGGTGATGTCATGCCATGCCCGATGTTGCCGACCGTGTGTGCTTTTCAAGGGCGGTGATGTCATGCCACGCCTGACGTCGTCTGACCATATGTGCCGTCCAAGGGCGGCGATGTGATGCCACTCCTGACGTCGTCTGTCCGTGTGCGCTGTCCAAGGGCTGTGATGTCATTGAACGCCCGACGTCATCCAATCGTGTGTGCAGTCCAAGGGCGGTGATGTCAAGCCACGACCAACATTGCCGACCGTGTGTGCTTTCCAAGGGCGGTGATGTAATGCCACGCCTGATGATGCCGATCGTGTGTGCTTTTCAAAGTCGGTGATGTCATGCCAAACCCGATGTCTTCCGACTATGTGTGCTTTTAAAAGGCGGTGATGTCATGCCATGCCCGACATTGCCGATTGTGTGTGTTTTCCAAGAATGGTGATGGCATGCCACGCCCGACGTTGCTGACCGTGTGTGCCTTCCAAGGGCGGTGATGTCATGACACGCCCGACGTCATCCGACCGAACATGTCGTACAAGGGCGGTGATGTCATGCCACGCTCGACGTCGTCTAACTTGTGTGTGCTGTCCAATGGCGATGACGTCATGCAACGCCCGATGTTGCCAACCGTGTGTGCTTTCTAAGGGCGGTGATATCATGCCACACCCGACGTCAATCGACTGTGCAAGCTGTCCAAGGGCGGTGATGTCATGCTATGCTCGATGTCGTTTGATCGTGCGTGCAATTCAAGGGCGGTGATGGAATGGAATGCCCGACGTCGTCCGACCGTGTGTGCTGTCCAAGGGCGGTGATGTCATGCCACGCCCGACTTTGTTCGATCGTGCGTGCTGTCCAAGGGCGGTGATGTCATGCCACGCTCGATGTCGTTCGATCATGCGTGCAATCCAAGGGCGGTGATGGCATGGAACGCCCGATGTCGTCAAACTGTGTGTGCTGTCCAAGGGCGGTGATGTCATGACACGCCTAACATCGTCCGATCGTGCTTGTACTCCAAGGGCGGTGATGTAATGCCACGCCCGATATTGTTTGACCATGTGTGCTATCCAAAGGCGGTGATGTCATAGCACACCTGACGTCATTCGATCATGTGTGCTGCCCAAAGGCGATGATTGCATGCCACGCCCGACATCGTTAGACCGTGTGTGCTGTCTAAGGGCGGTGGTGTCATGCCACGACCAACATCGTCTAACCGTGCGTGCATTTCTAGGGAGGTGATGTCATCCACGCCCGGCGTTGCTCAACCGTTTGTGCAGCCAAAAGCGATGATGGCATACCACGCTGAAGTCGTTCGACCGTGTGTGTTGTCCAAAGGCGATGATGGCATGTCATGCCCGACGTCGTTCAACCGTGTGGTGCTGTCCAATGGCGGTGATGCCATGCAATGCTTGACGTCGTTCGACAGTGTTTGCCGTCCAAGGGCTATGATGGCATGCCACGCCCGTCGTCGTCCGACCGTGTGTGCTTCCCAAAGGCGATTATGGTGTGCCACGCTCAATGTCGTTCGACCGTGTGTGCTGTGCTAAGGCGGTGATGTGATGCCACACCCGACGTCGTTCGACCGTGTGTGCTGCCTAAAGGCGATGATGGCATACCACACCCAACGTCGTTCGACCGCATTTTCTGTCGAAGGGCGATGATGACATGCCACGCTCGACGCCGTCTGACTGTGTGAGCTAGTCCAAAGGTGATGATAGCATGCCACGCTGGACATCGTTCGACCATTGGTGCTGCCCAAAGGCGATGATGGCTTGCCACGCCTGACGTTGTTCGACAGTATGTGCTATCCAAACGCGATGATGGCATGCCACGCCTAACGTCGTTCGACCATGTGTGCTGTCCATAGAAGGTGATGTCATGCCACGGTCGATGCCGTTCGACCGTGTGTGCTGTCCAACGGCGGTGATGTCATGCCACGCCCGACGTTGCCGACCGTGTGTGCTAAACAAGGGCGATAATGTCATGCCACGCCCAACATCGTCTGACCATGCGTCTAGTCCAATGGCGGTGATGGCATGCCACCCCAACGTCGTTCGACTGTTTGTGCTGCCCAAAGGCGATGGTTGCATGCCACTCTTGACGTCGTTTGACCGTGTGTGCTTCCCAAAGGCGATGATGGCATGCCACGCCCGACGTCGTTTGACTGTGTTTGCCGTCCAAGGGCTATGATGGCATGCCACGCCCGATGTCGTTCAACCATGTATGCTTCCCAAAGGCGATGATGACATGCCATGCCTGACTTCGTTCAACCGTGTGTGCTGTCTAAAGGCGGTGATGTGATTCCACGCCCGAGGTTGTTCGACCGTGTGTGCTGCCCAAACGCGATGATGACATGTCACGCCTAACGTCGTTCGACCGCATTTTCCGTCAAAGGGCGATGATGGCATGCCACGCCCGACACCGTTCGACTGTATGAGCTAGTCCAAAGGTGATGATGGCATGCCACGCTGGACGTCGTTCGACCGTTTGTGCTGCCCAAAGGCGATGATGGCATGTCCCGCCCAAGGTCGTTCGACCGTGTGTGCTGCCGAAAGGCAATGATAGCATGCCACGCCCGACGTCGTTCGACCATGTGTTCTGTATAAAGGCGATGATGGCATGCCACGCCAGACGTCATTTGACCGTGTATGCTGTCCATAGGCGGTGATGTCATGCCATTCTCGACGTCGTCTGACTGTGTGTGCTTTTCAACGGCGGTGATGTCATGCCACGGCCGACGTCATTTGATCGTGTGTGCTGCCCTAAGGCGATTATGGCATAGCACGCCCGACGTCGTTGGACCGTGTGTGTTGTCCAAAGGCAGTGATGGCAAGCCAAGCCCGACGTCATTCGACCGTGTTTGCCATCTAAGGGCTATGATAGCATGCCACGCCTTACGTCATTCGACCGTGTGTGCTTTCCAAAGGCGATGATTACATGCCACGCCCGACGTCGTTCGACCGTGTTTGCTGTCCTAAGGGGGTGATGTGATGCCACGCTCGATGTCGTTCGACTGTGTGTCCTTCCCAAAGGCAATGATCGCATGCCACGCCCAACGTCATTCGACCGCATTTTTCATCAAAGGGCGATGATGGCATGCTATGCTGGATGTTGTTCGACCATTTGTGCTGCCCAAAGGCGACGATGGCGTGCCACGCCCGACGTCGTTCGACCGTGTGTGCTGCCTAAAGGTGATGATGGTATGCCACGCCTGACGTCGTTCGACCGTGTGCTGTCAAAAGGCGATGATGCCATGCCACGCCCGACGTCGTTTGACTGTCTGTGATGTCAAAAGGCGGTGATGTCATGCCACGCTCGATGTCGTCCGACCGTGTGCACTGTCCAATGGTGGTGATGTCATTGCACGCCCGACGTTGCCGACCGTGTGTGCTGCCCAAGGGCGGTGATGGCATGCCATGCCCGACGTCGTTCGACCGTTTGTGCTGCCTAAAGGCGATGATAGCATGCCACGTCTGACGTCGTTTGACCGTGTTTGCCGTCCAAGGGCGATGATGGCATGCCACGCCCGATGTCGTCTTACAGTGTGAGCTACTCCAACGCCGATGACGGCATGCCACGCTGAAAGTCATTCGACCGTTTGTGCTGCCCAAAGGCGATGATGGCATGCCATGCCTGAAGTCGTTCGACCGTGTGTGCTGTCCAAGCGCGGTGATATCATGCCACGCCCGACGTTGTTCGACCGTGCGTGCAGTCCAAGGGCGGTAATGTTATGCCACGCCCAACGTCGTTCGACCGTGTGTGCTGTTTAAGGGCGGTGATTTCATGCCACGCCCGACGTTGCCGACTGTTTGTACTATCCAAGGGCGGTGATGTCATGCCACGCCCGACGTTTCTGACCGTGTGTGCTATTTAAGGGCGTTGATGTCATGCCACGCCCGACGACGTCTGAACGTGAGTGCAGTCCAAGAGCGGTGATTGCATGTTACGCCTGATGTCGTTCGACCGTGTTTGCTGTCCAAAGGCAGTGATGTGATGCCACGACCCGACGTCAATCGACCGCGTTTTCCGTCGAAGGGCGATGATGGCATGCCACGCCCGACGCTGTCCGACTGTGTGAGCTAGTCCAAAGGCCATGATGGCATGCCACGCCCGATGTTGTTCGATTGTGTGTGTTTCCTAAAGGCGATGATGGCATGCCACGCCTGACGTCATTCGGCCGTGTGTGCTGTCCAAAAGCGATGATGGCATCCAACACTCGATGTCGTTTGACCGTGTGTGCTGTCCAAAGGCGGTGATCTCATGCCACGCACGATGTCGTCTGACCGTGTGTGATGTCCAACGGCGGTGATATCATGCCACGCTCAACGTTGTCCGACCGTGTGTGCTGTCCAATGGCGGTAATGTCATGCCACGCCCGACGTTGCCGACCGTGTGTGCTGTCCAAGAACGGTGATCTCATGCCACGTCCGATGTCGTCCGACCGTGTGTGCAGTCCAAGGGCGGTGATAGCATGCCATGCCTAACGTCGTTCGACCGTTTGTGCTGTCCAAAGGCAATGATGGCATGCCACGCCCGACGTCGTTTGACCGTGTTTGCCGTCTAAGGGTGATGATAACATGCCACGCCTGACGCCGTCCCACTGTGTGAGCTAGTCCAACGGCGATGATGGCATGCCATGCCAGACCTCGTTCGACCGTTTGTGCTGCCCAAATGCGATGATGGCATGCCACGCCTGACGTCCTTCGACCGTATGTGCTGCCCAAAGGCCATAATGGGATGCCATGCTTGACGTCGTTCGACCGTATGTGCTGTCCAAAGGCGATGATGGCATGCCACACGCGAAGTCGTTTGACCGTATGTGCTGTCCAATGGCGTTGATGTCCTGCCACGCTCGACGTCGTCCGACCGTGTGTGCTATCCAACGGCGGTGATATCATGCCACGCCCGATGTTGCTGACCGTGTGTTGTGTCCAAGGGCGGTGATGTCATGCCACGCCCAACGTTGTCGACCATGTGTGCTATCCATGGGCGGTGATGTCATGCCACGCCCGACGTTGCCGACCATGTGTGCTATCCAAGGGCGGTGATGTCATGCCACGCCCGACGTTGCCGACCGTTTTTGCTATCCGAGGGCGTTGATGTCATTACATACCTGACGTCGTCCAACCAGTGTGCTGTCCAAGGGAGGTGATGTC
>CM067869.1:11262985-11300339 GCA_034621305.1 Solanum pimpinellifolium
AAGGCGATGATGGCATGCCACACCCGATGTCATTAGACTGTGTGTGCTGTCCAAAGGCGATGATGGCATGCCACACCCGACGTCGTTTGACCGTGTGCTATCCTAAGGCGGTGATGTCATGTCACGCTCGACGTCGTCCGACTGTGTGTGCTGTCCAACGGCGGTGATGTCATGACATGCCCGATGTTGGTAACCGTGTGTGCGGTCCAAGGGCGGTGATGTCATTCCACACCCGACGTTGCCGAACGTGTGTGCTATCCAAGGGTGGTGATGTCATGCCACACCGGACGACAACCGCCCGTGCGTGCATTCCAAGGGCAGTGATGTCATGCCACGCCGGACATCGTTCGACCGTGTGTGTTGACCAAGGGCGATGATGTCATGCCATGCCCGACGTTGTTCGACCGTGCGTGCAGTCCAAGGGCGGTGATGGCATGCCACGCCCGGCATCGTTTGACTTTTGTATTGCCCTAAGGCGATGATGGCATGCAACGCCTGATGTTGTTCGACCGTGTGTGCTTGCCATAGGCGATGATGGCATGCCACGCCCTACGTCATTCGACATTGTGTGTGTAGTCTTAAGGCGGTGATGGCGTGTCATGCCCGACTTTGTTCGATGTGTGTCCTGTCCAAAGGCGGTGATGGCATTCCACACGCGACGTTGTTCGACCGTGTTTGTCGTCCAAGGTCTATGATTGCATGCCATGCCCGACGACGTTCGACCATGTGTGCTGCCCAAAGGCGATGATCGTATGCCACGCCGGACGTCGTTCGACTGTGTGTGCTGTGCAAAGGCGATGATTGTATGCCACGCCCGACGTCGTTTGACCGTGTGTGCTGTCCAAAGGCGGTGATGTCATGCCACGCTCGATGTCGTCCGACAGTGTGTGCAATTCAATGGCGGTGATGTTATGCCTAGCCCAACGTTACCGACCGTGAGTGCTTTCCAAGGGCGGTGATGTCGTGCCACGCCCGACGTTGCCGACCGTGTGTGCTATCAAAGGGTGGTGATGTCATGCCACGTCCGATGTCGTCCGACCGTGCGTGCATTCCAACGGCGGTGAAATCATGCGACACACGATGTCGTTCGACTGTCTGTGCTGCCCAAAAGGCGATAATGGTATGCCATGCCCGACGTTGTCCGACCGTGTGTGCTATCCTAAAGCGGTGATGGCATGCCACGCCCGACGTCGTTCGATCGTGTTTCCCATCCAAGGGCGATGATGGCATGCTACGCCAGACGCCGTCTGACTGTGTCAGCTAGTCCAAAGGCGATGATGGCATGCCTCGCACGACGTCGTTCGACCTTCTGTGCTGCCCAAAGGTGATGATTGCATGCCACGCCCGACGTCGTTCGACTGTGTCAGCTAGTCCAAAGGCGATGATGGCATGCCACACCCGACGTCGTTGGACCGTGTTTGCCATCCAAGGGCGATGAAGGCAAGCCACGCCGAACGTCGTTCGATCGTGTGTGTTGCCTAAAGGTGATGATCGCATGCCACGCGTGAGGTCATTCGACTGTGTGTTCTGTCCAAAGGCGATGATGGCATGCCACACCCGACATCGTCCGACCATGTGTGCTGTCCCACGGCGCTGATGTTATTCCTAGCCTGACGTTTCCGACTGTGTGTGCTATCCAAGGGCAGTGATATCATGCCACGCCAGTAGTTGCTAACCCTGTGTGCTATCCAAATTTGGTGATGTCATGCCACGCCCGACATCGTCCGACCGTACGTGCAATTCAAAGGCGGTAATGTCATGCCACGCCCGACGTCGTTCGACCGTATGTGCCTTCCAAGGGCGGAGATGTCATGCCACGCCCGACATCGTATGACCGTCCGGTGTAGTCCAAGGGCGGTGATGGCATGCCTCCCTAGACGTCGTTCGACTGTTTGTGCTACCCAAAGGCGATGGTGGCATGCCACGCCCGATGTTGTTCGACCGTATAAGCTGCCCAAAGGCAATGATAGCATGCCACGCGCAATGTTGTTCAACTGCCTTTTCCGTCCAAGGGCGATGATGGCATGCCACGCCTTACACCGTCCGACTGTGTGAGCTAGTCCAACGGCGATGATGGCATGCCACGTCGGACGTCGTTCAACTTTTTTTGCTGCCCAAAGGTGATGATGGCATGCAACGCCCTACGTCACTCGATTCTGTATGCTGCCCAAAGGCGATGATGGCATGCCACACCCGACGTCGTTCGACCCTGTGTGCTGCCCAAAGGCGATGATGGTACATCACGCCTGACGTCGTTCAACCGTGTGTGCTGTCCAAAGGCGATGTAGGAATGCCACACTCGACGTCGTTGGACTGTGTGTGCTGTCTAATGGCGATGATGTCATGTCAAGCTCGACATCATTCGACCGTGTGTGCTGTCCAACGACGCTAATGTCATGCCACGCCTGACGTTGCCGACCGTGTGTGTTGTCCAAGGGCGGTGATGTCATGCCACGCCCTACGTTGCCGACCGTGTGTGCTATCCAAGGGCGGTGATGTCATGCCATGCCCAACATCGTGTGACCGTGCATGTAGTCCAAGGGCAGAGATGGCATGCCACCCTCGACGTCGTTCGACCATTTGTGCTACACAAAGGCGATGATGTCATGCTATGCTCGACGTCGTTCGAGCGTGTGTGCTGCACAAAGGCGATGATGGCATGCCACGCACGACGTCGTTCGACCATGTGTGTTGTCCAAAGGCCGTGATGGCATGTCATGTCCGACGTCGTTCGACTGTGTGTGCAGTCTAAGGGCGGTGATGTCATGCCACGCCCGAGGTCGTCTGACCGTGAGTGTAGTCCCAGGGCGGAGATGGCATGCCACCCCTGACGTCGTTCGACCATTTGTACTGTACAAAGGAGATAATGGCATGCCACGCCCGATGCCGTTCAACCGTGTGTGCTACCCAAAGGCGATGATGGCATGCCTCGCACGACGTCGTTTGACTGTGTGTGTTGTCCAAAGGCGGTGATGGCATGTCATGCCTGACATTTTTCGACCGTGTGTGCTGGGCATGCCACGCCCAACGTCGTTAGACCGTGTTTGCCATCCAAGGGCTATGATGGCATGCCACGCCCAACGTCGTTCGATCATGTGTGCTGCCCAAAGTAGATGATGACATCTCACACGCGACGTTGTTCGACCGTGTGTGCTGCCCAAAGGCAATGACGGCATTGCACGCCCAACATCGTTTGACTGCGTTTTCCGTTAAAGAGCGATGATGGCATGCCACGCGCGACGCCGTTCGACTCTGTGAGCTAGTCCAAAGGCGATGATGGCATGCCACGCTGGACGTCGTTCAACCATTTGTGCTGCCCAAAGGCGATGATGGCATGCTACGCCCGATGTCGTTCGAACGTGTGCTGCCCACATGCGATGATGGCATGCCACACCCGACTTCGTTCGACCGTGTTTTCTGTCCAAAGGCGATGATGGCATGCCACGCCCGACGTCGCTTGACCGTGTGTGCTGTCCAATGGCTGTGATGTCATGCCACGCTCGAAGTCGTCCGACCGTGTGTTCTGTCCAACGGCGGTGATGTCATGCCACGCCCAACATTTCCAACCATGTGTGTTGTCCAATGGTGGTGATGTCATGCCATGTCCGACGTCGTTCGACTGTGCGCGCAGTCCAAGGGCGGTGATGGCATGCTATGCCCGACGTCGTTCGACTGTTTGTGTTGACCACAGGCGATTATGGCATGCCATTCCTGACGTCGTTCGACCTGTTTGTCGTCCAAGGGCGATGATGGCACACCACGCCCGAAGTCGTTCGACTGTGTTAGCTAGTCCAACGGCGATGAGTGGATGCAAAGCCGGATGTCGTTCGACCGTTTGTGCTGCCCAAAGGCGATGATCGCATGCCATGCCACGTCATCCGACCGTGTGTGCTGTCCTACGCGGTGATGTCATGCCACGCCCGACGTTGCCAACCGTGTGTGTTGTCCAAGGGCGGTGATGTCATGCCACGCCCGACGTTGTCGACCGTATGTGCTATCCAAGGGCAGTGATGTCATGCCATGCCCGACGTCGTTCTAACGTTCATGCAATCCAAGGGAGGTGATGTTATGCGACGCTCGACGTCGTTCGATCGTGTGTGTTGTCCAAGGGCGGTGATGTCATGCCACGCCTGACGTCGTCTGACCGTGTGTGTAGTCCAAGGGCGGAGATGGCATGCCACCCCCGACATCGTTCGACCGTGTTTGTCGTCCAAAGGCGGTGATGTCATGCCACGCCCGATGTCGTTTGACCTTGTGTGCTGTCCAAAGGCGGTGATGTCATGCCACGCTCCACGTCGTCTTACCGTGTGTGTTGTCCTACAGCGGTGATGTCATGCCACGCTCGACGTTGTCGACCGTGTGTGCTATCAAAAGGCGGTGATGCCATCCCACGCCCGACGTCGTTCGACCGTGTGTGCTGTCCAAGGGCCATGATGGCATGCGACGCATGACATCGTAGGACCATGTATGTTTTCCAAAGGCGGTGATGGTATGCCACGCTCGACATTGTTCGATCGTGTTTGTCGTCCAAGGGCTATGATGGCATGCCACGCGTGATGTCGTTCGACCGTGTGTGCTACCAAAAGTCGATGATAGTATGCCACACCTGACATCATTCGACCGTGTGTGCTGTCCAAAGGCGATGATGTCATGCCACGCCCGTCGTCGTTCAACCGTGTGTGCTGCTGAAAGGCGATGATGGCATGCCACGCCTGACGTCGTTCGACCGTGTTTTCCGTCCAAGAGCAATGATGGCATGCCAAGCCCGACGTCGTCTGACTGTGTGAGCTAGTCCAAAGGCAATGATGGCATGCCACGCCCGACGTCGTTGGATCGTGTTTTCGTCCAAGGGCAATGATGGCATGCCAAGCCCGACACCGTATGACTGTGTGAGCTAGTCCAACGGCGATGATGGCTTGCCACACCCGACATCGTTTGACCGTGTGTGTTGTCCAACGACGGTGATGTAATGCCACGCCCAATGTTGCCGACCGTGTGTGCTGTACAAGGGCGATGATGTCATTACACGCCCGACATTGGCAAACGTGTGTGCTATCCAAGGGCGGTGATATCATGCCATGCTCGACGTTGTCGTCTGTTGGATAGCACACACGATCATTCGATCGCGTTTTACGTCAAAGGGCAATGATGGCATGCCACGTTGGACGTCATTCGACCATTTGTGCTGCCCAAAGGCGATGATGGCATGCCATGCCCAAAGTCATTCGACCGTGCGTGCAGTCCGAGGGCGGTGATATCATGCCACGCACGATGTCGTTCAACCGTCTGTGCTGCCCTAGATGCGATAATGGCATGCCATGCCCGACGTCGTCCGACCGTGTGTGCTGTCCTAAGGTGGCGATGGCATGCCACGCCCGACGTCGTTAGACCGTCTGTGTTGCCCAAAGGTGATGATGGCATGCGATGCCTGACGTCGTTCAACCGCGTTTTCCATCAAAGGGAGATGATTGCACGCCACGCCCAATGTTGTTAACTTGCATTTTCCGTTAAAAGGCGATGATGGCATGCCACACCCGACAGCGTCCGACTGTGTGAGCTAGTCCAAAGGCGATGATTGCATACCACGCTGGACGTCGTTCGATCATTTATGCTTCCCAAAGATGATGATCGCATGCCACGCCCGACGTCGTTCGACCGTGTGTGCTGCCCAAAGGCGATGATGGCATGCCAACCCTGACGTCGTTCGACCATACGTGCTGTCAAAAGGTGATGATGGCATGCCACGCCCGACGTCGTTTGACTGTGTGTGCTGTCCAACGGTGGTGATGTTATGCCTAGCCTGACGTTTCCAACCGTGTGTGCTGTCCAAGGGCGGTGATGTCATACCACGCCAAACGTTGCCGATCGTGTGTGCTATCCAAGGGTGGTGATGTCATGTCACGCCCAACGTCGTCTGACCTTGGGTGCAGTCCAAAGGCGGTGATATCATGCGACGCACAACGACGTTCGATCGTCTGTGCTGCCCAAAAGGCGATAATGGCATGCCATGCCCGACGTCGTCCGACCGTGTGTGCTGTCCTAAGGCGGTGATGGCATGCCACGCCCGATGTCGTTCGACCGTGTTTCCCGTCCAAGGGCGATGATGGCATGCTACGCTCGACGCCGTCTGACTGTGTCAGCTAGTCCAAAGGCGATGATGGCATGCCTCGCACGACGTTATTTGACCGTATTTGCTGTCCAAGGGCTATGATGGCATGCCACGCACGACGTCGTTCGACTGTGTTTGCTGTCCAAAGGCGATGATGGCATGCAACACCCGACGTTGTTTGACCGTGTGTGTTGTCCAATGGCGGTGATGTCATGCCACACTCGACTTCGTCTGATTGTGTGTGCTGTCCAATGGCAGTGATGTCATGCCACGCCCGACGTTGCTGATCGTGTGTGCTGTCCAATGGCGGTGATGTCATGCCACGCCCGACGTTGCCGACCGTGTGTGATATCCAAGGGTGGTGATGTCATGCCACGTCCGATGTCGTCCGACCATGAGTGAAGTCCAAGGGCGGTGATGTCATGCCACACTCGACATTGCCGACCGTATGTGCTGTCCAAGGGCGGTGATGTCATGCCACACCCCACGCCGTTCGACCGTGCGTGTATTCCAAGGGAGGTGATGGCATGCCACCCCCGACGTCATTCGACCGTTTGTGCTGCCGAAAGGCGATGGTGGCATGCCACGCTCGACGTCGTTCGACCGTGTGTTGTCCAAAGGCGATGATGGCATGCCACACCCAACGTTGTTTGACCATGTGTGCTGTCCAATGGCGGTGATGTCATGCCACGCTCGACGTCGTCCAACTGTGTGTGCTGTCCAACGCCGCTGATGTCATGTCACGCCCGACGTTTCCGACCGTGTGTGTTGTCTAAGGGCGGTGATGTCATGCCACACCCGACATTGGCGACAGTGTGTGCCATCCAAGAGCAGTTATGTCATGCCACGCTTGACGTCGTCCGACCGTGTGTTCCGTCCAAGGGCGGTGATGTCATGCGACGCCCGATGTCGTCTTACCGTGCGTGTAGTCCAAGGGCAATGATGGCATGCCACCCCAATGTTGTTCAACCGCATTTTCCGTCCAAGGGCGGTGATGTCATGCCACGCCCAATGTCGTCCTACCCTGCGTGTAGTCCAACGGCGGTGATGTCATGCCACGCCCGACGTTACCGACCGTGTGTGCTATCCAAGGGTAGTGATGTCATGCCACGCCCTACGTCGTCCGACCGTGCGTGCTATCCAAGGGTAGTGATGTCATGCCACGCCCTACGTCGTCCGACCGTGCGTGCTGTCTAAGGGCAGTGATGTCATGCCACACTCGACGTCGTTCGACCGAGTGTGCTGTCCAAAGGCGGTGATATCATGCCACACCCGACGTCGTCTGACCGTGCGTGTAGTCTAAGTGATGGCATGCCACCCCTGACATCGTTCGACCATGTGTGCTGCCCAAAGGCGATGATGGCATGTCACGCCTGACATCGTTTGACCGTGTGTGCTTTCCAAAGGAGATGATGGCATGGCACACCCCATGTCGTTTGACCGTGTGTCCTGTCCAATGGCGGTGATGCCATGCAACGCTCGACGTCGTCCGACCGTGTGTGTTGTCCAAGGGCGGTGATGTCATGCCACGCCCAACGTCGTCCGCCCGTGAGTGTAGTCCTAGGGCGGTTATGGCATGCCACGCCCGACGACATTAAACCGTTTGTGCAGCCCAAAGGGGATGATGGCATGCCACGCCCAACGTCGTTCTATCGTGTGTGCTGCCCAAAGGCGATGATGGCATGCCACACCTGACGTCATTCGACCGTGTGTGTTGTCCAAAGGCGATGATGGCATGCCACGCTTGACGTCGTTCGACCGTGTGTGTTGTCCAAACGCGGTGATGGCATGCTACGCCTGATGTCGTTCGACCGTGTTTGTCGTCCAAGGGCTATAATGGCACGCCATGCCCGACGTCGTTCGACCATGTGTGCTTCCCAAAGGCGATGATGGCATGCCACGCCCGACGTCGTTCGACCGTGTCTGCTGCCCAAAGGCGATGATGGCATGCCACGCCCGACGCCGTTTGATCGTGTTTGTCATCCAAGGGCTATGATGGCATGCCATGCCCGACGTCGTTCGACCGAGTGTGCTGCCCAAAGGCGATGATGGCATGCTACGCCTGACGTCGTTCAACTGTGTATGTTGTCCAAAGGCGGTGATGGAATGTCATGCCCGACGTCGTTCGACTGTGTGTGCTGTCCAAACGTGGTGATGGCATTCCACGCCCGACGTCGTTTTACCGTGTGTGCTGTCAAAAGGCGGTGATGTGATGCCACGCCCGACGTTGTTTGACCATGTGTGCTGCTAAACGCGATGATGGCATGCCACTCCAACGTCATTCAACCGCGTTTTCCGTCAAAGGGCGATGATGTCAAGTCACACCCGACACCGTCTGACTGTGTGAGCTAGTCCAAAGGCGATTATGGCATGCCACGCTAGATGTTGTCGACCGTTTGTGCTGCCCAAAGGCGATGATGGCATGCCACGCCCGACATCGTTCGATCATGTGTGCTTCCCAAATGCGATGATGGCATGCCACGTCCGGCGTCGTTCGACCGTGTGTGTTGCCCATAGGCGATGATGGCATGCCGCGCCTGACGTCGTTCGATCGTGTGTGTTGTTCAAAGGCGGTGATGACATGTCATGCCTGACGTCGTTTGACCGTGTGTGCTGTCCAAACGCGGTGATGGCATGCCAAGCCCGATGTCATTCGACCGTGTTTGCCATCCAAGGGCTATATGGCATGCCACGCCCGACGTCGTTTGAACTTGTGTGCTTCCTAAAGGCGATGATGGCCTGCCACGCCCGACGTCGTTCAACCGTGTGTGCTGCCCAAAGGCGGTAATGTGATGCCACGCTTGACGTCATTCGACCGTGTGGGCTGTCCAAATGCGATGATGGCATGCCACGCCCGACGTCGTTTGGCCGTGTGTGCTGTCCAAAGGCAGTGATGTCATGCCATGCTGGACGTCGTCCGACCGTGTGTGCTGTCTAACGGCGATGATCTAATGCCTAGCCTGATGTTTCCAATCGTGTGTGCTGTCCAAGGGCGGCGATCTCATGCCACGCCCGACGTTGTCGACCGTGTATGCTATCCAAGGGTGTTGATGTCATGCCACACCCGACGTCGTCCGACTGTGCCTAATATCATGCGACGCACGACGTCGTTCGACCGACTGTGCTGCCTAAAAGGAGATAATGGCATGCCATGCCCGACGTCATTCGTTTGTGTGTGCTGTCCTAAGGCGGCGATGGCATGCCACGCCCGACGTCGTTCGACTGTGTTTCCCGTGCAAGGGCGATGATGGCATTCTACACCCGACGCCGTCTGACTGTGTCAGCTAGTCAAAAGACGATGGTGGCATGCCTCGCACGATGTCTTTCAACCGTCTGTGCTGCCCAAAGGTTATGATGGCATGCCACGCCCGACGTCGTTTGACTTTGTCAGCTAGTCCAAAGGCGATGATGACATGCCACGCTCGACATCGTTGGACCGTGTTTGCCATCCAAGGGCGATGATGAAATGCCACGCCCGACGCCGTCTGACTGTGTTAGCTAGTCCGACGGCGATGATGGCATGCCACGCCGGACATCTTTCTACCGTGTGTGCTGCCCAAAGGCGATGATTGCATGCCACGCCCGACGTTGCCGACCGTGTGTAATGTCCAAGGGCAGTAATGTCATTCCACGCCCGACTTTGCCGACCATGTGTGCTATCCAAGGGCGGTGATGTCATGCCACTCCCAAAGTCGTCCGACCATGCATGCAGTCCAAGGGCGGTGATGTCATGCCACACCGAACGTTGTTCGACCGTGTGTCGTGTCCAAGGGCGGTGATGTCATGCCACGCCCGACGTTGTCTGACAGTACGTGAAGTCCAAGGGTGGTGATGGCATGCCACGGTCGATGTCGTTCGACCGCTTGTGCTGCCCAAAGGCGATGATGGCATAACACCCCAACGTTGTTCGACCGTTTGTGCTGCCCAAAGGAAATGATGGCATGCTACGGCCTACGTCATTCGACCGTGTGTGTTGTCCAAAGGCGGTGATGGCATGTCATGCCCGACGTCGTTCGACCGTGTGTATTGTCCAAAGGCGGTGATGGCATGCCATGCCCGACGTTGTTCAACCGTGTTTGTCGTCCATGGGATATGATGGCATGCCACGCCTGATGTCGTTCGACCGTGTGTGCTTCACAAAGGCGATGATGGCATGCCACGCCCGACGTCGTACAATCGTGTGTGCTGTCCTAAGGCGATGATGGCATGCCACGCCCGACGTCGATCGACCGTCTGTGCTGTCCAAAGGTGGTGATGACATGCCACGCCCGACGTTGTTCAACCGTGTTTGTCGTCCAAGGGCTATGATAGCATGTCATGCCACGCCCAATAATGCCGACCGTGTGTGCTATCCAAGGGTGGTGATGTCATGCCACGCCCGACGTCGTCCGATCGTGCGTGAAGTCCAATAGTAGTAATATCATGCGATGCACAACATCGTTCGATTGTCTGTGCTGCCCAAAAGGCAACAATGGCATGCCATGCCCAACGTCATCCGACCATATGTGTTGTCCTAAGGCGGTGATGGCATGCCACGCCTGCGTCGTTCGACCGTATTTCCTGTCCAAGGGCGAGATGGCAAGCTACGCCTGATGCCGTCCGACAGTGCCAGCTAGTCCAAAGGCGATGATGGCATGCCTCGCATGATGCCGTTCGACCATCTGTGCTCCCCAAAGGTGATGATGGCATGCCACGCCCGACGTCGTTGGACCGTGTTTGCCGTCCAAGGCCGATGACGGCATGCCACGCCCGACGCCGTCTGACTGTGTGAGCTGGTCCAACAGAGATGATGGCATGCCACGCCGGACGTCGTTTGACCCTGTGTGCTGCCCAAAGGCGATGATGGCATAGCTCGATGTTGCTGACCGTGTGTGCTGTCCAAGGGCGGTGATGTCATGCCATGCCCGACGTTGCCGACCGTGTGTGCTATCAAAGGGTGTTGATGTCATGCCACACCCGACGTCGTCCGACTGTCCGAGCAATCCAAGGAGGTGATATCATGCGACGCACGATGTCGTTCGACCGATTGTGCTGCCCAAAATGCGATAATGGCATGCCATGCCTGACGTCGTCCGATTGTGTGTGCGGTCCTAAGGCGGTGGTGGCATGCCACGCCCGACGTCGTTCGACTGTGTTTCCCGTCCAAGGGCGATGACGGCATTCTACGCCGTCTGACTGTGTCAGCTAGTCCAAAGGCGATGATGGCATGCCTCGCACGATGTCGTTCAACTGTCTCTGCTGCGAAAGGTGATGATGGCATGCCACGCCCGACGTCGTCCGACTGTGTCAGCTAGTCCAAAGGCGATGATGCCATGCCACGCCCGACGTCGTTGGATCGTGTTTGCCATCCAAGGGCGATGATAGAATGCCACGCCCGACGCCGTCCGACTGTGTGAGCTAGTCCGACGGCGATGATGGAATGCCACGCTGGACATCTTTCGACCGTGTGTACTGCCCAAAGGCGATGATTGCATGCCACGCCCGACGTTGCCGACCGTGTGTGCTGTCCAAGGGCGATAATGTCATTCCACGCCCGACGTTGCCGACAATGTGTGTTATCCAAAGGCGGTGATGTCATGCCACGCCCAAAGTCATCCGACCGTGCATACAGTCCAAGAGCGGTGATGTCATGCCACGCCAGACGTTGTTCGACCGTGTGTGCTGTCCAAGGGCGGTGATGTCATGCCACGCCCGACGTTGTCTGACAGTGCGTGAAGTCCAAGGGTGGTGATGGCATGCCATGCTCGATGTCGTTCGACCGCTCGTGCTGCCCAAAGGCGATGATGGCATAACACGCCTGACGTTGTTCGACCGTGTGTGCTGCCTAAAGGCGATGATAGCATGCTACGTCCTACGTCATTCGACCGTGTCTGTCATCCAAGATCTATGATTGCATGCCACGCCCGACGACGTTCAACCGTTTGTGCTGCCCAAATGCGATGATGGTATGCCACGCCCGATGTCGTTCGACCGTGTGTGCTGTGCAATGGCGATGATGGCATGCCATGCCCGACGTCGTTTGACCGTGGGTGCTGTTCAAAGGCAGTGATGTCATGCCACGCTCGACATCGTCCTACCGTGTGTGCAATTCAATGGCGGTGATGTTATGCCTAGCCCGACGTTGCCGACCGTGTGTGCTGTCCTAGGGTGGTGATGTCATGCCATGCCTGACGTTGCCGACCGTGTGTGGTATCCAAGGGTGGTGATGTCATGCCACATCCGACGTTGTCCGACCGTGCGTGCAGTCCAACGGTGGTGATATCATGCGACACACGACCTCGTTTGACAGTCTGTGCTGCCTAAAAGGCGATAATGGCATGCCATGCCCGACGTCGTCCGACCGTGTGAGCTATCCTAAAGCAGTGATGGCAAGCCACACCCGACGTCAATCGACCGTGTTTCCCATCCAAGGGCGATGATGGCATGCTACGCTAGACGCCGTCCGACTGTGTCAGCTATTCCAAAGGCGATGATGGCATGCCTTGCACGACGCCATTCGACCTTCTGTGCTGACAAAAGGTGATGATGGTATTCCACACCCGACGTCGTTCGACTGTGTCAGCTAGTCCAAAGACGATGATGGCATGCCATACCCGACGTCGTTGGACCGTGTTTGCCATCCAAGGGCGATGATGACATGCCACGCCCGACGTCGTTCGACTGTGTGTTCTGTCCAAAGGCGATGATGGCATTCCACACCCGATGTCGTCCGACCATGTGTGCTGTCCCACGGCGCTAATGTCATGCCTAGCTCGACGTTGCCGACTGTGTGTGCTGTCCCAGGGCGGTGATATCATGCCACGCCAGACGTTGCCGACCATGTGTGCTATCCAAATTTGGTGATGTCATGTTACGCCCGACGTCGTCCGATCGTACGTGCAGTTCAAGGGTTGTGATGTCATACCATGCCCGACATCGTTCGAGCGTGTGTGCCGTCCAAGGGCGAAGATGTCATGCCACGCCCGATGTCGTATGACCGTCCGTCTAGTCCAAGGGCGGTGATGAAATTCCTCCCCGACGTCGTTCCACTGTTTGTGCAACCCAAAGGCGATAGTGGCATGCCACGCCAGACGTCGTTCGACCATGTGTGCTGCCCAAAAGCGATGATAGCATGCCACGCCCAACGTTGTTCGACTGCGTTTTCCGTCCAAGGGCGATGATGGCATGCCACGTCTGACACCGTCCGACTGTATGAGCTACTCCAACGGCGATGATGGCATGCCACGTCGAATGTCGTTCGACTTTTTTTGCTGCCCAATGGCGATGATGGCATGCAACGCCCGAAGTCACTCGATCCTGTGTGCTGCCCAAAGGCGATGATGGCATGCCACACCTGACATCGTTTGACCCTGTGTGCTGCCCAAAGGCGATGATGGAATGTCACACCCGACGTCGTTCGACCGTGTGTGCTGTCCAAAGGCGATGTAGGCATGCCACCCCCAACGTCGTTTGACTCTGTGTGCTGTCCAATGGCGATGATGTCATGTCAAGCTCGACGTCGTCTGACCGTGTGTGCTGTCCAACGAAGCTGATGTCATGCCACGCTCGACGTTGCTGACCGTGTGTGTTGTCCAAGGGCGGTGATTTCATGCCACGCCCTACGTTGCCGACCGTGTGTGCTATCCAAGGGCGGTGATGTCATGCCACGCCCGACGTCATCCGAACGTGCGTGCAATCCAAGGGCGGTGATGTTATGCGACGCTCGATGTCGTTCGACCGTGTGTGCTGTCCAAGGGCGGTGATGTCATGCCACGCCCGACGTCGTCTGACCGTGCATGTAGTCCAAGGGCGGAGATGACATGCAACCCCTGACGTTGTTCGACCGTTTGTGCTACACAAAGGCGATGATGTCATGCTACACTCGACGTCGTTGGAGCGTGTGTGCTGCCCAAAGGCGATGATGGCATGCCACGCACGACGTCGTTCGATCGTGTGTGTTGTCCAAAGGCGGTGATGGCATGTCATGTTCGACGTCGTTCGACAGTGTGTGCTGTCTAAGGGCGGTGATCATGCCACGCCCGACGTCGTCTGATCGTGCGTATAGTCCCAGGGCGGAGATGGCATGGCACCCCAACGTCGTTCGACCGTTTGTGCGGTACAAAGGCGATAATGGCATGCCACGTCCGACGTCGTTCAACCGTGTGTGCTACCTAGAGGCGATGAAGGCATGCCTCACACGACGTCGTTTGACTGTGTGTGTTGTTTAAAGGCGGTGATGGCATGTCATGCCCGACGTCTTTCGACCGAGTGAGCTGTCCAAAGGTAGTGATGGCATGCCACGCCCAACGTCGTTAGACCGTGTTTTCCGTCAAAGGGCTATGATTGCATCCCACGCCCGACGTCGTTCGATCATGTGTGCTGCTCAAAGGCGATGATGACATGTCACGCGCGACGTCGTTCGACTGCATTTTCCGGTAAAAGGCGATGATGGCATGCCACGCGCGACGCCGTCCGACTGTGTGAGCTAGTCCAAAGGCGATGATGGCATGCCACGCTGGACGTCGTTTAACCATTTATGCTGCCCAAAGGCGATGATGGCATGCTACGCCCGATGTCGTTGGACCGTGTGCTGCCCACAGGCGATGATGGCATGACACGCCCGACATAGTTCAACCGTGTTTGCTGTCCAAAGATGATGATGGCATGCCACGCCCGACGTCGTTTGACTATGTGTGCTGTCCAAAGGCTGCGATATCATGCCACGCTCGAAGTCGTCTGACCGTGTGTGCTGTCCAACGGCGGTGATTTCATGCCACGCCCAACGTTGCCGACCGTGTGTGCTGTCCAACGACGGTGATGTCATGCCACATCTGACATCGTCCGACTGTGCGTGTAGTCCATGGGCGGTGATGGCATGCTACGCCCGAAATCGTTCGACCGTTTGTTCTGCCAACAGGCGACGATGGCATGCCAAGCCTGACATCGTTTGACCGTGTTTGCCGTCCAAGGGCGATGATGGCATACTACGCCCGACGCCGTCCGACTGTGTCAGCTAGTCCAATGGCGATAATGGCATGTCACGCCGGACGTTGTTCGACCATTTGTGCTGCCCAGAGGCGATGATCGCATGCCACGCCTGATGTCGTTCGATCGTGTGTGCAGCCCAAAGGCAATGATGGCATGCCACGCCCGACGTCGTTCAACCGTGTTTGTTGTCCAAGGGAAATGATGGCATGCCACTCCCGACACCGTCTGACTATGTGAGCTAGTCCAAAGTCGTTGATGGAATGCCATGCCCGACGTCGTTCGACCTTCTATGCTGCCCAAAAGGCTATGATGGCATGCCACACTAGACGTCGTTCGACCGTTTGTGCTGCCCAAAGTAATTTATGGCATGCCATACCCGACATCGTTCGACCGTGTGTGCTGCCCAAAGGCGATGATGGCATGCCACGCCTGACGTCATTCGACCGTGTGTGCTGCCCAAAGGGGATGATGGTATGCCACGCCCGACGTTGTTCGACCGTATGTGCAGTCCAAAGGCAATGATGGCAAGCCACACCTGACGTCGTTTGACCGTGCGTGTAGTCCAAGGGCGGAGATGGCATGCCACTTCGACGTCCTTCGACCGTTTGTGCTACACAAAGGCGATGATGGCATGCCACTTACGATGTCGTTCGACCGTGTGTGTTGTCCAAAGGCGGTGATGGCATGTCATGCCCGACGTCTTTAGACCGTGTATGTTGTCCAGAAGTAGTGATGGCATGCCACACCCGACATCGTTTGACTGTGTGTGCTGTCTAGAGGCGGTAATGTCATGCCACACTTCATGTCATCCGACCGTGTGTGTTGTCGTACGGGGTGATGTCATGCCACGCCCGACGTTACCGACCGTGTGTGCTGTCCAAAAGCGGTGATGTCATGCCACGCCCGATGTTGCCGACCGTGTGTACTATCCAAGTGTGGTGATGTCATACCACACCTGACCGTCGGGCGATGATGGCATGCTACACCCGATGCCATCCGACTGTGTTAGCTAGTCAAAAGGCAATGATGGCATGCCTCGCATGACGTCGTTTGACCGTGTTTGCCGTCCAAATGCTATGATGGAATGCAACGCCCGACATCGTTCGACCGTGTGTGCTGTCCAAGGGCCATGATGGCATGCCACGCCCGACGTCGTTCACCGTGTATGTTGTCCAAAGGCGGTGATGTGATGTCACGCTCGACGTTGTTTGATCGTGTTTGTCGTCCAAGAGTTATGATGGCATGCCACGCCTGATGTCGTTCGACCATGTGTGCTACCCAAAGGAGATGATAACATGCCACACCCGACGTCGTTCGACCGTGTGTGTTGTCTAAAGGCGATGATGGCATGTCACACCCGACGTCATTTAACCGTGTTTGCTGTCCAATGAATGTGATATCATGCCACGTTTGTTGTTGTCCGACCGTGTGTGCTGTCCAACGACGCTGATGTCATGCCACGCCCGACGTTGCCGACCGTGTGTGCTGTCCAAGGGCAGTGATGTCATGCCACGCTCGACGTTGCCGACCGTGTGTGCTATCCAAATGTGGTGATGTCATGCCACGCCCGATGTCGTCCGGTCGTGCGTGCAGTTCAAGGGCGGTGATGTCATGCCACGCCTGACGTCGTTCGACCGTGTGTGTCGTCCAAGGGCGGTGATGTCATGTCACGCCCGATGTCGTATGACCGTCCGTGTAGTCCAAGGGCGGTGATGGCATGACTCCGTCGATGTCGTTTGACCGTTTGTGCTTCCCAAAGGCGATGGTGGCATGCCACGCCCGACGTCGTTCGATCGTGTGTGCTGCCCAAAGGCGATGATGGCATCACACGCCCACCGTTGTTCGACTGCGTTTTCCGTCCAAGGGTGATGATGGCATGCCATGCCTGACACCGTCTGACAGTGTGAGCTAGTCTAACGGCGATGATGGCATGCCACGTCGGACGTCGTTCGACCGTTTTTGCTGCCCAAAGGTGATGATGGATGCCACGCCCGATGTCGTTTGACCATGTGTCCTGCCCAAAGGCGATGATGGCAAGCCACACCCGACGTCGTTCGATTGTGTGTGCTGTCCAACGGCGCTGATGTCATGCCACGCCCGACGTTGCTGACCATGTGAGCTATCCAAGAGCGGTGATGTCATGCCATGCTTGACGTCGTCCGACCGTGCATGCAGTCCAAGGGCAGTGATATCATGCCACGCCGACGTCGTTCGATCGTGTCTTCCGTCCAAGGGCGGTGATGTCATGCGATGCCCGATGTCGTCTGACCGTCCGTGTAGTCCAAGGGTAGTGATGGCATGCCACCCCCAACGTCGTTCGATCGTTTGTGCTGCCCAAAGGCAATGGTGGCATGGCACGCCCGACGTCTTTAGACCGTGAGTGCTGCCCAAAGGCGATGATGGCATGCCACGCCCAACATTTTTCGACCGCATTTTCCGTCCAAGGGCGATGATGGCATGCCACGCCCGACGCCGTCCGACCGTTTTTGCTGTCCAACGGCAGTGATGTCAAGCCACGCCCAATGTTGCCGACCGTGTGTGCTGTCCAACGGCGGTGATGTCACGCCACGCCCAACGGTGCTAATCGTGTGTGCTGTCCAAGGGCAATGATGTCATGCCACGACTGATGTTGCGGACCGTGTGTGCTATCCAAGGGCAGTGATGTCATGCCACGCCCCACGTCGTCCGACCATGCCTGTAGTCCAAGGGCGGTGATGTCATGCCACCCCCCGACGTCATTCGACCGTGTGTGCTGCCTAAAGGCGATGATGGCATGCCACGCCGGAAGTCGTTTGACCGTGTGAGCTTTCCAAAGGCGATGATGGCATGCCACACCCAACGTCGTTTGACCGTGTGCTATCCAAAGGCGGTGATGTCATGTCACGCCTGACTTCGTCCGACCGTGCATGCAGTCCAAGGGCGATGACATCATGACACGCCCGACGTTATTCGACCGTATGTGCTGCCCAAAGGAGATGATGGCATGCAATGCCCGACGTCGTTCTACCGTGTGTGCTGCCCCAAGGCGATGAAGGCATGCCACGCCTCACGTTGTTCAATCGTGTGTGTTGTCCAAAGACGGTGATGACATGTCATGCCTGACGTCATTCGACAGTGTGTGTTGTCCAAACGCGGTGATGGCATGCCACGCCCGACGTCGTTCGATCGTGTTTGCCTTCCAAGGGCTGTAATGTTATTCCACGCTCTTTGTCGTTCGATCGTTTGTGCTGCCCAATGGCGATGATGGCATGCCACACCGAACATTGTTCGACTGTGTGAGCTGTCAAAAGGCGGTGATGTGATGCCACGCCCGACATAGTTCTATCGTGTGTGATGCCCAAAGGCGATGATGGCATGCCACGCCCAACGTTGTCGACCGCGTTTTTCGTCAAAGGGCGATGATTGCAAGCCACAACGAACGCCGTCCGACTGTGTGAGTTAGTCCAAAGGCGATGATGGCATGCCACGCTGGACGACGTTCGACCGTTTGTGCTGCCCAAAGGCGATGATGGCATGCCACACCCAACGTTGTTCGATCGTGTGTGCTGCTAAAATGCGATGATGGCATGCCACGCCCAACGTTGTTTTACCATCTGTGTTGCCCAAAGGCAATGATGGAATGCCACGCCCGACGTCATTCGAGCGTGTGTGTTGTTCAAAGGCGGTGATGGCATGTCATGCCCGACGTCGTTTGACCGTGTGTGCATTCCAAACGCGGTGATGGCATCCCACGCCCGACGTCATTCGACCGTGTTTTCTGTCCAAGGGAGATAATGGCATGCAACGCCTGACGTCGCTCGACCGTGTGTGCTACCAATAGGGGATGATGGCATGCTACGCCCGACGTCGTTCGTCCGTGTGTGCTGTCAAAAGGCGGTGATGTGATGTCACGCCCGACGTCGTTCGACCATATGTGCTGCGCCAAGGCAATGATGGCATGCCACGCCCAAAGTTGTTCAACCCCGTTTTTCGTTTAAAGGCGATGATGGCATGCCAAGCCCGACGCCGTCCGACTGTGTGAGCTAGTGCAAAGGCGATGACGGCATGCCAAGCTGGACGTCGTTAGACCGTTTGTGCTTCCCAAAGGCAATGATGGCATGCCACGCCCGATGTCGTTCGACCGTGTGTGCTGTCCAAAGGCGATGATGGCATGCCACGCCCGACGTCGTTTGACTATGTGTGCTGTCCAAAGGCGGTGATGTCATGTCATACTCGACGTCGTCCGACCGTGTGTGCTGTCCAACGGCGTTGATGTTATGATTAGCCCGACGTTGCCGACCGTGTGAGCTATCCAATAGCGGTGATGTCATGCCACGCTCGACGTCGTCTGACCGTGCGTGCAGTCAAAGGGAAGTGATGTCATGCCACGCCGACGTCGTTCGATCGTGTTTTCCTTTTAAGGGCGGTAATGTCATGCGATGCCCAATGTCGTCTGACCGTGCGTGTAGTCCAAGTGTAGTAATGGCATGCCACCACCGATGTCGTTTGATCGTTTGTGCTGCCCAAAGGCGCTGGTGGCATGCCACGCCCGACGTCTTTCGACCGTGTGTGCTACCCAAAGCCGATGATAGCATGCCACACTCGACGTTGGACCATGTGTGTTGTCCAAAGGCGATGATGGCATGTCACATCTGACGTCGTTTGCGTGTGTGCTGTCCAATGACTGTGATATCATCCCACGCTCGTTGTCGTCCGACCGTGTGTGCTATCCAAGGGTGGTGATGTCATGCCACGCCCGACGTCGTCCGACTGTGTGTGCAGTCCAAGGGCAGTGATATCATGCGACGCACAACGTCGCTCGACCGTCAGTGCTGTCCAAAATGCGATAATGGCATGCCACGCTCGATGTCGTTCGATCGTGTTTCCCATCAAAGGGCGATGATGGCATGCTACGCCCTACGCCGTCCGACTGTGTCAGCTAGTCAAAAGGCGATGATGGCATGCCTCGCACGACATCGTTTGACCGTGTTTGCCATCCAAAGGCTATGATGGCTAGCAACGCCCGACGTCGTTTGACCGTGTGTGGTGTCCAAGGGCCATGATGGCATGCCACACCCAACATCGTTCACCGTGTATGTTGTCCAAAGGCGGTGATGTCATACCACGCCGGACGTTGTTCAATCGTGTTTTTCGTACAAGGGATATGATGGCATGCCACGCCTGATGTCATTTGACCGTGTGTGCTACCCAAAGGCAATGATAGCATGCCACACCCGACATCGTTCGACCATGTGTGTCGTCCAAAGGCGATGATGACATGTCACACCTGACATCGTTTGACCGTGTGTGCTGTCCAATGACTGTGATATCATGCCACGCTCGTTGTCATCCGATCGTGTATGCTATCCAAGGGCTATGATGGCATGCAACGCCCGACGTCGTTCGACCGTGTATGCTGTCCAAGGGCCATGATGGCATGCCACGCCCGACGTCGTTTGACCGTGTATGTTGTCCAAAGGCGGTGATGGCATGCCACGCTCGACTTTGTTCGATAGTGTTTGTCGTCCAAGTGCTATGATGGCATGCCATGCCCGATGTTGTTCGACCGTGTGTGCTACCCAAAGGCGATGATGGCATACCATACCCGGCGTCATTCAACCGTGTGTGCTGTCCAAAGGCGGTGATGTGATGCCATGGTCGACGTCGTTCGACCGTGTGTACTACCCAAAGGCGATGATGGCATGCCACGCCCGAAGTCGTTCTACCGTGTTTGCCGTCCAAGGGCGATGATAGCATGCCACGCCCGACGTCGTTCGACTATGTGAGCTAGTCCAAAGGCGATGATTGAATGCCACGCTCGATGTCGTTCGACTGTCTATGCTGCCCAAAGGTGATGATGGCATGCCACTCCGACGTCGTTCGACCTTGTTTGCTGTCCAAGGGCAATGATGGCATGCCACACCCGACGCCGTCTGACTGTGTGAGCTAGTCCGACGGCGATTATGGCATGCCACGCCGGACGTCATTCGACCGTTCGTGCTGCCCAAAGGTGATGATGGCATGCCACGTCAGACGTCGTTTGACGGTGTGTACTGCCCAAAGGCGATGATGGCATACCACGCCCGACGTCATTCGACCGTGTTTGCTGTCCAAAGGCGATGATGGCATGCCACACCCGACGTCGTCCGACTGTGTGTGCTTTCCAACGGCGGTACTGTGATGCCACACTCGACGTTGCCGACCGTGTGTGATGTCCAAGGGCGGTGATGTCATGCCACGCCTGACGTCGTCCGATCATGCGTGCAGTACAAGGGCGTGATATCATGCGATGCACGACGTCGTTCGACCGTCTGTGCTGCCCAAAAGGCGATAATGGCATGCCATGCCCAACGTCATTCGACCGTGTTTCCTATCCAAGAGATATGATGGCATGCTACGCCCGACGCCGTCCGACTGTGTCAGCTAGTCTAAAGGCGATGATGGCATGCCTCGCATGACGTCATTTGACCGTGTTTGCCGTCCAAGGGCTATGATGGCATGCAACGCCCGACATCGTTCGACTGTGTGTGCTGTCCAAGGGCCATGATGGCATTCCACGCCTGACGTCGTTCAGCGTGTATGTTTTCCAAAGGCGGTGATGTCATGCCACACCCGACGTTGTTCGATCGTGTTTGTCGTCCAAGGGCTATGATGGCATGCCACGCCTGATGTCGTTCGACCGTGTGTGCTACCCAAAGGCGATGATAGCATGCCACACCCGATGTCGTTCGACCGTGTGTGTTGTCCAAAGGCGATGATGGCATGCCACACCCGACGTCGTTTGACCGTGTGTGCTGTCCAATGACTGTGATATCATGCCACGCTCGTTGTCGTCTGACCGAGTGTGCTGTCCAACGGCGCTGATGTCATGCCATGTCCGATGTTGTCGACTGTGTGTGCTGTCCAAGGGCGGTGATGTCATGCCATGCCCGATGTTGCCGAACGTGTGTGCTATCAAAATGCGGTGATGTCATGCCACGCCCGACGTCGTCCGACCGTGCGTGCAGTCCAAGGGTAGTGATGTCATGCCACGCCCAACGTCGTTCGACCCTGTGTTCCGTCCAAGCGCGGTGATGTCATGCTACGCCCGACGTCGTATGACCGTCCGTGTAGTCCAAGGGCTGTGATGGCATGCCTCCCCCGACGTCGTTCGACCGATTGTGCTGCCCAAAGGTGATGGTGGCATGCCACGCCCGACGTCTTTCGACCATGTGTGCTACCCAAAGGCGACGATGGCATGCCACGCCCAATGTTGTTCGACCGCATTTTTCATCCAAGGGCGATGATGGCATGCCACGCCTGACGTAGTCCGACCGTGTGTGCTGTCCAACAGCGGTGATGTCATGCCACGCCCAACGTTGCTGACCGTGTGTGCTGTCCAAGGGCAAATATGTCATGTCACGCCCGACGTTGATGACCATGTTTGCTATCAAAGGGCAGTGATGTCATGCCACGCCCCACGTCGTCCGACCGTGCCTGCAGTCCAAGGGCGGTGATGTCATGCCACACTCGACGTTGTTCGACCGTGTGTGTTGTCAAAGGGCGGTGATGTCATGCCGCACCCGACGTCGTTCGACCGTGCGTGTAGTCCAAGGGCGGTGATGGCATGCCACCCCCGACGTCGTTCGACCGTGTGTGCTGCCCAAAGGCGATGATGGCATGCCACGCCTGACGTCGTTTGACCGTGTGTGCTTTCCAAAAGCGATGATGGCATGCCACACCCCACATAGTTTGACCGTTTGTGCTGTCCAATGGCGGTGATGCCATGCAACGCTCGACGTCGTCCGACGGTGTGTGCTGTCCAACGACGATGATGTCATGCCACACCAGGCGTTGGCGACAGTGTGTGCTGTCCAAGGGAGGTAATGACAAGCCACACTCGACGTTACCAACCGTTTGTGCTATCCAAGGGCGGTGATATCAAGCCATGATTGACGTTGCCGACCGTGTGTGCTATCCAAGGGCGGTGATGTCATGCCTTGCCTGACATCGTCCGACCGTGCGTGTAGTCCAAGGGCGATGATGTCATGCCACACCCAACGTCGTTCGACCGTGTGTGCTGTCCAAGAGCAGTGATGTCATGCCACGCTCGACGTCGTCTGACCGTGCGTGTAGTCCTAGGGCGGTAATGGCATGCTACGCCCGACGTCATTCCACCGTTTGTGCTGCCCAAAGGCGATGATGGCATGAAATGCTTGATGTCGTTCTACCATGTGTGCTGCCCAAAGGCGATGATGGCATGCCACGCCTGACGTTGTTCGAACGTGTGTGTTGTCCAAAGGCGGTGATGGCATGTTATGCCCGACATCGTTTGATCGTGTGTGCTGTCCAAACGTGGTGATGGCATGCCACGCCCAACGTCGTTCGATCGTGTTTTCCTTCCAATGTCTTTAATGGCATGCAACGCTCGACATCCTTAGACCGTGTGTGCTGCCCAAAGGCGATGATGGCATGCCACGCCCGACGTTGTTCGACCGTGTATGCTGTCCAAGGGCCATGATGGCATGCCACGCCCGACGTCGTTTGACCGTGTACGTTGTCCAAAGCCGGTGATGGCATGCCACGCTCGACTTTGTTCGATCGTGTTTGTCATCCAAGTGCTATGATGGCATGCGACGCCCGATGTCGTTCCACCGTGTGTGCTACCCAAAGGCGATGATGGCATACCCCACCCGGCGTCGTTCGACCGTGTGTGCTGTCCAAAGGCGATGATGTGATGCCATGGTCGACGTCGTTCGACCGTGTGTGCTGCCCAAAGGCGATGATGGCATGCCACGCCAAACGTCGTTTGACTGCGTTTTTCATCAAAGGGCGATGATGGTAAGCCACACCCGACGTCGTCCGACTGTGTGAGCTAGTCCAAAGGCGATGATGGCATGCCACGCAGGACGTCATTCGATCGTTTGTGCTGCCCAATGGCGATGATGGCATGCCACGCTCGATGTCCTTCGATCGTGGGTGAGCTGCTAAAATGCGATGATGGCAGCCACACCCTACGTCGTTCTACCGTGTGTGTTGCCCAAAGGCAATGATGGCATGCCACGCTCGACGTCGTTCGACCGTGTGTGTTGTCCAAAGGCGGTGATGGCATGTCATGCCCGACGTCGTTTGACCGTGTGTGCAGTCCAAACGCGGTGATGGCATGCCACGCCCAACGTCATTCGACCGTGTTTGCTGTCCAAGGGCTATAATGGCCTGCCACGCCCGACGTCGCTCGACCGTGTGTGCTGCCCAAAGGCGATGATGGCATGCTACGCCCGACGTCGTTCGACCATGTGTTCTGCCCAAAGGCAATGATGGCATGCAACGCCCAACGTCGTTCGACCGTGTGTGCTGCCCAAAGGCGATGATGGCATACCACGCCCGACGTCGTTCGACCTTGTGTGCTTCCCAAAGGCGATGATGGAATGCCACCCCCGACGTCGTTCGACCGTGTGTCCTGTCCAAAGGTGATGATGGCATGCCACCCCCGACGTCGTTTGACCGTATGTGCTGTCCAAACGCGGTGATGTCATGTCATACTCGACGTCGATCCGACCGTGTGTGCTGTCCAACGGTGGTGATGTTATGATTAGCCCGACGTTGCTGACCGTGTGTGCTGTCCAAGGGTGGTGATGTCATGCCACGCCCGACGTCGTCCGACTGTGTGTGCAGTCTAAGGGTAGTGATATCATGCGATTCACGACGTCGTAGGACCGTCTGTGCTGCCCAAAATGCGATAATGGCATGCCATGCCCGACGTCGTGCGACCGTGTGTGCTGTCCTACGTGATGGCATGCCACGCTCGCTATCATTCGACCGTGTTTCCCGTCCAAGGGCGATGATGGCATGCTACGCCCGATGTCGTCCGACTGTGTCAGCTAGTCCAAAGGCAATGATGGCATGCCTCGCACGATGTCGTTTGACCGTGTTTGCTTTCCAATGGCTATGATGGCATGAAACGCTCGACGTCGTTCGACCGTGTGTGCTGTCCAAGGGCCATGATGGCATGCCACACCTGACGTCGTTCGACCGTGTATGTTGTCCAAAGGCGGTGATGGCATGCAACGCCCGACGTTGTTCGATCGTGTTTGTCGTCCAAGGACTATGATGGCATGCCACGCCCAATGTCATTCGACCGTGTGTGCTACCCAAAGGCGATGATGGCATGCCACACTCGACCTCATTCGACCATGTGTGTTGTCCAAAGGCGGTGATGTGATGCCACGCCCGACGTCGTTCGACCGTGTGTGCTGCCCAAAGGAGATGATGGCATGCCAAGCCCGACATCGTTCTACCGTGTTTGCCGTCTAAGGGCGTTAATGGCTTGCCACGCCCAAGACCGTACGACTATGTGAGCTAGTCCAAAGGCGATGATGGAATGCCACGCCTGACGTCGTTCGACCGTCTGTGCTGCCCAAAGGTGATGATGGCATGCCATGCCCGACGTCGTTCGACCTTGTTTGTCGTCCAAGGGGGATGATGGCATGCCACGCCCGACGCCGTCTGACTGTGTGAGCTTGTCCAACGGCGATGATGGCATGCCACGCCGGACGTTGTTCGATCGTTTGTGCTTCCTAAAGGCGATGATGGCATGCCATGCCCGACGTCGTTTGACCATGTGTGCTGCCCAAAGGCGATGATGGCATGCCACGCTTGACATCGTTTGACCGTGTGTGCTGTCCAAAGGCGATGATGGCATGCCACACCTGACGTCGTTTGACCGTGTGTGCTGTCCAAAGGCGGTGATGTCATGCCACGTTCGACGTCGTCCGACCGTGTGTGCTGTCAAACGGCGGTGATGTCATGCCACGCATGACGTTGCCGACCGTGTGTGCAGTCCAAGGGCAGTGATGTCATGCCACGCTCGACGTTGCCGACCCTTTGTGCTGTCTAAGGGCGGTGATGTCATGCCACGCTCGACGTCGTCTGACCGTGCGTGTAGTCAGATGGCAGTGATGGTATGCAACCCTCGACGTCGTTCGACCGTTTGTGCTGCCCAAAGGCAATGGTGGCATGCCAAGCCTGACATCGTTCGACCGTGTGTGCTTCCTAAAGTCGATGTTTACATGCCACGCCCGACGTCGTTTGACCATGTGTGCTGCCCAAAGGCGATGATGGCATGCCACACCTGACGTCGTTTGACCGTGTGTGCTGTCCAAAGGCGGTGATGGCATGCCACACCCGACGTCGTTTGACCGTGTGTGCTGTCCAATGGCGGTGATGTCATGCCACGTTCGACATCGTCCGACCGTGTGTGCTGTCAAACGGCGGTGATGTCATGCCATGCGCGACGGTGCCGACCGTGTGTGCAGTCCAAGGGCAGTGATGTCATGCCACGCTCGCCATTGCCGACCTTGTGTGCTGTCCAAGAGCGGTGATGTCATGCCACGCTCGACGTCGTCTTACTATGCGTGTAGTTAGATGGCGGTGATGGCATGCAACCCCCGACGTCATTCGACCGTTTGTGCTGCCCAAAGGCGATGGTGGCATGCCACGCCCGACGTCGTTCGACCGTGTGTGCTGCCCAAAGACGATGATGGCATGCCACGCCTGACGTCGTTTGACCGTGTGTGGTGTCCAAAGGTAATGATGGCATGCCACACCCAACATCGTTTGACCATGTATGCTGTCCAATGGCGGTGATGTCATGCCACGCTCGACGTCATCGGACCGTGTGTGCTTTCCAACAGCGATGATGTCATGCCACGCCCGACGTTGTCGATCGTGTGTGTTGTCCAAGGGCGATGATGTCATGCCAAGCTCGACGTTGCCGACCGTGTGTGCTGTCCAACGGCGATGATGTCATGCCACACCCAACGTTGCCGATCGTGTGTGCTGTCCAAGGGCAATGATGTCATGTCACGCCCGACAATGCCGATCATGCGTGCAGCCCAAGGGCGGTGATGTCATGCCACGCCTGATGTCGTCCGACCGTGTGTGCTGTTAAAGGGCGGTGATGGCATACCACGCCTGACGTCGTTCAACCATCTGTTCAGCCCAAAGGTGATGATGGCATGTCACGCCCGACATTGTTCTACCGTGTGTGCTGCCCAAAGGCGATGATGGCATGCCACACCCGACGTCGTTCGACTGTGTGTGTTTTACAAAAGTGGTGATGCAATATCATGCCCGATGTCGTTCGACCGTGTGTGTTGTCCAAACCCGATGATGGTATGCCACGCCCGATGTCGTTCGATCGTGTTTCCCGTCCAAGGGCTATAATTGCATGCCACGCCTGACGTCGTTCGACTGTGTGTGCTGCCCAAAGACGATGTAATGCCACGCCTGACGTTGTTTGATCGTGTTTGTCGTCCAAGGGCTATGATGGCATGCCACGCCTGATATCATTCGACCGTGTGTGAAGTCCAAGGGCCGTGATGTCATGCCACGCCCAACGTCGTCCGACCATGCGTGTAGTCCATAGGCGGTGATGGCATGCTACCCCCGACGTCGTTCGATTGTTTGTGCTGCCCAATGGCGACGGTGGCATGCCACGCCCGACGTCGTTCGACCGTGTGTGCTTCCCAAAGGCGATGATGGCATGCCACGCCCGACGTCATTCGACCGTGTGTGCTGTCCAAAGGCGATGGTGGCATGCTACACCTAAAGTCGTTTGACCGTGGGTGCTGTCTAATGTCGGTGATGTCATGTCACACTCTACGTCCTCCGACCGTGTGTGCTGTCCAACGGCGCTGATGTCATGCCACGCCCGATGTTGCTGATCGTGTGTGCAGTCTTAGGGCGGAGATGTCATGCCACGCCCGACGTCGTCTGACCGTGCGTGCAGTCCAAGGCCGGTGATGTCATGCCTCGCCTGACGTTGTTCGACCATGTGTTTCGTCCAAGGGCGGTGAAGTCATGCCACGCCCTACCTCGTCAGACCGTGCGTGTAGTCCAAGGGCAGTGATGGCATGCCACCCCTGACATCGTTCGGTCGTTTGTGCAACCCAAAGGCGATGGTGGCATGCCACACCCAACGTTTTTCGACCGTGTGTGCTTCCCAAATGCGATGATAGCATGCCATGCCCAACGTTGTACAACCGCTTTTTCCGTCCAAGGGCGATGATGGCATGCCACGCCCGACGCCGTTCGACCGTGTGTGATGTCCAACAGCGGTGATGTCATGCCACGCCTGACGTTGCCGACCATGTGTGCAATCCAAGGGCAGTGATGTCATGCAATGCCACACGTCGTCCGACCGTGCGTGCAGTCCAAGGGTAGTGATGTCATGCCATGCTCGATGTCGTTCGACCGTGTGTGCTGTCCAAGGGCGGTGATGTCATGCCACGCCCGACGTCATCCGACCTTTTGTGTAGTCCAAGGGCGGTGATGGCATGCCACCCCTGACGTCGTTCGACCACGTGTGGTGCCCAAATGCGATGATGGCATGCCACGCCTGACGTCATTTGACCGTGTGTGATTTCCAAAGGCGATGATGGTATGACACACCCGATGTCGTTTGACCGTGTGTGCTGTCCAATGGCGGTGATGTCATGCCACGCTCGACGTCGTCCGACCGTGTGTGCTTTCCAATAGCGATGATGTCATGCCACGCCCGACGTTGTCGATCGTGTGTGTTGTCCAAGGGCAATGATGTCATGTCACGCTCGATGTTGCCGACCGTGTGTGCTGTCCAACTGCGATGATGTCATGCCACACTCGATGTTTCCGACTGTGTGTGCTGTCCAAGAGCGGTGATGTCATGCCACGCCCGATGTTGCCGATCATGCGTGCAGTCCAAGGGCGGTGATGTCATGCCACGCCCGACGTCGTTTGATCGTTCATGCAGTACAAGGGCGGTGATGTCATGCCACGCCCGACGTCGTTCGACCATGTGTGCTGTTTAAGGGCGGTGATGGCATGCCACGCCTGACGTCGTTTGACCGTCTGTGCAGCCCAAAGGTGATGATGGCATGTCACGCCCGACGTCGTTCTACATGTGTGCTGCCCAAAGGCGATGATGGCATGCCACGCCTGACGTCATTCGACTGTGTGTGTTGTACAAAAGTGGTGATGCAATGTCATGCCTGACGTCGTTCGACCGTGTGTGTTGTCCAAACGCCATGATGGCATGCCACGCCCGACGTCGTTCGACCGTGTTTGCCATCCAAGGGCTATAATTGCATGCTACGCCCGACATTGTTCTAATGTGTGTGCTGCCTAAAGACGATGTCATGCCACGCCCTATGTTGTTCGATCGTGTTTGTCATCCAAGGGCTATGATGGCATGCCACGCCTGATGTCGTTCGACCGTGTGTGCTGTCCAAGGGCCGTGATGTCATGCCACACCCGACGTCGTCTGACCGTGCATTTAGTCCAAGGGCGGTGATGGCATGCTACCCTCGACGTCGTTCGACTGTTTGTGGTGCCCAAAGGCGACGGTGGCATGCCACGCCCAACGTCGTTCGACCGTGTGTGCTGCACAAAGTCGATGATGGCATGCCACGCCCGACATCGTTAGAACGTGTGTGCTGTCCAAAGGAGATGGTGGCATGCCACACCGAACGTTGTTTGACCGTGTGTGCTATCTAATGGCGGTGATGTCATGCCACGCCCGATGTTGCTGACCTTGTGTGCTGTCCAAGGGCGGTGATGTCATGTCACGCCGGACGTCGTCCTATCGTGCGTGCAGTCCAAGGGCGTTGATGTCATGCCACGCCTGACGTTGTTCGACCATATGTTCCATCTAAGGGTGGAGAAGTCATGCCACGCCCGACGTCGTCAGACCGTGCGTGTAGTCCAAGGGCAGTGATGGCATGCCCCCCCTGACGTCGTTCGGTCATTTGTGCTGCCCAATGGCGATGGTGGCATGCCACACCCAACGTCTTTCGACCGTGTTTTCTTCCCAAAGGTGATGATGGCATGCCACGCCCCACGTTGTTCGCCGCTTTTTCCGTCGAAGGGCGATGATAGCATGCCACCCCCGAAGTCGTTTGACCGTGTGTGCTGTCCAATGGCGGTGATGTTGCCACCTTCAACGTCATCCGACCGTGTGTGTTGTCCAACGGCGCTGATGTCACGCCATGCCCGATATTGTTCGGTCGTTGGTGCTGCCCAAAGGCGATGGTGGCATGCCACGCCCGACGTCTTTCGACCGTGTGTGCTGCCCAAAGGCCATGATGGCATGCCACGCCCAACGTTATTCGGCCGCATTTTTTGTCCAAGGGCGATAATGGCATGCCACACCCGACGCCGTCCGACCGTGTGTGCTGTCTAGTGGCGGTGATGTCATGCCATGCCTGACGTTGTCGACCTGTGTGTTGTCCAACGGCGGTGATGTCATGCCACGCCTGACGTTTCCAACCGTATGTGCTATCCAAGGGCAGTGATGTCATGCCACGCCCCACGTCGTCCTACCGTTCGTGCAGTCCAAGGGCAGTGATGTCATGCCATGCTCGACGTCCTTTGACCGTGTGTGCTGTCCAACGGTGGTGATGTCATGCCACGCCCGATGTCATCCGACCGTGTGTGTAGTCCAAGAGCGGTGATGGCATGCGAGACCTGACGTCGTTCGACCGCGTGTGCTGCCCAAATGCGATTATGGCATGCCACGCCCGACGTCGTTTGACCGTGTGTGATTTCCAAAGGCAATGATGGTATGCCACACCCGACGTCGTTTGACCGTGTGTTGTCCAATGGTAGTGATGTAATACCACGCTCGACGTCGTCCGACCGTGTGTGTTTTCCAATAGCGATGATGTCATGCAACGCCTGACGTTGCCGACCGTGTGTGCTGTCCAAGGGCGATGATGTTATGCCATGCTCGACTTTGGCGACCGTGTGTGCTGTCCAACGGTGATAATGTCATGCAACGCCCAACGTTGCCGACCGTGTGTGCTGTCCAAGGATGGTGATGTCATGCCACGCTCGACGTAGCCGACCATGCGCGCAGTCCAATGGCGGTGATGTCATGCCACGCCCGACGTCGTCCGACCATTCATGCAGTACAAGGGCGGTGATGTCATGCCACGCCCGACGTGGTTCGACCGTGTGTGCTGTTTAAGGGCGGTGATGGCATGCCAAGCCTAACGTTGTTCGACCGTCTGTGCAGCCTAAAGGTGATGATGGCATGTCACACCCGACGTCGTTCTACCATGTGTGCTGCCCAAAGGCGATGATGGCATGCCACGCCCAACGTCGTTCAACTGTGTGTGTTGTACAAAAGTGGTGATGCAATGTCGTACCAGACATCGTTCGACCGTGCGTGTTGTCCAAACGTTATGATGGCATGCCACGCCCGACGTCGTTCGACCGTGTATATTGTCCAAAGCCGGTGATGTCATGCCATGCACGACGTTGTTCGATCGTGTGTGCTACCCAAAGGCGATGATGGATTGTCACACCCGATGTCGTTCCACCGTGTGTGCTGTCCAACGGCGATGATGTCATGCCACGCCTGACGTTGCCGACCGTGTGTGCTGTTCAAGGGCGGTGATGTCATGCCATGCCCGACGTTGCGAACCGTGTGTGCTATCCAAGGGCAGTGATGTCATGCCACGCCCGACGTCATCTGAGTGTGTGTGCTGTCTAAGAACGGTGATGTCATGCCACGCTCGACGTCGTCCAACTGTGCGTGCAGTATAAGGGAGGTGATGGCATGCCACGCCAGATGTCGTTCGACTGTTAGTGCTGCCCAAGGGCGATGATGGTATGCCACGCCCGACGTCGTCCGACCGTGCATGCTGTCCAAAGGTGATGATAGGACGCCATGCCCGATGTCATTCCACCGTCTGTGCTGCCTAAAGTCGATAATGGCATGCCACGCCCGACGTCGTTCTACCGTGTGTGCTGTCAAAAGGCGGTGATGTGATGCCACGCCCGACGTCGTTCGACCGTGTGTGCTGACCCAAGGCGATGATGGCATGCCACGCCCAACATTGTTTGATCGCGTTTTCCGTCAAAGGGCGATGATAGCAAGCCACACCCGACGCCGTCCGACTATGTGAGCTAGTCCAAAGGCGATGATGGCATGCCACGCTGGACGTCGTTCGACCATTTGTGCTGCCCAAAGGCGATGATGGCATGCCACGCGTGACGTCGTTTAACCGTGTGTGCTACCCAAATGCGATGGTGGCATGCCACGCGTGACGTCGTTTGACCGTGTGGGCTGTCCAAAGGCGATGATGGAATGCCACGCCCGACGTCTTCCGACCATGTGTGATGCCCAAGGGCAGTGATGTCATGCCACGCCCGACGTCGTCCGACCGTGCGTGCAGTCCAAGGGCGGTGATATCATGCCACGCACGACGTCGTTCGACCGTCTGTGCTGCCCAAAAGGCAATAATGGCATGCCATGCCTGACGTCGTCCGACCGTGTGTGTTGTCTTAAAGCCGTGATGGCATCCCACACCCGACGTCTTTCGACTATGTGTGATGCCCAAGGGCAGTGATATCATGCCACGCCCGACGTCGTCTCGACCGTGTTTCCTGTCAACGCCGATGCCGTCCGACTGTATCAGCTAGTCCAAAGGCGATGATAGCATGCCTCGCACGACGTCGTTTGACCGTGTTTGTCGTCCAAGGGCTATGATGGCATGCAACGCCCTACGTTGTTCGACCATGTGAGCTGTCCAAGGGCCATGATAGCATGCCATGCCCGACGTCGTTCGATCGTGTATGTTGTTTGAAAACGATGATGGCATGCCATGCCGAACGTCGTTCGACCATGTGTTATGCCCAATGGCGATGATGGCATGCCACACCCAAAAACGTTCGATCGTGTTTGTCATCCAAGGGTAATGATGGCATGCCACGCCTGACGCCGTCCGACTATGTGAGCTAGTCCAAAGATGATGATGGAATACCACGCCCGACGTCGTTCGACCGACTGTGCTGCCCAAAGGTGATGATGGCATGCCACGCCTGACGCTGTCCGACTTTGACAGCTAGTCCAAAGGTGATGATGGCATGCCACGCCAAATGTCGTTCGACCATGTTTGCCGTCCAAGGGCGATGACGGCATGCCACGCCCGACGTCGTCCGACTGTGTGAGCTAGTCCAACGGCGATGATGGCATGCCACGCCGGACGTCATTCGATCGTTTGTGATGCCCAAAGGCGATGATGGCATGCCACCCCGACCTCGTTCGACGGTGTGTGCTGCCCAAAGGAGATGATGACATGTCACTCCCGACGTCGTTTGACCATATGTGCTGTCCAAAGGTGGTGATGCCATTCCACGCTTGACGTCGTCCGACTGTGCGTGCTTTCCAATGGCAGTGATGTCATGCCACGCCCGACGTTGCCGATCATGTGTGCTATCCAAGGGCGATGATGTCATGTCACGCCTGACGTCGTTCGACCGTGCGTGCAGTCCAAGGGTGGTGATATCCTGCCATGCACGACGTTGTTCGACCGTCTGTGCTGTCCAAAAGGCGAAAATGGCATGCATTGCCTGATGTCGTCCAACCGTGTGTGTTGTCCAAGGGCGATGATAGCATGCTACGCGCAATGCAGTCTGACTGTATCAGCTAGTCCAAAGGAGATTATGGCATGCCTCGCACGATGTCGTTTGACCGTGTTTATCGTCCAAGGGCTATGATGGCATGCAACGCCTGACGTGGTTCGACCGTGTGTGCTATCCAAGGGCTATAATTGCATGCCACGCCCGACGTCGTTCGACCGTGTATGTTGTCCAAAGGCGGTGATGGCATGGCATGCCACGCCCGACGTTGTTCGATCGTGTTTGTCGTCCAAGGGCTATGATGGCATGCCACGCCCGATGTCGTTCGACAATGTGTGCTACCAAAAGGCGATGATTGCTTGCTACACCCGATGTCGTTCGATCGTGTGTGCTGTCCAAAGGCGGTGATTTTATGCCAAGCCCGACGTCGTTCGACCATGTTTGTCGTCCAAGGGCGATGATGGCATGCCACGCCCGACGCCGTCCGACTATGTGAGAAAGTCCTAAGGCGATGATGGAATGCCACGCCTGTTGTCGTTCGACCGTTTGTGCTGCCCAAAGGCGATGATGGTATGCCATGCCCGACGTTGTTCGATCGTGTGAGCTGCTAAAATGCGATGATGGCATACCACGCCCTACGTCGTTCTACCGTGTGTGTTACCCAAAGGCAATGATGACATGCCACGCCCGACGTCGTTCGACTGTGTGTGTTGTTTAAAAGTGGTGATGGCATGTGATGCCCGACGTCGTTTGATCATGTGTGCAGTCCAAACACGGTGATGGCATGCCACGCCCGATGTCATTTGACCGTGTTTGCTGTCCAAGGGCTATAATGGCATGCCACGCCCGACGTCGTTCGACCATGTGTGCTGCCCAAAGGCAATGATGGCATGCCACGCCCAAAGTCGTTCAACCCATTTTCCTTGAAAAGGCGATGATGGCATGCAAAGCCCGACGCCGTCCGACTGTGTGAGCTAATCCAAAGGCGATGATAGGATGCCACGCCCGACGTCGTTCTATCGTTTGTGCTTCCCAAAGACAATGATGGCATGCCACGCCCGACGTCGTTCGACCGTGTGTGCTGCCCAAAGGCGATAATGGCATGCAACCCCCGACGTCATTCGATCGTGTGTTCTGTCCAAAGGCGATGATGGCATGCCACGCCAGACGTCGTTTGACTGTGTGTGCTGTCCAAAGGCGGTGATGTCATGTCATTTTCGACGTCGTTCGACCGTCTGTGCTGCCCAACGGCGGTGATGTTATGATTAGCCCGACGTTGCCGACCGTGTGTGCTGTCCAAGGGTGGTGATGTCATGCCACGCTCGATGTTGCCGACCGTGTGTGCTATCCAGGGGTGGTGATGTCATGCCACGCCCGACATCGTCCGACTGTGTGTGTAGTCGAAGGGCATTGATATCATGCGACGCACAATGTTGCTTGACCGTCTGTGCTGCCCAAAATGCGATAATGGCATGCCATGACCGACGTAATTCGACCGTGTGTGTTGTCCTAAGGCGGTGATGGCATGCCACGCCCGATGTCGTTCGACAGTGTTTCCCGTCCAAGGGCGATGATGGCATGCTACGCCCGACGCCGTTTGACTGTGTCAGCTAGTCAAAAGGAAATGATGGCATGCCTCGCACGATGTCGTTTGACCGTGTGTGCTATCCAAGGGCCATGACGGCATGCCACGCCCGACGTCGTTCACCGTGTATGTTATCCAAAGGCGGTGATGTCATGCCACGCCGGACGTTGTTTGATCGTGTTTGTCGTCCAATGGCTATGATGGCATGCCACGCCTGATGTCGTTCGACCGTGTGTGCTACACAAAGGCAATGATAGCATGCCACACCCAACGTCGTTCGACCGTGTGTGTTGTCCAAAGGCGATGATGGCATGCCATACCCGATGTCGTTTGACCGTGTGTGCTGTCCAATGACTTTGATATCATGCCACGCTCGTTGTCGTCCGACTGTGTGTGTTGTCCAAGGGCTATGATGGCATGCAACGCCCGACGTCGTTCGACCATGTGTGCTGTCCAAGGGCGGTGATGTCATGCCACGCCCGACGTTGTCTGACCGTGCCTGCAGTCCAAGGGCGGTGATGTCATTCCACGCCTGATGTTGTTCGACCATGTGTTCCGTCCAAGGGCAGTGATGGCATGCCACCCCTGACGTCGTTTGACCGTCTGTGCTGCCCAAAGGTGATGATGGCATGCCACGCCTGACGCCGTCCGACTTTGTCAGCTAGTCCAAAGGCCATGATGGCATGCCAAGCCCGACGTCATCCGACTGTGTGAGCTAGTCCAATGGCGATGATGGCATGCCACGCCGGACATCATTCGATCGTTTGTGATGCCCAAAGGCGTTTATGGCATGCCATGCCCGACGTCGTTCGACCGTGTGTGACGCCCAAAGGAAATGATTGCATGCCACTTCCGACGTCGTTTGACCATGTGTGCTGTCCAAAGGCGGTGATGTCATGCCACGCGCGACGTCGTCCGACCGTGTGTGCTTTCCAATGGCAGTGATGTCATGCCACGTCCGACGTTGTCGACCGTGTGTGCTGTCCAAAGGCGGTGATATCATGCCACACACAACGTTGCCGATCGTGTTTGCTATCCAAGGGCGGTGATGTCATGCCACGCCCGACGCCATCCGACTATGTGATCTAGTCCAAAGGCGATGATGGCATGCCACGCCTAACGTTGTTCTACCGTGTGTGCTGTCAAAAGGTGGTGATGTGATGCCACGCCCGACGTCGTTCGACTGTGTGTGCTGCCCCAAGGCGATGATGGCATTCCACGCCCAACGTCGTTCAACCGCGTTTTCCGTCAAAGGGCAATGATGGCAAGCCACAACCGACGTTGTCCGACTGTGTGAGCTAGTCCAAAGGCGATGATGGCATGCCACGCTGGACGTCGTTCGACCGTGTGTGCTGCCCAAATGCGATGATGGCATGCCACAGCCGACGACGTACGACAGTGTGGGCTGTCCAAAGGCGATGATGGCATGCCACGCACGACGTCTTCTGACCATGTGTGATTCCCAAGGGAAGTGATGTCATGCCACGCTCGATGTCGTCCGACCATGCGTGCAGTCCAAGGGCATTGATATCATGCCACGCACGACGTCGTTCAACCGTCTGTGCTGCCCAAATGGTGATAATGGCATGCCATGCCCGACGTCGTCCGATCATGTGTGCTGTCCTAAGGCGGTGATGGCATGCCACACCCAATGTCGTTCGAACGTGTTTCCCGTCCAAGGGCGATGATGGCATGTTATGACCGACACCGTCCTACTTTGTCAGCTAGTCCAAAGGCGATGATGGCATGCCACGCCCGACGTCGTCCGACTGTGTGACCTAGTCCAATGGCGATGATGGCATGCCACGCCGGACGTCATTCGATCGTTTGTGATGGCCAAAGGCATTGATGGCATGCCATTCCAGACGTCGTTCGACCTTGTGTGCTACCCAAAGGAAATGATTGCATGCCACTTCCGACGTCGTTTGACCATGTGTGCTGTCCAAAGGCGGTGATGTCATGCCACGCTCGACATCGTCCGACCGTGTGTGCTTTCCAATGGCAGTGATGAAATGCCACGTCCGACGTTGCCGACCGTGTGTGCTGTCCAAAGGTGGTGATGTCATGCCACGCACGACGTTGCTGATCGTGTTTGCTATCCAAGGAGGGTGATGTCATGCCACGCCCGATGCCGTCCGACTATGTGATCTAGTCCAAAGGCGATGATGGCATGCCACGCCCGACGTTGTTTGACTATGTGTGCTGTCCAAAGGTGGTGATGTCATGTCATACTCGACGTCGTCCGACCATGTGTGCTGTATAATGGCGGTGATGTTATGATTAGCCCGACGTTGCCGACCGTGTGAGCTATCCAAGAGCGGTGATGTCAT
>CM067869.1:11300839-11320760 GCA_034621305.1 Solanum pimpinellifolium
ACAGCACACACGATCGGCAATGTCGGGCGTGGCATGACATCACCGCCCTTGAACAGCACACACGGTCGGCAACGTCGGGCATGGCATGACATTACCGCCCTTGGATAGCACACACAGTCGGACGAGGTCGGGCGTGGCACGACATCACCTCCCTTGGGCAGCACACACGATCGGACTATGTTAGGCGTGGCATGACATCTCCGCCTTTGGACATTACACACGGTCGAACGACCTCGGGTGTGGCACGCCATCATCGCCTTTGGGAAGCACACACGGTCGAACGACGTCGGGCATGGCATGCCATCATAGCCCTTGGACGGCAAACACGGTCAAACGACGTCTGGCTTGACATGCCATCACCGTCTTTGGACATCAGACACGATCGAACGACGTCCGATGTGGCATACCATCATCTCCTTTGGGAAGCACACACGGTCGAAAGACATTTGGCGTGGCATGACATCATCGCCTCTGAAAAAAACACACGGCCGGATGACGTCGGGCATGACATGCCATCACCGCCTTTGGACAACATACACAGTCAAACGACGTCGGGCGTGGCATGCCATCATCGCCCTTGGACGGCAAACACGATCGAACGACGTAGGGCGTGGCATGCCATCATCGCCTTTGGGCAGCACACACAATGGAATGAAGGGCCAGGCATGCCATTGTCGCTGTTGGGCAGCAGACACAGTCGAACGACGTCGAGCGTGGCATGACATCACCTCCCTTGGGCAGTACACACGGTTGGACTACGTCGGGCGTCCCATGACGTCACCGCCATTGGACAACATACACGGTCGGATGACGACGGGTATGGCATGCCATCACCGCCCTTAAAATGCACATACGGTCAAATGACGTCGTGCGTGGCTTCACATCACCGCCCTTAGACTGCACGCACGGTCGAAAGACGTTGGGTGTGGCATGACATTACCGCCCTTGGATAGCACACACGGTCGGCAATATCAGGCGTGGCATGACATTACCGCCCTTGGACAGCAGACACGGTCGGTAACATCGGGCGTGGCATGACATCACCAACCTTGGACAGCACACACGGTCAGACGACGTCGAGCGTGGCATGACATCACCGCCCTTAGGCAGCACACACTATCGGACTACGCCGAGCGTGGCATACCCTCATCACCTTTGGGCTGCACACATGGTCAAACGATATTGGGCGTGGCATCCCATCATCGCCTTTGGACTAGCTCACACAGTCGGAAAGCGTAAGGCGTGGCATGCCATCATCGCCCTTAGACGGCAAACACGGTCAAACGACGTCGAGCGTGGCATGCCATCATCACCTTTGGGCAGCACACACGGTCGAACGACGTCGGGCGTTGCAAGACATCACCGCCTTTGGTTAGCACACACAGTCGAACGACGTCGCGCTTGGCATGCCATCATCGCCTATGGGCAGCACACACGGTCGACAACGTTGGGCGTGGCATACCATCATCGCCTTTAGGTAGCACAAATGTTCGAACGATGTCGGGCGTTGCATGACATCACCACCCTAGGACTGCACGCACGGTTGGACGACGTCGGTCGTGGCATGACATCACCGCTCTTGGATAGCACACACAGTCGAACGATGTCAGGCGTGGCATGCAATCATCGCCTTTGGGCAGCACACACGGTCGAATGACGTCGGGCGTGGTATGACATCACCGCCCTTGGACAGAACACACGGTCGAACAACATCAGGTGTGTGATGACATCACCGCCCATGGAGAACACGCACGATCAGACGACGTCGGGCGTGGCAGGACATCACCGCCCTTAGACAGAACACACGGTCAGACGACGTCGGGCGTTCCATGCCATCACCGCCCTAGGACTGCACGCACGATCAGACGACGTCGGGCGTGGCATGACATCACCGCCTTTGGACAGCACAAAAGGTCGAACGACGTCAGGTGTGGCATGCCATCATCGCCTTTGGGCAGCACACACAATCAGTTGACGTCAGGCGTGGCATGACATCACCTTCCTTGGAAAGCACACACAGTTTGCAACGTCGGGCGTGGCATGATATCACCTCCCTTGGACGGCACGCACGCTCAGACAACGTCGGGCGTGGCATGACATCACCGCCCTTGGATGGCACGCACGGTCGGACGACGCCAGGCGTGGTATGACATCACCTTCCTTGGAAAGCACACATAGTTTGCAACGTCGGGCGTGGCATGATATCACCTCCCTTGGACGGCACGCACGGTCAGACAACGTCAGGCGTGGCATGACATCACCGCCCTTGGAAAGCACACAGGGTCGGCAACGTCGGGCGTGGCATGACATCATCGCCATTCGACAGCACACACGGTCAGACGACGTCGAGCGTGGCATGACATCACCGCCCTTGGACGGCACGCTCGGTCGGACGACGTCAGGCCTAACATGACATCACCGCCCTTGGAAGGCACACACGGTCGGAACCGTCCGGTGTGGCATGACATCACTGCCCTTGGACAGCACACACGATCGGCAATGTCGGGCGTGGCATGACATCACTGCCCTTTGAAAGCACACACAATCGAACGACGTCGGGCGTGGCATGTAATCACCGTCCTTGGACAGCACAGACGGTCGGCAACGTCGGGCGTGGCATTACATAACCTCCCTTAGACAGCACACACGGTCGGCAACGTCGTTCGTGGCATGACATCACCGCCCTTGGACAGCACACACGGTCGGACGACGCCAGGCGTTCCATGCCATCACTACCCTTTGATTGCACCCACGATCGAACGACGTCGGGTGCGGCATGGCATCACAGCCCTTGGACAGCACACACGGTCAGACGACGTCGGGCGTGGCATGACATCACAACTTTTGGATAGCACACACGGTCAAATGACGTCGGGCGTGGCATGACATCACCGCCCTTGGACGGCAAGCACGGTCGGACGACATCGAGCGTGGCATGACATCACCGCCCTTGGAAAGGAAACACGGTCGGCAACATCGGGCATGGCATGACATCACCACCCTTGGACAACACACACGGTCGGATGACGTCGAGCGTGGCTTGACATCACCTCCCTAGGACAACACACACGGTCGAACGATGTTGGGCGTGGCAAGACATCACACCCCTTGGACTGCACACACGGTCGGACGATGTCGGGCGTGGCATGACATCACCGCCCTTGGGCAGCACACACAGTCAGCAACGTTGGGCGTGGCATGACATCACCACCTTTGGACAGCACACACGGTTGAACGACATCGGGCGTGGCATGCCATCATCGCCTTTGGGCAGCACAAACGGTCGAACGACGTCGGTCGTGGCATGACATCACCAGCCTAGAACTGCATGCACGGTCAGACGACATCGGGCGTGGCATGACTTCACCGCCCTTGGAGAGCACACACGATTGAATGACGTCGGGCGTGGCATGACATCATCGCCCTTGGACGGCACAGAAGGTCGGACGACGTCGGGCATGGCATGATATCACCGCATTTGGACAGTACACACGGTTGAGCGATGTCGTGTGTGGCATGCCATCATCGCCTTTGGGCAGCACGCATGGTCGAATGACGTCGGGCGTGGCATGACATCACCGCCTCTGGACAGCACACAAGGTCGAACAACGTCAGGCGTGGCATGACATCACCGCCCTACGACTTAACGCACAGTCGGACGACGTCGGGCGTGGCATGACATCACCGACCTTGGACATCACACACAGTCGGCAACGTCGGGCGTGGCATTACATCACCGCCCTTGGAAATCACACACGATCGGTAACGTCGGGTGTGGCATGACATCACCGCCCTTAGACTGCACAAACGGTCGGACGACATCAGGCGTGACATGCCATCACCACCCTTGGACTGCACGAATGATCAGATGACGTCTAGCGTGGCATGACATCACCTCCCTTGGGCAGCACACACGGTCGGACTACATCGGGCGTGCCATGTCATCACCGCCTTTGGACAGCACAAACGGTCAAATGACGTCAGGTGTGGCATGCCATCATCGCCTTTGGGCAGCACACATAGTCAGACGACGTCGGGCGTGGCATTACATCACCTCCCGTGGACATCACACACGGTCGAACGACGTCGGGCATGGCATGAGAACATCGCCCTTGGACGGCACACAAGGTCGGACGACGATGGGCGTGGCATCACATCACCACCTTTGGGTAGCATACCCGGTCGAACGACATCGAGCGTGGCATGCCATCATCGCCTTTTGAAAGCACAAACGGTCGAACGACGTCGGGCGTGGCATGACATCACCGCCCTAGGACTGCATCCACGGTCGAACGACGTCGGGCGTGGAATGCCATCATGGCCTTTTAGCAGCACACACAATGGAATGAAGGGTGTGGCATGCCATTGGCGCCGTTGGGCAGCAGACACAGTCGAACGACATTGGGAGTGGCATGACATCACCTCCCTTGGGCAGTACACACGATCGGACTACGTTGGGTGTCCCATGACATCACCGCCTTTGGACAGCATACACGGTCGGATGATGACGGGTATGGCATGCCATCACCGCCCTTAAAATGCACATACGGTTGAATGACGTCGTGCGTGGCTTCACATCACCGCCCTTGGACTGCACGCACAGTCGGAAGATGTTGGGCGTGGCATGAGATCACCGCCCTTGGATAGCACACACGGTCGGCAATATCAAGCGTGGCATGACATAACCGCCCTTGGACCGCACACACGGTTGATAACATCGGGCGTGGCATGACATCACCAACCTTGGACAGCACACACGATCGGACGACGTCGAGCGTGGCATGACATCACCGCACTTAGGCAGCACACATTGTCGGACTACGTCGGGCGTGGCATACCATCATCACCTTGGGCTGCACACATGGTCGAACGACATTGGGCGTGGCATCCCAGCATCGCCTTTGGACTAGCTCACACAGTCGGACGGTGTCAGGCGTGGCATGCCATCAACGTCCTTAGACCGCAAACACGGTCAAACGACATCGGGCGTGGCATGCCATCATCGCCTTTGGGCAGCACACACGGTCGAACGACGTCGGGCGTGGCAAGACATCACCGCCTTTGGTTAGCACACACAATCGAACGACGTCAGGCGTGGCATGCCATCATTGCCTATGGGCAACACACACGGTCGACAACGTTGGGCGTGGCATGCCATCATCGCCTTTAGGTAGCACAAACGTTCAAACGACGTCGGGCGTTGCATGACAACACCTCCCTAGGACAGTACGCACGGTCGGACGACGTCGGTCGTGGCATGACATCACCGCTCTTGGACAGCACACATGGTCGAACGATGTCAGGCGTGGCATGCAATCATTGCCTTTGGGCAGCACACACAGTCGAATGACGTAAGCGTGGTATGACATCACCACCCTTGGACATAACACACGGACGAACAACATCGGGTGTGTGATGACATCACCGCCCTTGGAGAACACGTACGATCGGACGACGTCGGGCGTGGCATGACAACACTGCCCTTGGATAGAACACACGGTCGAACGTCGGGCGTTCCATGCCATCACCGCCCTTGGACTGCACGCACGATCGGACAATGTCGGGCGTGGCATAACATCACTGCCCTTGGACAGCACGCACGATCGAACGACGTCAAGCATCGCATGATATCACCGCCTTTGGACAGAACACACGGTCGAACGACGTCGGGCGTGGCATGACTTCACTGCCCTAGGACTGCATGCACGATCAGGCGACCTCGGAGCGTGGCATGACTTCACCGCCATTGGACAGCGCACAAGGTCGAATGACGTCGGGCGTGGCATGACATCACCGCCCTTGGACAGCACACACGGTCGGTCACGTTGGGCGTGGTATGCCATCACTGCCCTTGGACAGCACACACGGTCGAAAGACGTAGGGCGTGGCATGACATCACCGCCCTTGGATGGCACGCACGGTTGGACGATGTCGGGCGTTGCATGACATCACCTCCCTAGGACTGCACGCACGGTCGAACGACCTCGGGCGTGGCATGACTTCACTGCCCTAGGACTGCATGCACGGTCAGGCGACCTCGGGTGTGGCATGACTTCACCGCCCTTGGACAGCGCACACGGTCGAACGACGTCGGGCGTGGCATGACATCACCGCCCTTGGACAGCACACACGGTCGGTCACGTTGGGCGTGGTATGCCATCACTGCCCTTGGACAGCACACACGGTCGGAAGACGTCGGGCGTGGCATGACATCACTGCTCTTGGACAAAACACACAGTCGGACGACGTCGGTCATGGAATGACATCACCGCCCTAAGACTGCATGCACGGTCGGACGACACCGGGCGTGGCATGACTTCACCGCCCTTAGACTGCACACACACTCGAACAACGTCGCGCGTGGCATGACATCACCTCCCTTGGACGGCATGCACGGTCGAATGACGTTGGGCGTGGCATGACATCACTGCCTTTGGAAAGCACACACGGTTGAACGACGTCAAGCATGGGATGCCATCATCGCCGTTGGGCAACAGACACTGTCACACGATGTCGGGCGTGGCTTGCCATCATCGCCTTTGGGCAGCACACACGGTCGAACATTGTCGGGCGTGGCTTGACATCACAGCCATTGGACTACACACACGGTCGAACGACGTCGGGCGTGGCATGTCATCAGCGCACTTGGAGGGCACACACGATCGGCAACGTCGGGCGTGGCATGACATCATCGCCCTTGGACAGCACACACGGTCGGCAACGTCGTGCGTAGTATGCAATCACCGCCCTTGGACTGCACACACGGTCGGACGATGTCGGGCGTGGCATGACATCGCCTCCCTTGGACGGCATGCACGGTCGAATGACGTTGGGCGTGGCATGACATCACCGCCTTTGGAAAGCACACACGGTTGAACTACGTCAAGCATGGGATGCCATCGTCGCCGTTGGGCAACAGACACTGTCACACGATGTCGAGCGTGGCTTGCCATCATCGCCTTTGGGCAGCACACACGGTCGAACATTGTCGGGCGTGGCTTGACATCACCGCCCTTGGCAGCACACACGGTCGAACGACGTCGGGCGTGGCATTTCATCAGCGCACTTGGACGGCACACACGATCGGCAACGTCGGGCGTGGCATGACATCATCGCCCTTGGACAGCACACACGGTCGGCAACGTCGTGCGTAGTATGCAATCACCGCCCTTGGACTGCACACACGGTCGGACGATGTCGGGCGTGGCATGACATCACTACCCTTGGGCATTACACATGGTCGAAAGACTTCGAGTGTGGCATGACATCTCCGCCCTTGGACAGCACTCACGGTCAAACGAGGCCGGGCGTGGCATGCCATCACCGCCCTTGGACAACACACAAGGTCGGACGACGTCAAGCGTGGAATGACATCACCGCCCTTGGACAGCACAAATAGTTAGACGATGTCAGGTGTGGCATGACATCACCGCCCTTGGACTGCACACACGGTCGAACGACGTCAGGCGTGTCATGCCATCATCGCCTTTGGGAAGAACCCACGATCAAACGACGTCAGGAGTGGCATGAAATCACCGCCTTTGGACAGCACATACGGTCGAACGACGTCAGGCGTGAAATGCCATCACCGCCTTTGGACAGCACACTCGGTCAAACGACATCGGACGTGGCTTTCCATCATCGCCTTTGGGCAGCACACACGGTCGAACTACGTCAGGCGTGGCATGCCATCACCGCCCTTGGACAGCACACACTGTCGGACGACGTCCGGCATGGTATGATATAAAAGCCCTTGGACTGCACGCAAGGTCGGACGACGTCAAGCGTGGCATGACGTCACCGCCCTTGGACAACACACACAGTCGGGAACATCGGGCGTGGCATGACATCACCGCCCTTGGACAGCACACACGGTCGACAACGTCGGGCATGGCATGACATTACCGCCCTTGGAGAGAACACACAGACAGCAACGTCGTGCGTGGTATGCCATCACCGCCCTTGGACAGCACACATGGTCAGACGACGTCGGGCGTGGCATGACATCACCGCCCTTGGGTAGCACACATGGTCTGAAGATGTCGGGTGTGGCATGACATCACCGCCCTTGGACTACACGCATAGTAGAATAACGTCGGGCGTGGATTGACATCACCGCCCTTGACATCACACATGGTCGGCAACGTTGTGCGTGGTATGCCGTCACCACCCTTTGAAAGCACACACGGTCGGACGACGTCATGCATAGCATGACATCACCACCCTTGGGCTGCACACACGGTCAGAAGACGTCAGGCGTGGCATGACATCACCGCCCTTAAGCAGCACACACGGTTGGGCGACGTCGGGCGTGGCATGCCATCACCACCCTTGGACAGCACACATGATCGGACGACGTCAGGCGTGGAATTAAATCACAGCCCTTGGAAAGCACACACGGTCGGACGACGTCGGGCGTGACATGACATCACCTCCCTTTGAGAGCACACACGGTTGGCAACGTCGGCATGGCATGACATCATCGCCCTTGGACAGCACACACGGTCGGCAAGTTTGGGCGTGGCATGACATCACCGCCCATAGATAGCACACACAGTCGGACGACATCGGGCGTGGCAGGACATGACCTGCATTGGGCAGCACACGGTCGAACTACATTGAGCGTGGCATGACATCACCGCCCTTGGACTACATGCACGGTCGGACGACGTCGGGCATGGCATGACATCACCGCTCATGGACAGCACACACGGTCGGCAACGTCCGGCGTGGCATGACATCACCCCCATTGGACAGAACACAGGGTCGGACGACGTCGAGCGTGGCACGACATCACGGCCATTGGACAGCACACACAGTCAAATGACGTTGGGTGTGGCATGTCATCATCTTCTTTGGACAGCACACAATGTCGAACGACGTCGGGCGTTGCATGCCATCATTGCCTTTGGGCATCACACACGGTTGAACAACGTCGGGCGTGGCATGCCATCATCTCCTTTTGACAGCCCAAACGGTCGAACGACGTCTGACGTGGCATGCCATCATCGACGTTGGACTAGCTCACAAAGTCGGGCTTGGCATGCCATCATCGCCCTTGGATGTCAAACACGGTCAAACGACGTCAGGCGTGGCATTCCATCATCATCTTTGGACTAGCTGACACAGTCGGACGACGTCGGGTGTGGAATGCCATCGTCACCTTTGGGCAGCACAGACGGTCGAACAACGTCAGGCGTGGCATTCTATCATCGCCTTTGGACTAGCACACATAGTCGGACGGCGTCGGGCTGGCATGCCATCATCGCCCTTGGACGGCAAACATGGTCGAACAACGTCGGGATTGGCATGACATCACCGCCTTTGGACAGCACACACGGTCAAACGACATCGGGTGTGGCAAGCCATCATCGCCCTTGGGTAGCACACACGGTCGAACGACATCGAGCGTGGCATGCCATCATAGCCCTTGGACAACAAACACGATCGAACAACGTCGAGCGTGGCATGCCATCACCGCCTTTGGACAACATACACGGTCGAACGACGTCGGGCGTGGCATGCCATCATGGCCCTTGGACAGCACACACTGTCGAATGACGTCGGGCGTTGCATGCCATCATAGCCCTTGGACGACAAACACGGTCAAACGACGTCGTGCCAGGCATGCAATAATCGCCTTTGGACTAGCTGACACAGTCGGACGGCATCACGCGTAGCATGCCATCATCGCCCTTGGACAGGAAACACGGTCGAACGACGTCGGGCGTGGCATGCCATCACGGCCTTAGGACAGCACACACGGTTGGACGACATTGGGAAATGCATGCTATTTTCGCCTTTTAGGCAGCACAGACGGTCGAAGGACATCGTGGATGGCATGATATCACGGCTCTTGGACTACACGCACGGTTGAATGACGTCGGGCGTGGCATGACATCACCGCCCTTGGATAGCAAACACGATCGGCAACGTCGTGCGTGTCATGACATCACCGCCCTTAGACATCTTACACGGTCAGCAACGTCGGACGTGGCATGACATCACCGCCATTGGAAAGCACACACGGTCGAACGACATCGAGCGTGGCATGACATCACCGCCTTTGGACAAGACACATGGTCAAACGACGTCGGAAGTGGCATGCAATCATTTCCTTTGGGCAGCACACACGGTCGAACGACGTCAAGCGTGGCATGCCATCATCGCCTCTGGGCATCACAAACGATCGAATGACGTCCGGTGTGGCATGCCATCATCGCCATTGTACTAGCTCACACAGTCGGACGACGTCGGCCGTGGCATGCCATCATCGCCTTTGGACTAGCTGACAAAGTCGGACGGCGTCAGGCGTGGCATGCCATCATCACCTTTGGGCAGCACAGACGGTCGAACGACAACGTGCGTGGCATTCCATCATCCCCTTTGGACTAGCTCACATAGTCGGATGGCGTCGGACGTGGCATGCCATCATCGCCTTTGGGCAGCACATACGGTCGAACAACGTTCGGCGTTGCATGCCATCATCGACTTTAAACAACATACACGGTCGAACGACGTGGAGCGTGGCATGCTATCATGGCCCTTGGATAGCACACACGGTCGAACAATGTCGGGCGTAACATGCCATCATAGCCCTTAGACGGCTAACACGGTCAAACGACGTCGTGCGAGGCATGCTATCATCGCCTTTGATCTAGCTGATACAGTAGGACTGCGTCGCGCGTAGCATTCCATCATCGCCCTTAGACAGGAAACACGGTCGAACGACGTCGAGTGTGGCATGACATCACTGCCCTTGGGCATCACACATAGTCGGAAGACGTCGGGCGTGGCATGCCATCACGGCCTTAGGACAGCACACACGGTCGGACAACGTCGGGTATGGCATGCCATTATCGCCTTTTCGGTAGCACAGACGGTCGAACGACGTCGTGCATGGCATGATATCACCGCCCTTGGACTACACGCACGGTCAGACGACATCGGGCGTGGCATGACATCACTGCCCTTGGGCATCTTACATGGTCAGAAGACGTCGGGCGAGGCATGTCATCATCGCCTTTGGACAGCCCACACGGTCGTACGACGTCGGGCGTGGCATGCCATCATCGCATTTGGGCAGCACACACGGTCGAACGACGTCCAGCGTGGCATGCCATCATCCCCTTTGGACTAGCTCACACAGTCGGACGGCGTTGGGTGTGGCTTGCCATCATTGCCCTTTGACGGAAAATGCGGCCGAACGACGTCGGGCATGGCATGCCATCATCGCCTTGGGGCAGCACACACGGTCGAACGACGTCAGGCGTGGCATCACATCACCGCCTTTTGACAGCACACACAGTAGAACAACGTCGGGCGTGGCATGCCATCATCGCCTTTGGGCAGCACACAAGGTCAAACGACGTCAGGCGTGGCATGCTATTATAGCCCTTGGACGGCAAACACGGTCGAATGACGTCCGGCGTGGCATGCCATCATCGCCGTTGGACTAGCTCACACAGTCAGACGGCGTCAGGTGTGGCATGCCATCATCGCCCTTGGACGGCAAACAAGGAGGAACGACGTCGGGCATGGCATGCCATCATCACCTTTGGGCAGTACAGACGGTCGAACGACATCGGGTGTGGTATTCCATCATCGCCTTTGGACTAGCTCACATAGTAAGACGGCGTCGGGCGTGGCATGCCATAATCGCCCTTGGACGGCAAACACGATCGAACCACGTCGGGCGTGGCATGCCATCATCGCCTTTGGGCAGCACACACGGTCGAACAACGTCGAGTGTGGCATCACATCACCACTTTTGGACAGCACACACGGTCGAACAACGTCGGGTGTTGTATGCCATCATCGCCTTTGGGTAGCACACACGGTGAACGACATCGGGCGTGGCATGCCATCATATTAGTTGGATGACAAACACAATCGAACAAAGTCGAGCGTGGCATGCCATCACCGCCTTTGGACAACATATACGATCGAATGACGTAGGGCGTGGAATGCCATCATCGCCTTTAGGCAGCACACATGGTCGAACAACATCGGGAGTGGCATGCTATCATCGCCTTTGGGCAGCACAAATGGTCGAACGACGTCGGGCGGGGCATGCCATCACCGCCCTTCGACTGCACGCACGGTCGAATGACGTACGGCGTGGCATGACATCACCGCCCTTGGACAGCACACATGGTCAAATAACGTCCGGCGTGGCATGACATCACCGCCCTTGGACTGCACGCATGGTCGGACGTTGTTGAGCTGGCATGACATCACCGCCCTTGGATAGCACACACGGTCGGCGACGTCGAGCGTGGAATGACATCACCGCCCTTTGACAGCACACGCAGTCGGCAACGTCGGGTATGGCATGACATCACCGTCGTTGGACAGCACACACGGTCGAACGACGTCGAGTGTGACATGACATCACCGCCTTTGGACAGCACACACGGTCAAATGACGTCGGGTGTGGCATGCCATCATCGCCTTTGGACAGCATACACAGTCGAATGGCGTCGGATGTGGCACGCCATCATCGCCTTTGGGCAGCACACAGGGTCGAACGATGTCAGGAGTGGCATGCCATCATCGCCTTTGGGCAGCAAAAATAGTCGAACGACGTCCGACGTGGCATGCCATCATCGCCGTTGGACTAGCTCACACAGTCGGACGGTGTCAGGCGTGGCATGCCGTCATCGCTCTTGGACGAAAAACGCAGTCGAACAACGTTGGGTGTGGCATGCCATCATCGCCTTTGGGCAGCACACACGGTCGACCGACGTCGGGCGTGGCATGGCACCATCGCCTTTGGGCAGCACAAACGGTCAAACAACGTCGGGGAAGCATGCCATCACCGCCCTTGGACTACACAGACGGTCGGACTACATCGGGTGTGTCATGACATCACCACCTTTGGACAGCACAAACGATCGAACGACGTCAGGCGTGGCATGCCATCATCGCCTTTGGGCAGCACACACGGTCGAATGACGTCGGTCGTGGCATGACATCACCGCCTTTGGACAGCACACACGGTCGAACGACTGTGGCGTGACATGCCATCACTGCCTTTGGACAACACACCCAGTCGAACGACATCGGGTGTGGCATGCCATCATCGCGCTTGGGCAGCACACACGATCGAACGACATCGGGCATTACATGACATCACCTCCCTTGGACAGCACACACGGTCGAACGACATCTGGCGTGACATGCCATCACTGCCTTTGGACAGCACACACAGTCGAACGACATCGGGTGTGGCATACCATCATCGCGCTTGGACAGCACACACGATCGAACGACGTCGGGCATGACATGACATCACCGCCCTTCGAATGCACACACGGTTGGCAACGTTAGGTGTGGCATGACATCAACATCCTTTGACAACACACACGATCGGACGACGTTAGGCATGGCATAACATCACCGTACTTGGGCAGCACGCACGGTTAGACATGTCGGGCACGACATGACATCACTGCCTTTGGACAACACACACGATCGAACGACGTCAGGCAGGGCATGCCATCATCATCCTTGTGTAGCACACACGGTCGAACGACATCGGGCGTGGCATGCCATCATAGCCCTTGGACGGTAAACACAGTCGAACGACGTCAGGCGTGGCATGACATCACCGCCCTTGGACAACACACACGGTTGACAACGTCGAGCGTGGCATGACAACACAACATTTGGACAACACACCCGGTCGAACGACGTCGGGTGTTGCATGCCATCATCGCCTTAGGGCAGCACACACGGTCGAATAACGTCGGGCGTGGCATGCCATCATCGCCTTTGGGCAGCACACACGATCGAACGATGTCGGGAGTGGCCTGACATCACCGCCCTTGGACTGCATGCACGATCAGACGACGTCGGGCGTGGCATGACTTTACCGCCCTTGGACAACACACACGGTCGACAACGTCGAGCGTGGCATGACAACACAACATTTGGACAACACACACGGTCGAACGTCGTCGGGCGTGGCATGCCATCATCGCCTTAGGGCAGCACACACGGTCGAATAACGTCGGGCGTGGCATGCCATCATCGCCTTTGGGCAGCACACACGATCGGATGACGTCAAGCGTGGCATGCTATCACGGCCCTTGAATAACACACACGGTCGAAAGACGTCGGGTGATGCATGCCATCACAGCCCTTGGACGGCAAACACGGTCAAACGACGTCATGTGAAGCATGCTATCATCGCCTTTGGACTAGCTGATACAGTCGGACGGCGTCGCGCGTAGCATGCCTTCATCGCCCTTGGATGGGAAACATAGTTGAACGAAGTCAGGCGTGGCATGCCATCACGGCCTTAGGACAGTACACACGATCAGACGACGTCTGGCATTGCATACCATTATCGCCTTTTGGGCAGCACCGACGGTCAAACGACATCGTGCGTGGTATGATATCACCGCCCATGGACTGCACGCACGGTCGAATGACGTCGGGCATGACATGACATCACCGCCCTTGGATAAAACACGTGAGCGGCAACATCAGGCGTGTCATGACATCACCGCCTTTGGATAGCACACACGGTCGAACGACGTCGGGCGTGGCATGCCATCATCGCCTTTGGGAAACACAAACGGTCGAATGACATCCGGCGTGGCATGCCATCATCGCCGTTGGACTAGCTCACACAGTCAAACGGCGTCGGGTGTGGCATGCCATCATCGCCCTTGGATGGCAAATAAGGACGAACGACGTCGGACATGGCATGCCATCATCACCTTTGGGAAGTATAGACGGTCGAACGACATCGGATGTGGTCATCCATCACGCCTTTGGACTAGCTCACTAGTAAGACGGTGTCGGGCGGCATGCCATAATCGCCCTTGGACAGCAAAACACAATCGAACACGTGGGCGTGCATGCCTCATCGCCTTTGGGCAGCAAAACGTCGAACACGTCGAGTGTGGCATCACATCACCGCCTTTTGACAGCACACACAGTCGAACAACGTCGGGTGTGGTATGCCATCATCGCCTTAGGGTAGCACAAACCGTAAAACGACATCGGGCGTGGCATGCCATCATATTACTTGGACGACAAACACAATTGAACAAAGTCGAGCATGGCATGCCATCACCGCCTTTGGACAACATAACAGTCGAATGACATAGGGCGTGGAATGCCATCATCGCCTTTGGGCAGCACACATGGTCGAATAACGTCGGGCGTGGCATGCTATCATCGCCTTTGGGCAGCACAAACAGTCGAACGACGTCGGGGGTAGCATGCCATCACCGCCCTTGGACTACATGCACGGTCGGACGACGTCGGGCGTGGCATGACATCATGGCCGTTAAACAGCAGACACGGTCGAACGACATTAGTCGTGGCATGCCATCATAGCCCTTGGACGACAAACACGATCGAACAACGTCGGGCGTGGCATGACATCATTTCCTTTGGGCAGCACACACAGTCGAACGACGTCGGGCGTGGCATGCAATTATAGCCCTTGGACGGCAAACACGGTCGAACGACGTCGGGCGTGGCAGCCATCATCGCGTTTGGACAACACACACGGTCGAATGACGTCGGGCATGATATTGCATCACCACTTTTGTACAACACACACAGTCGAATGACGTTGGGCGTGGCATGCCATCATCGCCTTTGGGCAGCACACACGGTTGAACGACGTCGAGTGTGACATGCCATATTCACCTTTGGGCTGTACAGACGGTCGAACGATGTTAGGCGTTGCATGCCATCTCCGCCCTTAAACAGCACACACGTTCGAACGATGTCGGGCATGGCATGACATCACCGCCGTTGTACTGCATGAACGGTCGGACGACATCGAGCGTGGCATGACATCACCGCCCTTGGACTGCACGCATGGTCGGCAACGTCGGGCGTGGCATGACATCACCGCCCTTGGACAGCACACACGGTCGGTAATGTTGGGTGTGGCATGACATCATCGCCGTTGGACAGCACACATGGTCAACAAAGTCGAGCGTGGCATGACATCATCGCCCTTGGACAGCACACATGGTCGGCAACGTCGGGCGTGGCATGACATCATCTCTATTGGACAGCACACACGGTCGGACGATGTCGAGCGTGGCATGACATCACCGCCATTCGACAGCACACACTGTCAAACGACATCAGGTGTGGCATACCATCATCGCCATTGGAAATCACACACGGTCAAACGACGTCGGGCGTGGCATGCCATCATCGCATTTGGGCAGCACACGCGGTCGAACGACGTCGGGGCTGGCATGCCATCACCGCCCTTGGACTACACACACGGTTGGACGACGTCGGGCGTGGCATGACATTACCGCCCTTGGACAGCACACACGGTCGAACGACGTCGAGCATGGCATGACATCACTACCCTTGGACTGCACGCATGGTTGGACGACGTGGGGCGTGGCATGACATCACTGCCCTTGGATAGCACACACGGTTGGCAACGTCAGGCGTGGCATGACATCAACACCGTTGGACAGCACACACGGTCGGCAATGTCAAGCGTGGCATGACATCACCGCCATTGAACAGCACACACGGTCGGACGGCGTCGGGCATGGCATGCCATCATGGCCTTTGGGCAGTACTCACAGTTGAAAGACGTTGGGCGTGGCATGCCACCATCGCCTTTGGGCAGCACCAACGACCGAACAACATCGGGCATGGCATGACATCAGCCCCGTTGGACAACACACACGGTCGGACGACGTTGAAGGGGGCATGACATCACCGCTATTGGACAGCACACACGGTCAAACGACGTTGGTGTGGCATGCTATCATCGCCTTTGGACACCACACACGGTCGAACGATGTCGGGCGTGGCATGCCATCATCGCCTTTGGGCAGCACAAACGGTCGAACGACATTGGGCATGGCATCCCATCATCGCCTTTGGACACCATGAACGGACGGACGACGTCGGGCGTGGCATGCCATAATCACCCTTGGGCAGCACAACGGTCGAACGACGTATGGCGTGGCATGCCATCACCTCCCAAGGACTGCACGCACGGTCAAACGACGTCGGGCGTGGCATGAAATCACCGCCCTTAGACAGCACACACGGTCGAACGACGTAGGGCGAGGCATGACATCACCGCCCTTGGACTGCACGCACAGTCGGACGACGTCGGGCGTGGCATGACATCATCGCCCTTGGATTGCACACACGATTGGCAACGTCGGGCGTGGCATGACATCACCGCCCTAGGACAGCATACACGGTTGGCAACGTTAGGCGTGGCATGACATCATTGCCATTGGAAAGCAAACGCTATCGGACGACATCGAGCTTGACATGACATCTCCGCCATTGGACAGCAAACACGGTCAAACAACGTCGAGTGTGGCATGCCATCATCGCATTTGGAAAGCACCGATGGTCAAACGACGTCAGGCGTGGCATGCCATCATCGCCTTTGGGCAGCACACACGGTCGAGCGACGTCGGGGGTGGCATGCCATCACCGCCCTTGGACTACACGCATGGTCGGACGATTACGGGCGTTGCATGACATCACCGCCCTTGGACAGCACACACGATCGAACGACATCGAGTGTGGCCTGACATCACCGCCCTAGGACTGCACGGACGGTCAGACGATGTGGGGCGTGGCATGACATCACTGCCCTTGGATAGCACACACGATCAACAACGTCGAGCGCGGCATGAGATCACTGCCCTTGGAAAGCACACACGGTCGGCAACGTCGGGCGTGGCATGACATCACCGTCGTTGGACAGCACACACGGTCAGAAGGCGTCGGGCGTGGCATGCCATCATCGCCTTTGGACGGAAAACGCGGTCGAACAACGTTGGGCGTGGCATGCATCATCACCTTTGGAAGCACACAGGGTCGAAAAACGTCGGGTATGGCATACCACCATCGCCTTTGGGCAGCACAAACGACTGAACGACGTCAGGGGTGGCATGACTTCACCGCCCTTGGACGGAACACACGGTCGAACGACGTCGGGCGTGGCATGACATCACCACCCTTGGACTGCACACACGGTCAGACGACGTCGGGTGTGGAATGACATCACCGCCCTTAGATTGCACACACGGTCAGCAACGTCGGGCGTGGCATGACTTCACCGCTCTTGGATAGCACACACGGTTGGCAACGTTAGGCGTGGAATGACATCATTGGCGTTGGACAATACACACGGTCGGATGACGTTGAGTGTGGCATGACATCACTGTCATTGAACAGCACACACGGTCAAACAACGTCGGGTGTGGCATGCCATCATCATATTTCGAAAGCACCGACGGTCAAACGACGTCAGGCGTGGCATGCCGTCATAGCCTTTGGGCAGTACACACGGTCGAGCGACGTCGGGGGTGGCATGCCATCACCGCCCTTGGACTACACGCACGGTCGGACGATGTCGAGCGTGGCATGACATCACCTCCCTTGGACAACACACACGATCAAACGACATCGAGCGTGGACTGACATCACCGCCCTAGGACTGCAGGCATGGTCGGACGACGTGGGGCATGGCATGACATCACTGCCCTTGGATAGCACACACGGTCAACAACGTCGGGCGTGATATGACATCACTGCCCTTGGACAGCACACACAGTCGGCGACGTCGGGCGTGGCATGACATCACTGCCAATGGACAGTAGACACGGTCGGACGGCGTCGAGCGTGGCATGCCATCATCGCCCTTGGACGGAAAATGCGATCGAACAACGTTGGGCGTGGCATGCCATCATCGCCTTTGGGAAGCACACACGGTCGAAAGACGTCAGGTGTGGCATGCCACCATCGCCTTTAGGCAGCACAAACGACCGAATGACGTCAGGGGTGGCATGCCATCACTGCCCTTGGACTACACGCACGGTCTGACGACGTCGGGCGTGGCATGACTTCACCGCCCTTGGATGGAACACACGTTCGAATGATGTCAGGCGTGGCATGACATCACCGCCCTTGGACTACACGCACGGTCGGACGACGTGGAGCGTGACATGACATCACCGCTATTAGACAGCACACACGGTCAAATGACGTTGGGTGTGGCATGCCACCATCGCCTTTGGACAGCACACATGGTCGAACGATGTCGGGCGTGGCATGCCACCGTCGCCATTTGGCAGTACAAAAAGGCGAACGACGTCGGGGGTAGCATGCCATCACCGCCCTTGGACTACATGCACGGTCGGACGACGTCGGGCGTGGCATGACATCATGGCCGTTAAACAGCACACACGGTCGAACGACATTAGGCGTGGCATGCCATCATAGCCCTTGGACGACAAACACGATCGAACAACGTCGGGCGTGGCATGACATCATCGCCTTTGGGCAGCACACACAGTCGAACGACGTCGGGCGTGGCATGCAATTATAGCCCTTGGACGGCAAACACGGTCGAACGACGTAGGGCGTGGCATGCCATCATCGCGTTTGGACAACACACACGGTCGAATGACGTCGGGCATGATATTGCATCACCACTTTTGTACAACACACACAGTCGAATGACGTTGGGCGTGGCATGCCATCATCGCCTTTGGGCAGCACACACGGTTGAACGACGTCGGGTGTGACATGCCATCTTCACCTTTGGGCTGTACAGACGGTCGAACGATGTTAGGCGTGGCATGCCATCACCGCCCTTAAACAGCACACACGTTCGAACGATGTCGGGCATGGCATGACATCACCGCCGTTGTACTGCATGAACGGTCGGACGACATCGAGCGTGGCATGACATCACCGCCCTTGGACTGCACGCATGGTCGGCAACGTCGGGCGTGGCATGACATCACCGCCCTTGGACAGCACACACGGTCGGTAACGTTGGGTGTGGCATGACATCATCGCCGTTGGACAGCACACACGGTCAACAAAGTCGAGCGTGGCATGACATCATCGCCCTTGGACAGCACACATGGTCGGCAACGTC
>CM067869.1:11321260-11382367 GCA_034621305.1 Solanum pimpinellifolium
CGCCGTCCGACAGTGTCAGCTAGTCCAAAGGTGATGATGGCATGCCACGCCCGACGTCGTTCGACCGTGTTTGCCGTCCAATGGCGATGATGGCATGCCACGCCCGACGCCGTCCGACTGTGTGAGCTAGTCCAACGGCGATGATGGCATGCCACGTCGAACGTCGTTCGACCGTGTGTGCTTCCCAATGGCGCTGATGGCATGCCACGCCCAACAACGTTCGACCGTTTTTGCCATCCAAGGGTGATGATGGCATGACACGCCTGACGCCGTCCGATTATGTGAGCTAGTCCAAAGGCGATGATGGAATGCCATGCAGACGTCGTTCGACCGTGTTTGCCGTCCAAGGGCGATTATGGTATGCCACGCCCGACGTTGTCCGACTGTGTGAGCTAGTCCAACGGCGATGATGACATGCCACGCCCGACGTCGTTCGACCATCTGTGCTGCCCTAAGGTGATGATGGCATGCCACGCTTGACGCTGTCCGACTTTGTCAGCTAGTCCAAAGGCGATGATGGAATGCCATGCAGACGTCGTTCGACCGTGTTTGCCGTCCAAGGGCGATTATGGTATGCCACGCTCGACGTTGTCCGACTGTGTGAGCTAGTCCAACGGCGATGATGACATGCCACGCCCGACGTCGTTCGACCGTGTGTGCTGCCCAAAGGAAATGATGGCATGCCACTCCCGACGTTGTTTGACCGTGTGTGCTGTCCAAAGGCGATGATGTCATGCCACGCTCGACGTCGTCCGACCGTGTGTGCTTTCCAATGGCGGTGATGTCATGCCACGCCCGACGTTTCTGACCGTGTGTGCTGTCTAAGGGCGGTGATGTCATGCCATGCCCGACGTCGTTCGACCGTGTTTCTCGTCCAAGGGCGATGATGGCATGCTATGCGTGATGCCGTCCGATTGTGTCAGCTAGTCCAAAGGTGATGATGGTATGCCTCGTACGACGTTGTTTGACCATGTTCTTCGTCCAAGGGCTATGATGGCATGCAACGCCCGACGTCGTTCGACAGTGTCTGCTGTCCAAGGGCCATGATGGCATGCCACGCCCGACATCGTTCGACCGTGTATGTTGTCATAGGGCTATGATGGCATACCACGCCTGATGTCGTTAGACCGTGTGTGCTACCCAAAGGCGATGATGGCTTGCCACACCCAAAGTCGTTCGACCGTCTGTGCTGTCCAACGGCGATCATGTCATGCCACGCCTGACGTTGCCGACCGTGTGTGCTTTCCAACGGCGGTGATGTCATGCCACGCCCGACGTTGCCAATCGTGTGTGCTATCCAAGGGCAGTGATGTGATGCCACGCCCGACATCGTCTGAGCGTGTGTGCTGTCCAAGAACGGTGATGTCATGCCACGCCCGACGTCGTCCAATCGTGCGTGCAGTCTAAGGGAGGTGATGGCATGCCACGCCAGACGTCGTTCGACCGTTTGTGCTGCCCAAGGGCGATGATGGCATGTCACGCCCGACGTCGTCCGACCGTGCATGCTGTCCAAAGGCAATGATGGGATGCCATGCCCGATGTCGTTCCACCATTTGTGCTGCTCAAAGGCGATGATGGCATGCCACACCCGACGTCGTTCGACCGTGTTTGCCGTCCAAGGGCTATTATGGCATGCCACGCCCGACGTCGTTCGACCGTGTGTGCTGTCAAAAGGCGTAGATGCGATGCCACGCCCGACGTTGTTCGACCGTGTGTGCTGCCCCAAGGAGATGATGGCATGCCATGCCCAACGTTGTTCGATCGCGTTTTCCGTCAAAGGGCGATGATGGCAAGCAACACCCGACGCCATCCGACTGTGTGAGCTAGTCCAAAGGCGATGATGGCATGCCACGCTGGACGTCGTTCGACCGTTTGATCTTCCCAAAGGCGATGATGGCATGCCACGCCTGACGTCGTTCGACCGTGTGTGCTGCCCAAATGCGATGGTGGCATGCCAAGCGCGACGTTGTTCGACCGTGTGGGCTGTCCAAATGCGATGGTGGCATGCCACGCCCGACGTCTTCCGACCATGTGTGATGCCCAAGGGCAGCGATGTCATGCCACGCCCGACATTGTCTGACCGTGCGTGCAGTCCAAGGGCGGTGATATCATGCCACATACGACGTCATTCGACTGTCTGTGCTGCCCAAAAGGCGATAATGGCATGCCATGCTTGACGTCGTTTGACCGTGTGTGCTGTCCTAAGCCGTGATGGCATGCCACGCCCGACGTTGTTCGATCGTGTTTCCTGTCCACGCGCGACGCCGTTCGACTGTATCAGCTAGTCCAAAGGCGATGATAGCATGCCTCGCACGACGTCGTTTGACCGTGTTTGCCGTCCAAGGGCTATGATGGCATGCAACGCCCGATGTTGTTCGACCGTGTGAGCTGTCCAAGGGCCATGATAGCATGCCACGCCCGACGTCGTTCGACTGTGTATGTTTTTTAAAGGCCATGATGGCATGCCACGCCGAATGTCGTTCGATCGTGTGTGCTGCCCAAAGGCGATGATGGCATGCCACGCCCGATAATGTTCGACCGTGTTTGCCGTCCAAGGGTGATGATGGCATGCCACGCCTGACGCCGTCCGACTATGTGAGCTAGTCCAAAGGTGATGATGGAATGCCACGCCCGACGTCGTTTGACTGTCTGTGCTGCCCAAAGGTAATGATGGCATGCCACGCCTGACGCCGTCCGACTTTGTTAGCTAGTCCAAGGCGATGATGGCATGCCTCGCGAAACATCGTTCGACCATGTTTGCCGTCTAAGGGCGATGATGGCATGACACACCTGACGTCGTCCGACTATGTGAGCTAGTCCAACGTCATGATGGCATGCCACGCTGGACGTCATTCGATCGTTTGTGATGCCCAAAGGCGATGATAGCATGCTCACGCCTGACGTCGTTCGACCGTGTGTGCTGCCCAAAGGAAATGATGGCATGCCACTCCCGACGTTGTTTTACCATGTGTGCTGTCCAAAGGCTGTGATGTCATTCCACGCTCGACGTCGTTCGACCGTGTGTGCTTTCCAATGGGGGTGATGTCATGCCACGCCCGACGCTGCCAACCGTCTGTGATGTCTAAGGGCGGTGATGTCATGCCACGCCCGACGTTGCCGATCGTGTGTGCTATCCAAGGGCGGTGATGTCATGTCACGCCCGACGTCGTCTGACCGTGCGTGCAGTCCAAGGGCGGTGATATCATGCCATGCACGACGTCGTTCGACTGTCTGTGCTGTCCAAAAGGCGAAAATGGGATGCATTGCCCGATGTCGTCCAACCGTGTATGCTGTCCTAAGGCTGTGATGGCATGCAACGCCCGACGTTATTCGACCGTGTTTCCTATCCAAGGGCGATGATGGCATGCTACGCGCGATGCCGTCTGACTGTGTCAGCTAGTCCAAAGGCGATTATGGCATGCCTCGCACGACGTCGTTTGACCGTGTTTGTCGTCCAAGGGCTATGATGGCATGCAATGCCCGACGTGGTTCGACCGTGTGTGCTTTCCAAGGGCCATGATGGAATGCCACGCACGACGTCGTTTGACATAGTATGTTGTCCAAAGGTGGTAATGGCATACCACGCCCGACGTTGTTCGATCGTTATTGTCGTCCAAGGGCTCTGATGGCATGCCACGCCCGATTTCTTTCGACCGTGTGTGCTACCCAAAGGCGATGATGGCTTGCCACACCTGATATTGTTCGACTGTGCGTGCAGTCGTAGGTTGGTGATATCATGCCACGCCGAATGTCGTCCGACCGTGCGTGCCGTCCAAGGGCGGTGATGTCTTGCCACGCCCGACGTCGTTCGACCGTGTGTGCAGTCCTAGGGCGGTGATGTCATGCCATGCCCGATGTCGTCCGACCGCGCGTGCAGTCCTAGGGTAGTGATGTCATGCCACGCTTGACGTCATCCGACCGTATGTGCTGTCCAAGGGCGGTAAAATCATGCCACGCCCGACATCGTCTGACCGTGCATGAAGTCCAAGGGCGGTGATGTCAAGCCACTCCCGACATCGTTCGATCGTGTGTGCTGCCCAAAGGCGATGATGGCATGCCACGCTCGACGTTATTCGACTGTGTGTGCTGCCCTAAGGCGATGATGGCATGCCAAGACCGACGTCGTTCGACCGTTTTGTTGTCCAAATGTTGTGTTGTCATGCCACGCTCGACGTTGTCGACCGTGTGTGTTGTCCAAGGGCGGTGATGTCATGCCACGCCTGACGTCGTTCGACTGTGTTTACCGTCCAAGGGCTATGATGGCATGCCACGCCTAACGTCGTTCGACCGTGTGTGCTACACAAGGATGATGATGGCATGCCCTGCCTGTCGTCGTTCGATCGTGTGTGTTGTCCAAAGGCAGTGATGTCATGTCGTGCCCGACATGTCTAACCGTGCATGCTGCCCAAGTGCAGTGATGTCATGCCACGCCTAACGTCGTCCGATCGTGTGTGTTTTCGAAGGACGTTGATGTCATGCCACACCTAACGTTGCCAACCGTGTGTGCAGTCTAAGGGCGGTGATGTCATGTCATACCTGACGTCGTTCGATCGTGTTTGCTGCCCAAGCGCGATGATGGCATGCCACAACCCGATGTCGTTCGACTGTGTGTGCTGTCCAAAGGCAGTGATGGCATGTCACCCTAGACGTCATTCGACCGTGTGTGCTGTCGAAAGGCGGTGATGTCATGTAGTGCCCGATGTCGTTCGATCGTGTGTGCTGCCCAAGCGCGATGATGGCATGCCACACCCGATGTCGTTCGACCGTGTGTGTTGTCCAAAGGCAGTGATGGCATGTAACGCCAGACGTCGTTCGACCGTGTGTGCTGTCCAAAGGCGGTGATGTCATGCCACGCCCGACGTCATTAGACCGTGTGTGCTGCCCAAAGGCGATGATAGCATGCCACGCCGGACGTTGTTCGACCGTTTGTGCTGTCCAAAGGCGGTGATGTCATGCCACGCCCGACGTAGTCCGACCTTTCGTGTAGTCCAAGGGCGGTGATGGCATGCTTCCCCGCGTTGTTCGACCGTTTGTGCTGCCCAAAGGCGATGGTGGCATGCCACGCCCGACGTCGTTCGACCGTGTGTGCTGCCCAAAGGCGATGATGGCATGCCACGCCCAACGTTGTTCGACTGCGTTTTCCGTCCAAGAGCGATGATGGCATGCCACGCCTGACACCGTCCGACTGTGTGAGCTAGTCCAACGGCGATGATGGCATGCCACGTCGGACGTCGTTCGACCATTTTTGCTGCACAAAGGCGATGATGGCATGCCACTCCTGACGTCGTTCGACCCTGTGTGCTGCCCAAAGGCGATGATAGCGTGCCACATCCGACGCCATTCGACCGTGTATGCTGTCCAAAGGCGATGATGGCATGCCACGCCCGACGTTATTCGACCGTGTGTGCTGCCCTAAGGCGATGATGGCATGCCACGCCCGACGACGTTCGACCGTGTGTGTTTTCCAAATGTTGTGTTGTCATGCCACGCTCAACGTTGTCGACCGTGTGTGTTGTCCAAGGGCGGTGATGTCATGCCACGCTTGACGTCGTCCGACCATGTGTGTTGTCCAAGGGCGGTAAAGTCATGCCATGCCCGACATCGTCCGACCGTGCATGCAGTCCAAGGGCGGTGATGTGAGGCCACTCCCGACATCGTTCGACCGTGTGTGCTGCCCAAAGGCGATGATGGCATGCCACGCCCGACGTTATTCGACCGTGTGTGCTGCCCTAAGGCGATGAAGGCATGCCACGCCCGACGTCGTTCGACCATGTGTGTTGTCCAAATGTTGTGTTGTCATGCCACGCTCGACGTTGTCGACTGTGTGTGTTGTCCAAGGGCGGTGATGTCATGCCACGCCTGACGTCGTTCGACTGTGTTTACCGTCCAAGGGCTATGATGGCATGCCACGCCCGACGTCGTTCGACCGTGTGTGCTACACAAGGATTATGATGGCATGCCCTGCCTGACGTCGTTCGATCGTGTGTGTTGTCCAAAGGCAGTGATGTCATGTCGTGCCCGACATGTATAACCGTGCGTGCTGCCCAAGTGCGGTGATGTCATGCCACGCCTAACGTCGTCCGATCGTGTGTGTTGTCAAAGGACGTTGATGTCATGCCACACCTAACGTTGCCAACCGTGTGTGCATTCCAAGGGCGGTGATGTCATGTCATGCCCGATGTCGTTCGATCGTGTGAGCTGCTAAAGCGCGATGATGGCATGCCACACCCGATGTCGTTCGACTGTGTGTGCTGTCCAAAGGCAGTGATGGCATGTCACGCCAGACGTCATTCGACCGTGTGTGCTGTCCAAGGGAGGTGATGTCATGTAATGCCCGATGTCGTTCGATCGTGTGTGCTGCCCAAGCGCGATGATGGCATGCCACACCCGATGTCGTTCGACTGTGTGTGTTGTCCAAAGGTAGTGATGGCATGTCACGCCCGACGTCATTCGACCGTGTGTGCTGCCCAAAGGCGGTGATGTCATGCCACGCCCGACGTCATTCGACCGTGTGTGCTGCCCAAAGGCGATGATGGCATGCCACGCCCGACGTCGTTCGACCGTTTGTGCTGTCCAAAGGCGGTGATGTCATGCCACGCCCGACGTAGTCCGACCATCCGTGTAGTCGAAGGGCGGTGATGGCATGCTTCCCCGACGTTGTTTGACCGTTTGTGCTGCCCAAAGGCGATGGTGGCATGCCACGGCCGACGTCGTTCGACCGTGTGTGCTGCCCAAAGGCGATGATGGCATGCCATGCCTAACGTTGTTCGACTGCATTTTCCGTCCAAGAGCGATGATGGCATGCCACGCCTGACACCGTCCGACTGTGTGAGCTAGTCCAACGGCGATGATGGCATGCCACGTCGGACGTCGTTCGACTGTTTTTGCTGCCCAAAAGCGATGATGGCATGCCACTCCTGAGTCGTTCGACCCTGTGTGCTGCCCAAAGGCGATGATGGCGTGCCACATCCGACGACATTCGACCGTGTATGCTGTCCAAAGGCGATGATGGCATGCCACACCCGACATCGTTTGACCGTATGTGCTGTCCAAAGGCGGTGATGTCATGTCACACTCGACGTCGTCCGACCGTGTGTGCTGTCCAACGACGGTGATGTCATGCCATACCCGACGTTGCCGACTGCGTGTGCTGTCCAGGGGCGGTGATGTCATTCCACCGCTCGACGTTGCCGACCGTGTGTGCTATCCGAGGGCGGTGATGTCATGCCAGCTCAACAACGTCCGACCGTGCATGTAGTCCAAGGGCGGTGATGTCATGCCACGCCAGACGTTATTTGACCATGTGTGCTGTCCAAGGGCGGTGATGTCATGCCACGCCGTACGTCGTCCGACCGTGCGTGCAGTCCAAGGGCGGTGATGGCATGCCCCGCCCGACGTCGTTCGACCGTTTGTGCTGCCCAAAGGCGATGATAGCATGCCACGCCCGATGTTGTTCGACCATGTGTGCTGCCCAAAGGCGATGATGGCATTCCACGCCCTACGTCATTCGACCGTGTATGTTGTCCAAAGGCGGTGATGGCATGCCACGCTCGAATTTGTTCGATTGTGTTTGTCGTCCAAGTAATATGATGGCATTCTACGCCCGATGTCGTTCACCGTGTGTGCTACCCAAAGGCGATGATGGCATACCACACCCGACGTTGTTCGACCGTGTGTGCTGTCCAAAGGTGGTGATGTGATGCCACACTCGACGTTGTTCGACCGTGTGTGCTGCCCAAAGTTGATGATGGCATGCCACGCCCGACGTGGTTCGATCGTGTTTGCCGTTAAGGGCGATTATGGCATGCCACGCCCGACGCCGTCTTACTATGTGAGCTAGTCCAAAGGCGATGATGGAATGCCACACCCGATGTCGTTCGACCGTCTGTACTTCCCAAAGGTGATGATGGCATGCCACGCCCGACGTCGTTTGTCCTTGTTTGCCGTCCAAGGGCGGTGATGTCATGCCACACCCGACGTCTTCCGACCATGTGTGCTGCCCAAGGGCGGTGATGTCGTGCCACGCCCGACGTCGTCTGACCATGTGTGCTGTCCAAGGGCGGTGATGGCATACCACGCACGACGTTGCTGACTGTGTGTTCTCTCCAAGGGCGGTAATGTCATGCCATGCCCGACGTTGTCGACCGTGTGTGCTGTCCAAGGGCGGTGATGTCATGCCACGCCCGATGTTCCCGACTGTGTGTGTTGTCCAAGGGCGGTGACGTCATGCCACGCTCGATGTCGTCCGATCGTGCGTGCAGTCCAAGGGCTTTTATGTCATACCATGCCGGACGTCGTCCGACAGTGTGTGCTGTCCAAGGGCGGTGATGGCATGCCACGCCTGACGTAGTTCGACCGTGTGTGCTGCCCAAAGGCGATGATGGAAAGCCACGCCCGATGTCGTTTGACCGAGTGTGCTGTCCAAAGGCGGTGAAGGCATTTCACGCCTGACGTCGTTCGACCGTATGTGCTGTCCAAAGGCGGTGATGTCATGCCACTCCTGACGTCGTTTGATTGTGGGTGCTTCCCAGAGGCGATGATGGCATGACACGCCTGCCGTCGTTCGACCGTGTGTGCAGTCCAAGGGCGGTGATGTCATGCCACACTTGACGTCGTCTAACTATTTGTGCTGTCCAAGGGCGGTGATGTCATTCCACGCTTGACGTCGTCCGACCTTGTGTGTTGTCCAAGGGCGGTGATGGCATGCCACGCCCGGCCTCGTCTGACCGTGTGTGCTGTCCAAGGGCGGTGATGTCATGCCACACTCGAAGTCTTTCGACCATGTGTAATGCCCAAGGGTAGTGATGTCATGCCACACCCGACATCGTCCGACCGTGTGTGCAGTCCAAGGGCGGTGATTGCATACTACGCAGGACATTGCCGACCGTGTGTGCTGTCCAAGGGCGATGATATCATGCCACGCCCGACGTTGCCGATCGTGTGTGCCGTCCAAGTGCGCTGATGAGATGCCACGCCCGATGTCGTTCGACCATGTGTGCAGTACAAGGGCTGTGATGTCAAGCCACGCCCGACAATGTTCGACCGTGTGTGCTGCCCAAAGGCGATGATTGCAAGCCACGCCCGACATCGTCTGACAGTGTCTGTTGCCCAACGGCGATGATGGCATCCCACGCTTGACGTCGTTCAACCGTGTGTGCTTTCCAAAGGCGGTGATGTCATGCCACGCCCAACGTCATTCGACCATGCATGCCGTCCAAGGGAGGTGATGTCATGCCACGCGCGACGTCGTTCGAGTGTGTGTGCAGTCTAAGGGCGGTGAAGTCATGCCACGCCCGGTGTCGTCCGACCGTGCATGCAGTCTTAGGGCGGTGATGTCATTCCATGACCGACGTCGTCCGACTGTGTGTGTTGTCCAAGAGCAGTGATGGCATACCACGCCCAACGTGACCGTCCGTGTGTGCTGTCCAAGGGCGGTGATGTCATGCCACGCCCGACGTCGTTCTACCGTGTGCGCTATCCAAGGGCGGTGAAGTCATGCCATACCCGAGGTCGCTTGACCGTGCATGCAGTCGTAGGGCAGTGAAGTCATGCCACGCCCGAGGTCGTCCGACCGTGCGTGTAGTCCTAGGGAGGTGATGTCATGCAACGCCCGACATCGTCCAACCGTGATGTCATGCCACGCCCGACGTCGTTCAACCGTGTATGCTGTCCAAGGGCAGTGATGGCATACCACGCCCAACGTGACCGACCGTGTGTGTTGTCCAAGGGCGGTGAAGTCACGCCACGCCCGACGTCATTTGACCGTGTGCGCTGTCCAAGGGCGGTGAAGTCATGCCACGCCCGAGGTCGCCTGACCGTGCATGCAGTCCTAGGGCAGTGAAGTGATGCCACGCCCGACGTCGTTCGACCGTGTGTTCTGTCCAAAGGCGGTGATATCATGCGACGCTTGATGTCGTTCGATCGTGCGTGCTGTCCAAGGGCGGTGATGTCATGCCACGCCCGACATGGTCCGATCGTGCGTGCAGTCCTAGGGCAGTGATGGCATGGAACGCCCGACGTCGTTCGACCGTGTGTTCTATCCAAGGGCAGTGTTGTTATGCCACGCCCGATGTTGTTCGATCGTACGTGTTCTCCAAGGGCGGTGATGTCATCACACACCCGATGTTGTTTGTTCGTGTGTTCTGTCCAAGGGTGGTGATGTCATACCACACCTGAAGTCATTCGACCGTGTGTGCTGCCCAAAGGCGATGATTGCATGCCACGCCTGATATCCTTCGACCGTGTGTGCTGTCCAAGAGCGGTGATGTCATGCCACGACCGACGTCGTCCGACTGTGCGTACAGTCCTAAGGAGGTGATGTCATGCAACGCCCGACGTCGTTCGAACGTTTGTGCTGCCTAAAGGCGAAGATGGCATGCCACGCCCAACATTGTCGACCGTGTGTGTTGCCCATAGGCAATGATGGCATGCCACGCCCGACGTCGTTCGACTGTGTGTGCTAACCAAAGGCGGTGATGTCTTGCCACGCCCGACGTCGTTTGACCGTGTGTGCTGCCCAAAGGTCATGATGGCATGCCACGCCCGATGTCGTTTGACCGTGTTTGCCGTCGAAGGACGTTGATGGCATGCCACGCCTGACACCATCCGACTGTGTGAGCTAGTCCAAAGGCGATGATGGGATGCCACTCCCAATGTCGTTCGACCATGTGTGCAGCCCAAGGTGATGATAGTATGCCACGCCTGACGTAGTCCGACAATGTGTGCTGCCTAAGGGCAATGATGTCATGCCACGCTCGACGTCGTCCGATCGTGTGTGCTGTCCAAGGTTGGTGATGTCATGCCACGCCCGATTTTATCGACCGTGTGTGCGGTCCAAGGGCGGTTATGTCATGCCACGCTTGATATTGCCGACCGTGTGTGCTATCCAAGGGCGGTGATGTCATGCCACGCCCAACGTCTTCCGACCGTGCGTGCAGTCCAAGGGCGGTTATGTGAAGCCACGCACAACGTCATTAAACCGTATGTGCATTTTAAGGGCGGTGATGGCATGCCATACCCGTCGTCATCCGACCGTGTATGCTGTCCAAAGGCGGTGATGTCATGGGACACCCGACGTAGTCCGATTGTGTGTACTGCCCAAGGGAGGTGATGTCATGCCACGCCCAACGTCGTTCGACTGTGTCTGCTGCCCAACGGCGGCAATGGCATGCCACACCCTTCATTCCATTGTGTGTGCTGCCCAAAGGCCATGATGGCATTCCACGCCCGACGTCGTTCAACCGTGGATGCAGTCCTAGGGCGGTGATGTCATGCCACGCCCGACGTCGTTCGACCGTTTGTGCTTTCCAAAGGCGATGATGGCATGCCACGCCCGACGTCGTTCGACCGGGTGTGCTACCCAAAGGTGGTGATGTGATGCCACGCCCATCGTCGTCCGACCTTGTGTGCCGTCCAAGGGCGATGTTCTCATGCCACGCCCGACGTCGTTCGACCCTGTGTGATGTCCACGGGAGGTGATGTCATGCCACGCCCGACGTTGTCTGACTATGTGTGCTGCCCAAAGGCGATGATGGCATGTCACACCTGACGTCGTTCGACCGTTTGTGCTGTCCAAAGGCGGTGATGACATGGCACGCCTGACGTAGTCCGACCGTGTGTGCTGCCCAAGGGAGGTGATGTCATGCAACGCTAGACGTCATCCGATCATTCGTGCAGTCCAAGGGTGGTGATGGCATGTCACGCCTGACGTCGTCCGACCGTTTGTGCAGTTTAAGGGCGGTGATGTCATGCCACACCCGACGTTGCCGATCGTGTGTGATTTCCAAGGGCGATGATGTAATGCCACGCCCGACGTTGCCGACTGAGTGTGCTGTCCAAGGTCGGTGATGTCATGCCACGCCCGACGTCGTCCGACTGTGCGTTCAGTCTTAGGGCGGTGATGTCATGCCACGCCTGACGTTGTTCGACCTTGTGTGCTGTCCAAGGGCAGTGATGTTATGCCACGCCCGATGTCATTCGACCATGCGTGCTGCCCAAAGGCGATGATGGCATGCCACGCACGACATCATTCAACCGTGTGTACTGTCCAAATGCGGTGATATCATGCCATGCCCGACATCGTGCGACCTTCTGTGCCGTCCAAGGGCGATGATGTCATGCCACGCCCGACGTCATTCAATCGTGTGTGCTCTCCAAGGGAGGTGATGTCATGCCACGCCCGACGTCGTCCGACCGTGCATGCAGTTCTAGGCTGGTGATGTCATGCCACGACCGACGTCGTTCTACCGTTTGTGCTGCCCAAAGGCGATGATGGCATGCCACGCCCGACGTCGTTCAACCGTGTGTGCTGTCCAAAGGTGGTGATGTCATGCCACGCCTGACGTTGCCGACTGTGTGTGCTGCCCAAGGGCGGTGATGTCATGCCACGCCCGACGTCGTTCGACCGCGTGTGCAGTCCAAGGGGGGTGATGTCTTGCCACGCCCAATATCGTTCGACCGTGTGTCTTGTCCTAGGGAGGTGATGTCAAGCCACGCTCGACGTCATCCGACCGTGTGTGTTGTCCAAGGGTGGTGATGTCATGCCATACCCGATGTTGCCGACCGTGTTTCCTTTCCAAGGGCGGTGATGCCATGCCACGCTCGATGTCGTCTGACCGTGCTTGCCATCCAAGGGCGGTGATGTCATGCCACGCCCGACGTCATCTGACCGTGTGTGCTATCCAAGGGTTGTGATGTCATGCCACGCCCGACGTTGTCTGACCGTGTGTGCTGTCCAAGGGCTGTGATGCCATGCCACACCCGACGTCGTTCGATCGTGGGTGCAGTCAAAGGGTGGTAATGGCATGGAACGCCTGGCGTCGTCCGACCGTGTGTGCTGTCCAAGGGCGGTGATGTCATGCCACGGATGACGTTGCCGACCGTGTGTGCTGTCTAAGGGAGGTTATTTAATGCCACGCCCGACGTTGCCGACCGTCTGTGCTGTCCAAGGACGGTGATGTCATGCCACGCCCGACGTCGTTCGACTGTGTGTGCTTTCAAAGGGCAGTGATGTCATGCCACGCTCGATATTGCTAATCGTGTGTGCTGTCCAAGGGCAGTGATGTCATGCCACACCGGACGGTTCCGACCGTGTGTGCCTTCCAAGGGCGGTGATGTCATGCTAGGCCCGACGTCGTCCGACCGAGCGTGCCGTCCAAGGGCGGTGATGTCATGCCACGCTCGACGTCGTCTGACCGTGTATGCTGTCGAATGGCGATGATGTCATGCCACGCCCGTCCTTGCCGACCCTATGTGCTTTCCAAGGGCGGTGATGTCATGCCACGCCCGACGTTGTCTTACCGTGTGTGCCATCCAAGGGAGGTGATATCATGCCACGCCCGACGTTGCAAACTATGTGTGCTTTCCAAGGAAGGTGATGTCATGCCACGCCTGACGTCGTCCGACCGTGCGTGCCATCCAAGGGCGGTGATGTCATGCCACGCCCGACGTTGTATCACCGTGCGTCCCGTCCAAGGGAGGTGATATCATGCCACGCCCGACGTTGCAAACTATGTGTGCTTTCAAATGAAGGTGATGTCATGCCACGCCTGACGTCAACTAACTGTGTGTGCTGCCCAAAGGCGATGATGGCATGCCACACCTGACGTCGTTCGACCTTTTGTGCTGTCCAAAGGCGGTGATGTCATGCCACGCCCGACGTCGTCTGATCGTGCGTGCAGTCCAAGGGCGGTGATGGCATGGAACGCCCGACGTTGTCCGACCGTGTGTTCTGTCTAAGGGCGGTGATGTCTTGCCACGCCCGACGTCGTCTGATCGTGCGTGTTCTCCAAGGGCGGTGATGTCATACCACGCCTGACGTCATTCGACCGTGTGTTCTGTCCAAGGGCGGTGATGTCATACCACGCCCGACGTCATTCAACTGTGTGTGCTGCCTAAAGGCGATGATTGCCTGACATCATTCGACCATGTGTGCTATCCAAGAGCGGTGATGTGATGCCACGACCGACGTCGTCGAACCGTGCGTGCAGTCCAAGGGCGGTGATGGCATGGAACGCCCGACGTTGTCTGACCGTGTGTTCTGTCTAAGGGCGGTGATGTCATGCCACGCCCGACGTCGTCTGATCGTGCGTGTTCTCCAAGGGCGGTGATGTCATACCACGCCTGACGTCATTCGACCGTGTGTTCTGTCCAAGGGCGGTGATGTCATACCACGCCCGACGTCATTCAACCGTGTGTGCTGCCCAAAGGCGATGATTGCCTGACATCATTCGACCGTGTGTGCTATCCAAGAGCGGTGATGTCATGCCACGACCGGCATCGTCGAACCGTGCGTGCAGTCCTTGGGTGGTGATGTCATGCAACGCCCGACGTCGTTCAAACATTTGTGCTGCCTAAAGGCGATGATGGCATGCCACGCCCAACGTTGTCGACCGTGTGTGCTGCCCATAGGCGATGATGGCATGCCACGCCCGACGTCGTTCCACTGTGTGTGCTAACCAAAGGCGGTGATGTCTTGTAACGCCCGATGTCGTTCGACCGTGTGTGCTGCCCAAAGGCGATGATGGCATGCCACGCCCGACGTCATTTGACCATGTTTGCCGTCTAAGGGCGATGATGGCATGCCACGCCTTACGCTTTCCGACTGTGTGAGCTAGTCCAAAGGCGATGATGGGATGCCACGCCCAATGTCGTTCGACCATGTGTGCAGCCCAAAGGTGATGATGGTATGCCACGCTCGACGTAGTCCGACAGTGTGTGTTGCCTAAGGGCGGTGATGTCATGCCACGCTCGACGTCGTCTGACCGTGTGTGCTATCAAAGGTTGGTGATGTCATGCCACGCCCAATGTTAACGACCGTGTGTGCTGTCCAAGGGCGGTAATGTCATGCCACGCCTGATATTGCCGACCGTGTGTGCTATCCAAGGGCGGTAATGTCATGCCACACCCAACGTCTTTCGACCGTGCGTGCAGTCCAAGGGCGGTGATGTGAAGCTACGCACGACGTCATTCGACCGTATGTGCATTTTAAGGGCGGTGATGGCAGACCATACCCGTCGTCATCCGGCCGTGTATGTTGTCGAAAGGCGGTGACGTCATGGGACACCCGACGTAGTCCGACCGTGTGTACTGCCCAAGGGAGGTGATGTCATGCCACGCCCGACGTCGTTCGACTGTGTCTGCTGCCCAACAGCGACAATGGCATGCCTCGCCCTTCATTCCATTGTGTGTGCTGCCCAAAGGCGATGATGGCATGCCACGCCCGACGTCGTTCGACCATGTTTGCCGTCCAAGGGCGATGATGGCATGCCACGCCCGACGTCGTTTGACTGTGTATGTTGTCCAAAGGCGGTGATGGCATGTCATGCCCGACGTCGTCCGGCCGTTTGTGTTTTTCAAAGGCGATGATGTCATGCCACGCCAAATGTCTTTCGACCGTGTGTGCTTCCCAAAGGAGATGATGGTATGCCACGTCGGACGTCGTTCGATCGTGTTTGATGTCCAAAGGCGGTGATGGCATGTCAAGCCTGACGTCGTTCGACCGTGTTTGCCGTCCAAGGGCTATGATGGCATGCCATGCCCGACGTCGTTCGACCGTGTGTGCTTCCCAAAGGCGATGATGGCGTGCCACGCCCGACGTCATTCGACCGTGTGTGATGTCCAAAGGCGGAGATGTCATGCCACGCCTAACATAGTCCGATCGTGTGTGCTGCCCAAGGGAGGTGATGTCGTGCCACGCCCGACCTTGTCCGACTGTTTGTGCTGTCCAAGGGCGGTAATGTCATGCCATGCCCGACGTTGCCGACCGTGTGTGCTGTTCAAGGGCGGTGATGTCATGCCACGCCCGACATTGCCGATCGTGTGTGCTGTCCAAGGGCGGTGATGTCATGCCACGCCAAACGTCGTCGAACAGTGCTTGCCTTCCAAGGGCGGTGATGTAATTCCATGCCTGACGTCGTTCGACCGTGTGTGTTATCAAAGGGCGGTGATGTGATGCCACGCTCCACGTCGTCCAACCATGCGTGCTGCCCAAAGGCGATGATGGCATGCCACGGCCGATGTTGCTCGACCGTGTGTGCTGCCCAAAGGCGATGATGGCATGCCACGGCCGACGTTGTTCAATCGTATGTGTTGTCCAAAGGCGGTGATGGCATGTCACGCCCGACGTCGTCCGACCGTGTGTGCTGTCCAAGGGAAGGTATGTCATGCCACGCGACGTTGCCGACTCTGCTTGCAGTCCAAAAGCGGTGATGTAATGCCACGCCCGACGTCGTCCGATCGTGCGTGCCGTCCAAGTGAGGTGATATCATGACACGCCCGACGTCGTTCGACTGTTTGTGCTGCCCAAAGGCAATGATGGCATCCCACGCCCGATGTCATTCGACCGTGTGTGCTGCCCAAAGGCGATGATGGCATGCCACGCCTGACGACGTTCAACTGTGTGTGCTGTCCAAAGGCGGTGATGTCATGACATGCCCGACAATACCGACAGTGCGTGTCGTCCAAGGGAGGTGATGTCATCCCACGCCCGACTTCGTTCGACTGTGTGTGCTGTCCAATGGCAGTAATGTCATGCCATGCTCGACGTCGTTCGACCGTTTGTGCTGTCCAAAGGCGATGATGGCTTGCCACGCCCGTCGTCGTTCGACCGTGTGTGCTGTCCAAAGGCGGTGATGTCATGTAACGCCCAACGTCGTTCGACCGTGTGTGCTATCCTAAGGCGGTGATGTCATGCCATGAATGACGTTGCCGATCGTGTGTGCTGCCCAAGGGCGGTGATGTCATGCCACGCCCGACGTCGTTCGACCGTGTGTGCTGTCTTAGGGAGGTGATGTCATGCCATGCCCGACGTCGTCTGACTGTGTGTGTTGTCCAAGGGCTATGATGGCATGCCACGGCTGACGGCGTCCGATCGTGCGTGCAGTTCAAGGGTGGTGATGGCATGTCACGCCGGATGTCATTCGACCGTGTGTTTTGTCCAAGGGCGGTGATGTCATTCCACGCTCGACGTTGCCGATAGTGTGTGCTATACAAGGGCGGTGATGTAATGCCACGCCCGACGTTGCCGACCGTGTGTGCTGTCCAAGGTCGGTGATGTCATGCCACGCCCAACATCGTTCGACCGTGCGTGCAGTCCTAGGGTGGTGATGTCAAGCCACGCCCGACGTTGTTTGATCGTGGGTGCTGTCCAAGGGTGGTGATGTCATGCCACGCCCGACGTCATTCGACCGTGTGTGTTGCCCAAAGGCGATGATGGCATGCCACGCCCGACATCGTTCAACCATGTGTGCTGTCCAAAGGCGGTGATGTCATGCCATGCCCGACGTCGTCTGACCTTGCGTGCCGTCCAAGGGCGGTGATGTCATGCAACGCCCGACGTCGTTCGACCGTGTGTGCTGTCAAAGGGCGGTGAAGTCATGCCACGCCCGCCGTTGTCAGACCGTGCATGCAGTTCTAGGGCGGTGATGTCATGCCACGCCCAACGTCGTTCGACCGTTTGTGCTGCTCAAAAGCGATCATGGTATGCCACGCTCTACGTCGTTCGACCGGGTGTGCTGCCCAAAGGCGATGATGGCATGCCGATCCCGACGTCGTTCGATCGTGTGTGCTACCCAAAGGCGATGATGCATGTCACACCCGACGTCGTTCGACCATTTTTGCTGTCCAAATGCGGTGATGGCATGTCACGCCTGACGTCGTTCGACCGTGTTTGCCGTCCAAGGGCTATGATGGCATGCCACGCTCGACGTTGTTCGACCGTGTGTGCTTCCCAAAGGCGATGATCGCATGCCACGCCCGACATCATTCGATCGTTTCTGCTGTCTAAATGGGGTGATGTCATGCCACACCCGATGTTGCCGACCATGCGTGCTGCCCAAGGGCGGTGATGTCATGCCATGCCCGACATTGTTCGACCGTGTCTGCTTTCCAAGGGAGGTGATGTCATGCCACGCTCGACGTTGTCCGACCGTGTGTGCTGTCCAAGGAAGGTGATGTCATGCCACGCCCGATGTTGCCGACCGACGTCATCAGACTGTGTGTGCTGTCAAAAGGCGGTGACGTCATGCCACGCCTGACGTAGTCTTACCGTGTGTGCTGCCTAAGGGAGGTGATGTCATGCCACGCCCGACTTCGTTCGACCGTGTGTGCTGCCCAAAGGCGATTATGGCATGCAACGCCCGACGTTATTCGACCGTGTGTGCTGCCCAAAGGCGATGACGGCATGCCACAATCGACGTCGTTCAAACGTGTGTGTTGTCCATAGGCGGTAATGTCATGCCACGCCCGACGTCGTCCCACAGTGTGTGCTGTCCAAGGGAGGTGATGTCATGCCACGCCCGACATCGTTCGACCGTGCGTGCAGTCTAAGGGTGGTGATATCATGCCACACCAGACGTCATTCGATCGTTTATGCTTCTCAAAGGCGAGGACGGCATGCCACGCCTGATGTCGTTCAACTGTGTGTGCTGTCCATAGGCGGTGATGTCATGCCACGCCCAACATCATCCTACAATGTGTGCTGTCCAAGGGCATTGGTGGCATGCCACGCCCGACATCATTAGACCGTGCGTGCATTCCAAGGGTGGTGATGTTATGCCACGCCAGACGTCGTTCGATCGTGTGTGCTGTCAAAAGGTGGTGATGGCATGTCAGGGCTGACGTCGTTCGACCATGTTTGTAGTCCTAGGGCCATGATGGCATGTCACGCCCGACGTCGTTTAACCATGTGTTCTTCCCAAAGGCGATGATAGAATGCCACGCCCGATGTCGTTCGACCGTGTGTGCTGTCCAAAGGCGGTGTTGTCAAGCCACGCCCGACATAGTCCGACCGTGCGTGCAGACATTGGCGGTGATGTCATGCCACCCCCGACGTCGTTCGACTGTGTGTGCAGTGTCGAAGGGCGGTGAAATCATGCCACTGCCACGTCTTCAAACCGTGCATAGAGTCCTAGGGCGGTGATTTCATGCCACGCCCGATGTCGTTCGACCGTTTGTGCTGCCCAAAGGCGATGATGGCATGCTACGCCTGACGTCGTTCGACCGTGTGTGTTGTCCAAAGGCGGTGATGGCATGCCACGCCCAAGGTCGTTCAACCGTGTGTGGTGTCGAAAGGCGGTGAGGTCATGACATGCCCGATGTAGTCCACCGTGCGTGCCGTCCAGGGGCGGTGATGTCATGCCACACCCGACGTCGTTCGACCTTAGGTGCTGTCCAAGGGAACAAATGTCATGCCACGCCCGACGCCGTCCGACCGTGCGTGCTGTCCAAGAGCGGTGATGTCATGCAACGCCCAACGTCGTTCGTCCATGGGTGCTGTCCAAGGGCAGTGAAGTCTTGCCACGCCCAACGTAGTCTGATCATGCATGCATTTAAAGGGCGATGATGTCATGCCACACCTGACGTCGTTCGACAGTGTGTGCTGTCCAAGGGCGTTGATGGCAAGCCACGCCCGACATCGTTCGACTGTGCGTGCCGTCCAAGGGCGGTGATGTCATGCCACGCCCGACGTTGTTCGACCGTTTAGCTTCCCAAAGAAGATGATGGCATGCTATGCCCGATGTCGTTCGACCTTGTGTGCTGCCCATAGGCGATGATGGCATGCCTTGCCCGACGCAGTTCGACCGTGTGTGCTAATCAAAGGCGGTGATGTCTTGCCTCCGGACGTCGTTCGACCGTGTGTGCTTCCCAAAGGCGATAATGGCATGCAACGCCTGACGTCGTTCGACCGTGTTTGCCGTCCAAGGGAGATGATGGCATGCCACGCCTGAGGCCGTCTGACTATGTGAGCCAGTCCAAAGGCGATGATGGGATGCCACGCCCCATGTCGTTTGACCATGTGTGCAGCCCAAAGGCGATGATGGCATGCCACACTGATATACCGTGGTTTCACGGTATAATTAATACCTTTTCCTTAAGTTTATTGTGTCCGAAAGCCTTTTTGTGCTAATTTTGATATAAGTTTTTCTTTGTTTTGCAGGAAATCTGTCTAAAGCTTAATGCGGAGATTTTGAGCGAAAAATGCAGAAGAGACCACCTACGGAGCTTATGACGGTCCGTCGTGCTTGTGACGGTCCGTAGGTGGCAGCGTAGAGAAGCTGCTGAAGGAAGATGGGGAAGTCTGACCAAGTGTGGGATTACGAAGCTTGTGACGGTCCGTCATGGATATGACGGTCCGTCCTGCAGGTTCGTCGCGAAGATCAGAGAAGTGATCCCAGTACCCAGATTCAAAGAGTTGAAGTATTTGGTAACGAAGACCCTCGACGGACCGTCGTGCCTGTGACGGTCCGTCACACTTGCCGTTGAGGGGAATGAAGAAAGAAGCAGAAGAATTGCACCAAGTATGGGGCGACGGAGCCCACAACGGTCCGTCATGACCACGACGTTCCGTCGCGTGGTCCGTCGACCCAGCCGCGTTTTGACAGATTTCCAGTAATTAGAATCCTTGTTTAATTAGGTTTTTATTTTTTTATAAATAGTTCGAAAAACCTCGTTTTTGAGGTTACACTCTTGGAGATTAAACATCATATTATTAGACATTGTTTTTCTGAGTTTTTGATTGTTGGAGATTCTTACAAGTAACTCTTGTTGATTAATCAAGCAAATTTTCAGACTTTATTCTTTCTCATCAAAGTAAGTACATGACTTCTTGTTTAATATATTTGAATATTGTGTTTATGGATATGAGGAACTAAACTCTATAACTAGGGTTGTGGGAACCATAGGCAAATAATGAGATAAACCCTAGCTAAAATAACAATTCTAGAATAGTGTCTTGCATGTATTAATAATTCTTTCGCTTAGAAATCTTTTTAACGGATGATCAACGTTAGAACTCGCCTTAATGCTACTTGCCGGACCAAGGAGGTAGATAATAGGAAAAGAATTATTAACATAGATTTAGTGTATACTATCTAATAGGCTAGTATTGATTGGTACGAGGTAATAAATGAGTCAAATATCGAATATGATGCTTAATATGAGGTAAGATGAGGGTTAGGAAAGCAACACACGTAGCCGGACCAAGGTGCGGAGTGAGATTTTCTAGATGCCGGACCAAGGATTTAGAAATACATAGCTTATCACTTTGCATGGAAGATACTAGGAAAGAATTGTTATAGCTAGAATTATCAAGTTATGAACCTGTGGGGAACACGTAAACCCTAGTTACTTTGATTACTTGATTAAAACTCAACATTAAAAGCTGTTAAGTGTCTCTGTCAAGTTCGTTAGTTATTTTTTTTATTTTATTAGGAAGTACAAAACCCCCCTTTTATGCTTTTGCTTTTTAAGGAAGTCATCAACCGAACAATAGTAATAACAAGTTGGAGTTAAGTCTAGACTATTTTCCTCGTGGGAACGATCCCAACCTCACTAGTTGGGTTATTTACTTGACGCGACCGCTTTACTTCTCATTTGAGAAGTAAGTTTGAGCGTATCAAATTTTGGCGCCGCTGCCGGGGAATTTAGCTTTTAGATTAACTTGAACTTCTTACTATAGTTTAGTTGATAGTTTCTTGAGTTTACTTTGTTTTATTGTTTTTGATTCCTTTTCAGAATTATCCTCCTTGTATGCCAAATACACGGAGAGGAAGAGAACCGTTGTTCCCCTACGATCACGAGCTAGAACGTACACTACGAAACATGAATCATAACTTGGGAATCAATGATGAGGATCCAAACCAGAACATTTCAGCTCCGGCTGATGTTCATGGTCAGATGTTACCCGATGCTCCGGGTGAACATCAACAGAAAGGAAAAAATCCCTCTCCACGGCCCCAAGCATACTACATAGGCTATGATAACATAGCAGATTCGGACGGGCCACTGGTTTTGCCTCCTCTACCTACAGGCCACACTTTTGTGGTAACTAGTAGTCTGATGCAAATGCTCACTGCCAGAGGTTTGTTTTCAGGGTTACCTTCTGAGGATCCACATGCCCATATAGCTAAGGTAAGGGCAGTGTGTATGAGTTGTGTGGGGAGGCCTGATTTGGATCTAGATGTAATAGGTCTCAGAGTGTTTTCTCTCTCACTGACGGGAGAGGCTGCTATGTGGTTTACTGAGCTTCCATACAACTCTATTTTTACTTGGAACCAACTACGGGATGTCTTCTTAGCACGCTACTATCCAGTCTCCAAGAAATTAAACCACAAAGACAGGGTGAATAACTTTGTGGCACTACCAGGAGAGTCAGTTAGTAGTTCTTGGGATAGATTCACCTCATTCTTGAGAAGTAAGTTTGAGCGTATTGATGATGAGTCACTAAAGGAATACTTCTATAGGGGACAGGATGATAACAATAAAGCGGTGTTGGACACTATAGAAGGTGGATCTTATGGAGAATGCCCTTATGCTGAGATTGCTGAGAAATTAGAGAAAATCTCCCGTAACAACAAAGCTTGGAGTACTAGGAAGTCCGATACAGGGAGAAACACCTTCGCAGTGTAGTCCACTCACAACCCAGCCACAGATGATATTCTGGAAGAAATGGCTCAGATGAGAACTGAGCTTGGGTTGGTACTAAAACATGTCACTGGGGGTGCAGAAAAGATTAATGCAGTCAACTACTTGGCTAAACCACCACCCCCTAACGGTGAATGTTACTATGAGGAGGATTCCTATGCAGTCAATGAACAAATGGGGGGTTTCCGACCAAGCGCCCAAGGCTCAAATCAGGATAATTGGCGCCAAGGTCAAGGTAACCAAGGTCGGAACTATGGTAACTACAACCGTGAGGGTCATTATGTCCGAGATGGTAACTACAACCGTGACAAAAACTTCAACAGGAGTAACTATGGTAATAGAAACGACAGGAGTGGACCCTATGTTCCTCCTCAAAATCGTGAAGTTACTCCTAGGGATGGTGGAGATAGTATGGCGCGAGTTGAGGATATGTTGCACAAAATGATGAGGAGGTTCGATGCTAGTGATGAGCACATTAAAGAATTAAGGGGTGATTTAGCTAGTATTGGGAAAAAAGTGGACACACACGCAATTTCGATTAAACAGATCGAATTGCAAGTGGCCCAATTATCTGCGACAGTGAACACACGGCAACCGGTCACTCTTCCTAGTAACACTGTCCAAAATCCAAAGAATGATGCACACTGTATGGCAATTACTACTCGGGGTGGTAGGCAAACCATTGACCCACCCATGCCATCTGCTGAGAAAAATGTAAGAAAGGATAATGATAAGGTGGTAAAGGGTAGTGGTGAAACAGATGAAAGTAATGTAACAGATGCAGAAGTACCCATCAAGGTAATCCCATGCCTAGGCCACCACCACCCTTCCCTCAGAGATTAGTGAAAAAGACTGAGGATGGTAAATACCGGCGCTTCATAACAATGTTGAAGCAGCTCTCTATCAATGTCCCTTTGGTAGAAGCCCTAGAACAAATGCCCGGTTATGCCAAATTTATGAAAGATCTGGTCACCAAGAAAAGATCGGCCACGTTTGAGGATGATGATAGATTGCAGCATTGTAGTGCTATCGCTACAAGATCCCTAGTACAAAAGAAAGAAGATCCGGGTGCGTTCACTATTCCTTGCACAGTTGGGTCATTACATTTTGCGAAAGCATTATGTGATCTGGGGGCAAGCATAAATCTAATGCCCCTCTCAATTTACCAGAAGTTGGGTTAAGGGGATCCAAAACCCACTGCGATGCGGCTACTGATGGCCGATCGGACTGTGAAAAAGCCCATAGGGATACTCCATGATGTGCTAGTAAAAGTGGAGTCATTCATCTTTCCAGCAGATTTTGTTATTCTTGATTGCGAAGTCGATTTCGAGGTGCCCATTATTCTTGGGAGGCCATTTCTTGCTACAGGTAGAGTCTTAGTTGACATGGAGAAGGGACAGATGACATTTCGGTTGAATAATGAAGAAGCAACCTTCAACATTTGTAGGACCATGAGGCAGAGTGGTGAGCTCCAATCGGTATCTGCCATATCCCACAAAGAAAAGATGAAGAAGGGGACTGAACAAAAATTTGCAAAACAAGAGTTTGTGGTTAGGGATTTGGTACTTGTAGACAGTTCTGGGGTGCCTTGTCTTCCAGGTAGGCTCAAGTCCAAATGGACTGGCCCTTACTTGATTACCCAAGTATTCCCTCATGGGGCAGTTGAGTTAAAAGCCAAGGAGGGAGTGCGGTTTAAGAAGAATAGAGATAGAATAAAACTCTATTTTGGGCATAAAGCATCGGGGAATAAAGTGATAGAGGCATGTCATCTTGATGAAGTCTGAGTAATCAAGTGGCCCCATTCGTGCCGCGACGTTAAATATGGCGCTTGTTGGGAGGCAACCCAATACTTATCGTCTTTTTAATAATGGTAGCATTTTTCTATAAATGGGTTTTAAATTTGCAGGCACATCACCAGGAAATTCTGCAGAAAACTACTCCGCAGTAGCCACTGACGGATACAACGACGGACCGTCGCGAGTAAAACGGACCGTCGTATGCACCGTCACACCAGGTACGTATTTCTGTCATTTTTGAAATTAGGGCACACACGACGGACACCACGACTGGGCATCACATGTGCGACAGAACGTCGTCGGGGAACCGTCGCAAGATTAATGAAATTAACCCGACCCGACTCGGCTGGACCCCTTTTCAAAATTTGACCATTTATACTCCCCACCCCTCCATATTCCACCCCATTACTTCCACTCCCTCTCATCTCCCCTCTCTTTTCCACTTCCACACTTCCCCCACTGATGATTACTTCCACAATCTCCCCAACCTTATTACTATCAGTTACTTGTCGGTGCTGCTGTTTTTGGTATCTACCTTGCCACCTGAATCATTCCCCACTTGTGTTTTCTCCATTTCCAAGGTACTATCGACTATGGAACCCAAGAAAGACCGCACTTATGCACGCGGGTGATCTAAGTCTGTCGCCCCGTCTGCACGCTTGATCATCAGGTCTGATGATGAGCGGGACCCTGAATACATGCCCCCAGGCACCTCCGCCCCTTCCCGTGCTACACGTGCCCCCAGAGCCACACCCAAGACGATGGCGTCCGGCGTAGTCACTGCCACCCAGTCTGATGAGGAGCGCACACTGACCGGCACACCCTCTGGGTCGTCTATAAACGAGGAAGGAGCATCTGGCTCCTTGGGAGCATCCTGGTCCGAGGAAGCTTCAGGATCTGCTGAGGTTCCAGCACCCACCACTGCTGCAGCGTCGGCCTCGTCTGATGAGGCTGACAGTTTAGACTCCACATCTGGCGCACAAGCCCCGGTCCCCACCCCAGCCTCTGACCAGCCAAACCGGTGGTGCGTTGAAGGCCAGTTTAAAGTTTACTCCGACGCGAAGTTCTTGACCGATAAAGGAGTAATGACTCGAACACTCACCCTGGAGTGGCGGGTACTTACAGGGAGTCTCCCCTCGATGCCGGAGATCCACAACATATTCACCAGGCATCGCCTAGAGTGGACAGCCCGTCCCTTGGGACGATACAGTAAGGAGATGGTCCGAGAGTTCTACGCGTCCTACGTAGCGACTCTCCGATCACAGATCGACAGGCGGGCTGCTCCCGCGAAACAGGCCCCATTAGAGCAGGTTCTAGTCCGGGGCGTGCAGGTTGACATTTCCCTGCCCGCCATCCGCCGGTTCCTATACGGCGAGAGTGCAGATGCTACTCGGACCCCCATCACTGCCGAGTTTGACTACCGCTGGCAGGTAGTGAAGGATGGACAGTTCCTGCGAGAGCCAGCACTGAGGGAGACCACCAAGCGGTGGATGGCCCTACACTTATCAGTCGACGGAGAGGGTGCAGATTGGGTCACCGAGCCGAAGGGGGCCATCAAGAAGGCCAACCTCACGTTCGTCGCCAAGTTCTTGTGGCTGCTCGTGCGTCACTGCCTTTCCCCCACAGCTGCTGATAACATAGTAACCTGGGATCGAGCAGTGCTGATGGCGGCGATGATAGCCGGCTTCGAGGTGGACTATGCATGGCTTCTCCAGGCAGTCATGCACGAGAGGGCATTCAAGGTCACCACCACCTACCCATTTCCGTGCATGATCTTTGCCCTTTGCAGGTCTGCAGGTGTGCCCATATGGCACATAGATCAGTTGAGGACCCCGCCGGGTACCATTGACGTCGTCCTCATCAGAGACGAGGCCAATGAGTTGGCCCCACGTCGAGGGCCCCGTCCAGAGCTGCCACCACTAATTGATGACCTTGCGGATACGGTGGCCCAGGCTCGCACAGCTACACAGGCATCCACGGACACTACCCCGGTCGAGTCTATCCCGGGTAGCAGCACAGCCCCTCTACCGACACCGGCCCCGCTTGCCTGAGTCCAAAAACTGGAGGCACAAATGGCCACTCTTCTGCATCATATCCAGCCGTGGATGCAGAAGTCTATTGCTGAGTCTGAGGCGCGTATGGAGAGGCAGATGCAGCGGAAGATTGGTGAGGTTAACCAACGCCTCGATGCCTTTGAATTGAGAGTATTAGCTTGACCAGCCCCTCCGGTAGATATGTCGACTCTCCAGGCTACAGTCGCCAGTCTTCGTGTAGACATCAACACGATCCTAGCGGCAAGAGTGTCAGAGTCTGTCGATCCTGCTGAGGATACTGTATTGGCGGCTCTGTTTCCTACTCTTGACCTTCCCCCATCTTCCCCGAGAGAGAGTGCCAAGAGGCGGAGGGGTCGATCAGAGGATGAGGCGCGAGCAAGAAAGAAGGAGCGCCGAGAGATGGAGGCCGCGAGGAGAGCCTCACTTGCTGAGGCGGAGGCACACCAGATCAGAGCATCACAGATAGCGGCTGGGACGTCTAGCTCCCGCACTGTAGAGACAGTAGGAGGCACTACTGAGGGTGCAGTTGTTGCTGAGGACATCACTAAGGGTGTCCAGATTGCAGAGGATGTGGGTTCTGGGAAACCAGACCCACCAGCTTGTTGATCGACGGCGCTATGTGCCACAGGTTTGCTTCACCTACCCCTCTAATCTTTAGATTTTTTTATGCATTGGGGACATTTGCATGCTTTTTTGTTGGGGGTGGGGTAAATGGAAAGTGAGTGGTAGGGTGAAGTCTGAGTAGCCCAACTCAATATCCTCTTTTGGGTTTTTCTTGCCTGTGTTCTTTTTCCCCAAAAGACTGATTACTTTTTCTGTTGAACTGGCACGTTATATCTTTTGTACATAGTTTAACTCTGAAGCATGATGGCTGAAATGATATCCCGATAAAACTGGAAAAGGTTGCATGAAAAGGCGTAGTAACTGATAATTGTGTGGATCTAAACATGAAATAGAGTTACACCATTGCACTACCCTAAACCTTCAAGTCGAACTAGGTGTCTGATAATCTGGTATAGTGATGAGAGGTCAAGTGAGTGTGAGGAAAGTTGAATAGTCCACTACTGATACTGAGCTAGAACTTGCCTGGTTAGTCCTGCTAAAAGTAAGCTGTAACATACAATTAGGAAAGGATCATAGGCCCTTATTCAATATAGCCCATTTCTAGCCTAAATAAAAGAAACCAAATGAAAGTTATCCTTCGTTGATCCAAATAATTTGAGCTTAAAATTAGACCTTTCTTTTTCACCCCAACTGATCTTTTCTGGGAACAATATGTTGGCCCTGGTCCCTCCTTGAACATGTGCACCTCAGCTTATGCCAAAAGCATAAGTTGAGGGTGGCTAATGTATAAAAAAACCTTTGTTATGGCCCTGACCCGATTTTGGGTATTGTGTACCTTGACTCATGGCAAAGCCATGAGTTGAGGGTGGCTGTTTTGAGAAATGCTCTGGAAAGTGGGGTTGAAAGAACAAAGAGAGAGAAAGAACAAAAGTAAAGTGACTCAAGAACTCGTTGAAAAAAAAAGAGAAATATTAAAGAATTACAAACAAGAAAAGAAAAGAGTCACTTACACAAATAATGAAAGAAGGGAAACAACAAGGTGAAAGAATAGGAGAAACTGGGCGAGATAAAGTGATATAGACAGAAGGTTTAGCCGATATGTCAAGGAGGGCAAAAAGTCACTAAAGTATACCTAAATATACCCTACCTGACTCTGAGCCTACGTTACAAGCTAAAAAAGTCCTATCGTGATCCTAAGGGTTGTATAGCGAACTTAAGGCAGTGAAAATAAGGGAAAGCTTATGGCAATAGGTATGAATGAGTGTGACTTTGTTCTGAGAGCGAGTGTTGAAATGTAATCCTTATACTCAAACTGAAATCATTGTGTGAAAAATGAGGATTTTTTTCTAAAGTGAGGACACTAGTTGCAATACCGGAATTATTAGCACCTCGGTGAGAAATTGAAGAGGATAGGTGTTAGTGCATGGTGAATCTGTGTCATGTTCGAATCCCACAAAAGTCAAGCCTAATAGTGATAGCATGCATAGATTTGATGGGATTAGTCGGGATTGATAGCTAAATGATTGCAAAGGATAAAACATGAATACTATTGTACAAAGATTGTGTAGTGAGTCATAGTGCGTCGCTTGAGGACAAACAACGAATTTAAGTTGAGGGTGTTGATATACCGTGGTTTCACGGTATAATTAATACCTTTTCCTTAAGTTTATTGTGTCCGAAAGCCTTTTTGTGCTAATTTTGATATAAGTTTTTCTTTGTTTTGCAGGAAATCTGTCTAAAGCTGAATGCGGAGATTTTGAGCGAAAAATGCAAAAGAGACCACCTACGGAGCTTATGACGGTCCGTCGTGCTTGTGACGGTCCGTAGGTGGCAGCGTAGAGAAGCTGCTGAAGGAAGATGGGGAAGTCTGACCAAGTGTGGGATTACGAAGCTTGTGACGGTCCGTCATGGATATGACGGTCCGTCCTGCAGGTTCGTCGCGAAGATCAAAGAAGTGATCCCAGTACCCAGATTCAAAGAGTTGAAGTATTTGGTAACGAAGACCCTCGATGGACCGTCGTGCCTGTGACGGTCCGTCACACTTGCCGTTGAGGGGAATGAAGAAAGCAGCAGAAGAATTGCACCAAGTATGGGGCGACGGAGCCCACGACGGTCCGTCATGACCACGACGTTCCGTCGCGTGGTCCGTCGACCCAGCCGCGTCTTGACAGATTTCCAGTAATTAGAATCCTTGTTTAATTAGGTTTTTATTTTTTTATAAATAGTTCGAAAAACCTCATTTTTGAGGTTAGACTCTTGGAGATTAAACATCATATTATTAGACTTTGTTTTTCTGAGTTTTTGATTGTTGGAGATTCTTACAAGTAACTCTTGTTGATTAATCAAGCAAATTTTCAGACTTTATTCTTTCTCATCAAAGTAAGTACATGACTTCTTGTTTAATATATTTGAATATTGTGTTTATGGATATGAGTAACTAAACTCTATAACTAGGGTTGTGGGAACCATAGGCAAATAATGAGATAAACCCTAGCTAAAATAACAATTCTAGAATAGTGTCTTGCATGTATTATTAATTCTTTCGCTTAGAAATCTTTTTAATGGATGATCAACGTTAGAACTCGCCTTAATGCTACTTGCCGGACCAAGGAGGTAGATAATAGGAAAAGAATTATTAACATAGATTTAGTGTATACTATCTAATAGGCTAGTATTGATTGGTACGAGGTAATAACTAAGTCAAATATCGAATATGATGCTTAATATGAGGTAAGGATGAGGGTTAGGAAAGCAACACACGTAGCCTGACCAAGGTGCGGAGTGAGATTTTCTAGATGCCGGACCAAGGATTTAGAAATACATAGCTTATCACATTGCATGGAAGATACTAGGAAAGAATTGTTATAGCTAGAATTATCAAGTTATGAACCTGTGGCGAACACGTAAACCCTAGTTACTTTGATTACTTGATTAAAACTCAACATTAAAAGCTGTTAAGTGTCTCTGTCAAGTTCGTTAGTTATTTTTTTTATTTTATTAGGAAGTACAAAACCCCCCTTTTATGCTTTTACTTTTTAAGGAAGTCATCAACCAAACAATAGTAATAACAAGTTGGAGTTAATTCTAGACTATTTTCCTCGTGGGAACGATCCCAACCTCACTAGTTGGGTTATTTACTTGATGCGACTGCTTTACTTCTCATTTGAGAAGTAAGTTTGAGCGTATCACACACCCGACGTAGTCCGACCGTGTGTACTGCCTAAGGGCGGTGATGTCATGCCACACCCGAGGTCGTCCGACTGTGTGTGCTGTCGAGGGCCGGTAATGTCATTCCACTCCCGACGTTACCGACCGTGTGTGCTGTCCAAGGGAGGTGATGTCATGCCATGCCCGATGTTGCCGACCGTGTGTGTTTTCCAAGGGAGGTGATGTAATGCCACGCCCGACATCGTCCGACCGTGCGTGCAATCCAAGGGCGGTGATGTGATGCCACGCACGACGTCGTCTGACCATGCGTGCAGTCCAAGGGCAGTGATGTCATGCCTCGCCCAATGTCGTCCTACTGTATGTGTTGTCCTAGGGCGGTGATGGCATGCCACGCCCGACGTCATCCGACCGTGTGTGCTGTCCAAAGGCGGTGATGTCATGCCACGCCCCACGTAGTGTTACCGTGTGTGCTGCCTAAGGAGGTGATGTCATGCACCACCCGACGTCGTTCGACCGTGTGTGCTGCCCAAAGGCGATGATGACATGCAACGCCCAACGTTATTCGACCGTGTGTGCTGCCCAAAGGCGATGACGGCATGCCACGCTCGACATTTTTCAACCGTGTCTGCTGTCCATAGGAGATGATGTCATGCCACGCCCGACGTCATCCGACAGTGTGTGCTGTCCAAGAGAGGTGATGTCATGCCACGCCCGACATCGTTCGATCGTGCAAGCAGTCTAAGGGCGGTGATGTCATGCCACGCTAGACGTCGTTCGACAGTTTATGCTTCCCAAAGGCGATGATGGCATGCCACGCCCGATGTTGTTCGTCCGTGTGTGCTGTCCATAGGTGGTGATGTCATGCCATGCCTAAAATCATCCGATAGTGTGTGCTGTCCAAGGGCATTGATGGCATGCCACGGCCGACATCATTAGACCGTGTGTGCTGTCCAAGGGCGGTGATGTTATGCCACGCTCGACGTCGTTCGACCGTTTAGCTTCACAAAGGCGATGATGGCATGCCATGCTCGACGTCATTCGACCGTGTGTGCTACCCATAGGGGATGATCGCATGCCACGCCCAATGTCGTTCGAACGTGTGTGCTGTCCAAAGGCCGTGATGGCATGCCACACCTGACGTCGTTCAACCGTGTGTGCTGTCCAAAGGCGGTGATGTCATGCCATGCCCGACGTCATCTGAATGTGTGTGCCGTACAAGGTTGATGATGTCATGACTTGCCCGACATCGTTCGACCATGGGTGCTGTCAAAGGGCGGTGATGTCATGCCATGCCCGACGTCGTCTGATCATGCGTGCCGTCCAAGGGCGGTGATGTCATGCCATGCCTGACGTTGTTCGACCGTGGGTGTTGTCCAAGGGCGGTGATGTCATGCCATGCCCGACGTCGTTTGACCGTGCGTGTAGTCCAAGGGCAATGATGTCATGCCACGCCCGACATCATCCGACAGTGTGTGTTGTCCATGGGCGTTGATGGCATGCCACGCCCGACATCGTTCGACTATGCTTGTAGTCCAAGGGCGGTGATATCATGCAACGCCCGACGTTGTTCGACTGTTTAGCTTCCCAAAGGCTATGATGGCATGCCATGCCCGACGTCGTTAAACCGTGTGTGCTGCCCAGAGGCGATGAAGGAATGCCACGCCCGACGTCATTCGACCGTTGTGTTTTAACAAAAGGCGGTGATGTCTTGCCACACCAACATCATTCGACCGTGTGTGCTGCCAAAAGGCGATGATGGCATGCCACTCCTGACGTTGTTCGACCTTGTTTTCCGTTCAAGGGCGATGATGGCATGCCACGCGTGACACCGTTCGACTGTGTGAGCTAGTCCAAAGGTGATAATGGCATGCCACGCCCGATGTCGTTTGACCATGTGTGAAGCCCAAAGGTGATGATGGCATGCCACACCCGACGTAGTCTGACCGTGTGTACTACATAAGGGCAGTGATATCATGCCACGCCCGACGTCATTCGACTGTGTGTGCAGTCGAGGGCCAGTGATGTCATGCCACGCCCGACGTTATCGATCATGTGTGTTGTCCAAGGGCGATGATGTCATGCCACGCCCGATGTTGCCAACTGTGCGTGCTGTCCAATTGAGGTGTTGTCATGCCACGCCCGACATCGTCCAACTGTGCGTGCAGTCCAAGGGTGATGATGTGATGCCACGCATGACGTCGTCCAACCATGCGTGCAGTCCAAGGGCGGTGATGTCATGCCACGCCTGACGTCGTCTGACCGTATATGCTGTCCAAGGGTGGTGATGGCATGCCACACTTGACATCATCCGACCGTGTGTGCTGTCCGAAGGCGGTGATGTCATGCCAAGCCCGACATAGTCTTACCGTGTGTGCTGCCCAAGGGAGGTTATGTCATGCCACGCCCGACGTCGTTCGACCGTGTGTGCTGCCCAAAGGCGATGATGGCATGCCACGCCCAACGTCATTCGACCGTGTGTGCTGCCCAAAGGCGATGACAGCATGCCACGCCCGACGTCGTTCAACTGTGTGTGCTGCTCAAAGGCGATGATGTCATGCCACACCCGACGTCGTTCGACCGTGTTTGTCGTCCAAGGGCGATGATGGCATGCCACGCCCGAGGTCATCTGACCGTGCAATATGTTCAAGGGCTATGAAGGCATGCCACACCCGACGCCGTCTAACTGTTTGAGCTAGTCCAAAGGCAATGATGGGATGCCATGCTCGATGTCATTCGACCGTTTGTGGTGCCCAAAGGTGATGATGGCATGCCACGCCCAACGTCGTTCGACCATGTGTGTTGTCCAAAGTCGGTGATGTCATGCCACGCCCGACGTTGTCCGATAGTGTGTGATGTCAAAGGGCAATGATGTCATTCCATGCTCTACATCGTTCAACCGTACGTGCAGTCCAAGGGCGGTAATGTGATGCCACGCTTGACGTCGTTCAACCATTTTTGCTTCCCAAAGGCGATGATGGCATGCCATGCCTGACTTCGTTCGACTGTGTGTGCTGCCCATAAGCGATGATGGCATGCCACGCCCGACGTCGTTCGACCGTGTGTGCTAACCAAAGGCGGTAATGTCTTGCTACGCCCGACGTCGTTCGATCTTGTGTGCTGCCCAATGGCGATGCTGGCATGCCACGCCCAACGTCGTTTGACTGTGTTTGCCGTCCAAGGACGATGATGGCATGTCACGCCCGACGCTGTCCGACTGTGTTAGCTAGTCCAATGGCGATGATGGGAGGCCACGCCCGATGTCGTATGACCATGTGTGCATCCAAAGGGCAATAATGAAATGCCACACTCGACGTAGTTCGACCGTGTGTACTGCCTAAGGGAGATGATGTCATGCCATGCCCGACGTCATCCGACCGTGTGTGCTGTCGAGGACCGGTGATGTCATGCCATGCCCGACTTTACCGATCGTGTGTACTGTCTAAGGGTGGTGATGTCATGCCACGCCCGATGTTGCCGACCATGTGTGCTGTCCAAGCGAGGTGATGTCATACCACGCCCGACGTCATCTGACCGTGCGTGCAGTCCAAGGGCGGTGATGTGATGCCACGCACGACGTCGTCTGACCATGCGTGCAGTCCAAGGATGGTGATGTCTTGCCACGTCCGACGTCGTTCGATCGTATGTGCTGTCCTAGGGCGGTGATGGCATGCCACGCCCGACATCATCCGACAGTGTGTACTGTCCAAAGGTGGTGACGTCATGCCACGCCCAACGTAGTTCGACCGTGTGTGCTGCCAAAGGGAGGTGATGTCATGCCACGCACGACGTCATTCGACCGTGTGTGTTTCTCAAAGGCGATGGCATGCCACGCTCGATGTCATTCGACCGTTTGTGTTGCCCAAAGGCGATAACGGCATGTTACGCCCGACGTCGCTCAACAGTGTGTGCTGTCCGAAGGCGGTGATGTCATGCCACACCCGACATCGTCCGACAGTGCGTGACGTCTAAAGGCGGTTATGTCATGCCACGCCTGACGTCGTTCGACTCTGTGTGCTTTCCAAGGGCGGTGAAGTCATGCCACGACTGAGGTCGTCCGACCGTGCATGTAGTCCTAGGGCGCTGATGTCATGCAACGCCTGACATCGTTCGACCGTGTGTGCTGACCAAAGGCGATGATGGCATGCCACGCCCAACGTCGTTCAACTGTGTAGGCTGGCCAAGGGCGATGATGGCATGCCACGCCCGACGTTGTATGACCGTGTGTGCTGTCCAAAGGCGGTGATGGCTTTTAATGCCCGACGTTGTCCGACTGTGTGTGCTGTCCAAAGGCGGTGATGTCATGACACGCCTGATGTCTTTCGACCATGCGTGCTACCGAAAGGCGACGATGGCATGCCACACTTGACGTCGTTCGACCGTGTGTGCTGTCCAATGGTGGTGATGGCATGTCACGCCTGACGTCGTTCGTCCATGTTTGTCATCCTAGGGCTATGATGGCATGACACACCTGACGTCGTTCGACCGTGGGTACTGCCCAAAGGCAATGATGGAATGCAACGCCCGACGTCGTTCGACCGTGTGTGCTTTCCAAAGGCGGTGTTGTCATGCCACGCCCGACATAGTCTGACCGTGTGTGCTGCCCCAGGGAGGTTAGGTCAAGCCACGCCCGACGTCGTTCGACCGTGTGTGCAGTCCAAGGGCGGTGATGTCATGCCACGCCTGACGTTGCCGACCGTGTGTGCTGTCCAAAAGCGGTAATGTCATGCCACGCCCGACGTTACCGACCAGGTGTGCTGTCCAAGGGCGGTAATGTTATGCCACGATCAACGTCATCGGATAGTGCGTGCTGTCCAAGGGCTGTGATTTCATGTCATGCCCGACGTCTTTCGACCGTGTGTGCCGTCTAAGGGCGGTGATGTCATGCCACACTTGACGTCCTGTGACCATGCGTGTAGTCCTTGGGCGCTGATGTCATGCCACACCCAACGTCATTCGACCATTTATGCTGCCCAAATGCGATGATGGCATGCCACGCCCGATGTTGTTCAACCGAGTGTGCTGCCCAATGGTGATGATGGCATGCTACGCCCGATGTCGTTCAACCGTATGTGTTGTCAAAAGGCAGTGATGGCATGTCACGCTCGACCTCGTCCGACCGTGTGTGCTGTCCAAAGGCAGTAATGAAATGCCATGCCCGACGTTGACGACCGTGTGTGCTGCCCAAAAGCGGTGATGTCACGCCACGCCCGACGTTGCCGACCGTGTGTGCTGTCCTAGTGAGGTGATGTCATGCCACGCCCGACATCGTCCGACTGTATGTGCCGTCTAAGGGCGGTGATGTCATGCCACGCCCGACATCGTCTGATCGTGCGTGCAGTCCAAGGGCGGTGATGTCATGCCACGCCCGACGTCGTCCGACCGTGCGTGCAGTCCTAGGGCGGTGATGTCATGACACGCCCGACATCATTCGACCGTGTGTGCTTCCCAAAGGCGATGATGGCATGCCACACCAGACGTTGTTCAATTGTGTGTGCTGTCCAAAGGTGGTGATGTCGTGCCACGCCCGACGTCGTCCGACCGTGCGTGCCGTCCAGAGCGTTTATGTCATGCCACGCCCGACGTCGTTCAATCGTGTGTGCTGTCCAAGGGCAGTGAATTCATGGCACGCCTGACGTCCTCCGATCTTGCATGCAGTCCTAGGGCGGTGATGTCATGCCACGCCCGACGTCGTTCGACCGAGTGTGCTGCCCAAAGGTAGTGATGTCATGCTACGCCCGATGTCGTGCGACCTTGTGTGCCATCCAAGGGCGATGATGTCATGCCACGCCTGACGTAGTTCGACCGTGTGTGCTGTCTAAAGGCAGTGATATCATGCCATACCGACGTTGCCGACCGTGTGTGCTACCCAAGGGTGCTGATGTCATGCCACGCCCGACGTCGTTCGACTGTGTGTGATGTCCAAGGGAGGTGATGTCATGCCACGCCCGATGTCGTTTGACCGTGTGTGCTGTCCAAGGGCGGTGATGTCATGCCACATCCGACGTTGCCGACCGTGTGTTCTATCTAAGGGCGGTGATGTTATGCCACGCCCAACGTTGCCGACCGTGTGTGCTGTCCAAGGTCGGTGATGTCATGTCACGCCTGACGTTGTTCGACCATGTGTGCCGTCCAAGGGCGGTGATGTTATACCACGCCCGACGTCATTCGACTGTGTGTTCTGCACAAAGGCAATGATGGTATGCCACGCCCGACATCATTCAACCGTGTGTGTTGTCCAAAGGCGGTAATGTCATGCCGTGCCTGACGTCGTCCAACCGTTCGTGTCGTCCAAGGGCGGTGATGTCATGCCTCGCCCGACATTGTTCGATCGTGTGTGCTGTCCAAGGGCGGTGAAGTCAATTCACGCCCGACGTCGTCCGACCGTGCATGTAGTCCAAGGGCGGTGATGTCATGCCACACTCGACATCGTTCGACCATGTGTGCTGCCTAAAGGCGATGATGCCATGCCACGACCGACGTCGTTCGATCGTGTGTGCTGCCAAAGGCGATGATGGCATGCCACGCCCAACGTAATTCGATAGTGTGTGCTTCCAAAGGCGATGATAGTATGCCACGACCGATGTCGTTCGACCGTGTGTGCTATCCAAAGGCGGTGATGGCATGTCACGCCTGACGTCGTTCGACCGTGTTTGCCGTCCTAGGGCTATGATGGCATGCAACGCCCAATGTCGTTCGACCGTGTGTTCTGCCCAAAGACGATGATGGCATGCCACGCCCGACGTCGTTCGACCGTGTGTGCTGTCCAAAGGTAGTGATGTCATGCCACGCCCGACGTAGTTTGACCGTGTGTGCTGCCCAAGGGCGGTGATGTCTTGCCACGCCTGACGTCGTCCGATCGTGTGTGATTTCCAAGGGCGGTGATGTCATGCCACACCCGACGTTGCCGACCGTGTTTGCTGTCCAAGGGCGGTGATATCATGCCACGCCTCATGTTGCCGACTGTGTGTGCTATCCAAGGGCGGTGACGTCATGGCATGCTCAACATTGTCCGACCGTACGTGCAGTCTTAGGCCGGTGATGTCATGCCACACCCGACATCGTTCGACCATGTGTGTTGTTCAAGGGTGCTGATTTCATACCATGCCCGACATGGTTTGACCGTGTGTGCTGTCCAAGGGCGGTGATGTCATGCCACGCCCGACGTCGTCCGACCGTGCGTGCCATCCAAGGGAGGTGATTTCATGCCAAGACTGACGTCGTCCGACCGAGTGTGCTGTCTTAGGGCGGTGATGTCATTTCATGCCCGACGTCGTTCCACCATTTGTGTTGCCCAAAGGCGATGATGGCATGCCACGCCCGACGTTGTCCGACCGTGCGTCCTGTCCAAGGGCGGTGATGTCATTCCACGCTGGACGTCGTTCGACCATTTGTGCTGCCCAAAGGCGATAATGGAAAGCCATGCCTGATGTCATTTGACCGAGTGTGCTGTCCAAAGGTGGTGATGTCATTTAACACCCAACGTTGTTCGACCAAGTGTGCTGTCCAAAGGTGGTGATGTCATGCCACGCGTGACATCGTCCGACCGTATATGCTGTCCAAGGGCGGTGATGATATGCCACGCCTGACGTCATCCAACTGTGTGAGCTAGTCCAATGGCGATGATGGGAGGCCACGCCCGATGTTGTTTGACCATGTGTGCAGCCCAAAAATGATAATGGCATGCCACACTCGACGTAGTTCGACCGTGTGTACTGCCTAAGGGCAGTGATGTCATGCCACGCCCGACGTCGTCCGACCATGTGTGCTGTCGAGGGGTGGTGATGTCATGTCATGCCCGACGTTACCGACCGTCTGTGTTGTCCAAGGGTGGTGATGTCATGCCACGCCCGATGTTGCTGACCGTGTGTGCTTTCCAAGGGAGGTGATGTCATGCCACTTCCGATGTCGACCGTGCGTGCAGTGCAAGTGCGGTGATGTGATGCCACGCACGACGTCGTCCGACCATGCGTGCAGTCCAAGGGATGTGATGTCATGCCACGCCAGACGTCGTCCGACCGTATGTGCTGTCCAAGGGCGGTGATGGCATGCCACGCCCGACGTCATCCGACTGTGTGTGCTGTCAAAGGCGGTGATGTCATGCCACGCCCGACGTTGTCCCACCATGTGTGCTGCCCAAGGGAGGTGATTTCATGCCACACCCGACATCGTTCGACCGTGTGTGTTTCCAAAAAGCGATGATGGCATGCCACGCCTGACGTCATTCGACCGTGTGTGCTGCCCAGAGGCAATGACGGCATGCCACGCCCTACGTCGTTCAACCGTGTGTGTTGTCCTAAGGCGGTGATGTCATGCCACGCCCGACGTCGTCCGACCGTGCATGCCTTCCAAGGGCGGTGATTTCATGCCACACCCGACGTCGTTCGACCGTGTGTGCTGTCCATGGGCGGTGAAGTCATCCCACACCCGAGGTCATCCGACCATGCATGCAGTCCTAGGGCGCTTATGTCGTGCCACGCCCGATGTTATTCGATCGTGTGTGCTACCCAAAGGCGATGATGGCATGCCACGCTCGACGTTATTCGACCGTGTGTGCTGCCCATAGGCGATGATGGCATGCTACGCCCGACGTCGTTCAACCTTATGTGTTGTCCAAAGGCGGTGATGGCATGTCGCGCCCGACGTTGTCCGATCGTGTGCTGTCCAAAGGCGGTAATATCATGCCATGCCCGACGTTTCTGACCGTGTGAGCTTCCCAAGAGCGGTGATGTCATGCCACTCCCGACGTTGTCGACCCAGTGTGCTATCCTAGGGAGGTGATGTCATGCCACGCCCAACGTCGTCCGACTGTGCAAGCCCTCTAAGGGCGGCGATGTCATGCCACGCCCGACGTCGTCTGATGGTGCGTGCAGTCCAAGGGAGGTGATATCATGCTACGCCCGACATCGTTCGACCGTGTGTGCTGTCCAAAGGCGGTGATATCATGCCATGCCCGACGTTGCTGACTGTGTATGCTTCCCAAGTGTGGTGATGTCATGCCACGCCTGACGTTGTTCGCCCGTGTGTGATGTCCAAGGGAGGTGATGTCATGCCACGCCCGACGTTGTCTGACTGTGTGTGCTGTCCAAGGGTTATGATGTCATGCCATGCCCGACATCGTCCAATCATTCGTGTATTCGAAGGGTGGTGATGGCATGTCACGCCTGACGTCGTCCGACCGTTGTGTGCTGTCAAAGGGCGGTGATGTCATGTCACGCCCGACGTTGGCGACCGTGTGTGCTAGCCAAGGGCGGTGATGTAATGCCACGCCCGACGTTGCCGACCGTGTGTGCTGTCCAAGGTCGGTGATGTCATGCCACGCCCGACGTTGTCCAACCGTGCGTGCAGTCCTAGGGCGGTGATGTCATGCCTAGCCTGACGTTGTTCGACCGTGTGTGATGTTCAAGGGCGATTATGTTATGCCACGCCCGACATCATTCGACCGTGTGTGATGTTCAAGGGCGATTATGTTATGCCACGCCCGACGTCATTCGACCGTGTGTACTGCCCAAAGACGATGATGGAATGCCACACCGGACATCATTCAACAGTGTGTGTTGTTCAAAGGCGGTGATGTCATGCAATGCCCGACGTCGTCCGACCTTGTGTGCCGTCCAAGGGCAATGATGTCATGCCACGCCTGACGTCATTCGATCGTGTGTGCTGTCCTAGGGCAGTGAAGTCATGCCACACCTGACGTCGTTCGACGGTTTGTGAAGCCCAAAGGTGATGACGGGATGCCACGCCCGACGTCGTTCGACCGGGTGTGGGGCCCTAAGGCGATGATGGCATGCCAAGCCCGACGTCGTTCGACCGTGTGTGCTGCCCAAAGGCGATGACGACATTCCACGCCCGACGTCGTTCGAACGTGTGCCCTGTCCAAATGCGGTGATGGTATGTCACGCCTGACGTCGTTCGATCGTGTTTGCCGTCCAAAGGCTATGATGGCATGCCACGCTTGACATCGTTCGACCGTGTGTGTTGCCCAAGGGCGGTGATGTCATGCCACGCCTGACGTGTTCGATCGTGTATGCTGTCCAAGGGAGGTGATGTCATGCCACGCTCGACGTTGTTCGACCGTGTGTGTCGTCCAAGGGAGGTAATGTCATGCCATGCCCGATGTTGCCGACGGTGTGTGCTTTTCAAGGGCGGTGATGTCATGCCACGCCCGACGTCGTCTGACCGTGCGTGCCGTCCAAGGGCGGTGATGACATGCCATGCCAGACGTCGTCTGTCGTGTGCGCTATCCAAGGGCTATGATGTCATGCAACACCCGACGTCGTCCGATCGTGCGTGCAGTCCAAGGGCGGTGATGGCATGGAACGCCTGACTTCGTTCGACTGTGTGTGTTGTCCAAGGGCGGTGATGTCAAACCATGCTCGATGATGCCAACCGTATGTGTTGCCCAAGGTCGGTGATGTCATGCCACGATCGACGTCGACCGACTGTGTTTGCTTTCAAAGGGCGATGATGTCATGCCACGCCCAACGTTTCCGATCGTGTGTGGTTTCCAAGGGTGGTGATGTCATGCCACGCCCGACGTTGCTGATCGTGTGTGCCTTCCAAGGGTTATGATGTCATGCCGCGCTCGATGTCGTCTGACTTGTGTGTAGTGTCCAGTAGCGATGATGTCATGCCACGTCCGACGTCGTCTTACCGTGCGTGCCGTCCAAGGTCCGTGATGTCATGCCATGCTCGACGTCGTCCAACTGTGCGTGCAGTCCAAAGGCGGTGATGTCATGCCACGCCGACGTTGTTTGATCGTGTGTGCTTTCCAAGGGCAGTGATGTCATGCCACGCTCGATGTCGTTCGATCGTGCGTGAAATCTAAGGGCGGTGATGGCATGGAACGCCCGACGTCGTCTGACCGTGTCCAAGGGCGGTGATGTCATGCAACGCCCGACGTCGTCCAACCGTGCGTGCCATCAAAGGGCGGTGATTTCATGCCACGCTTGACGTCGTCCAACCGTGTGTGCTGTCCAAGGGCGATGATGGCATGCCACGTCCGACGTCGTTCGACCGTTTGTGCTGACCAAACACGATGATGTCATGCAACGCCCGACGTCAATCGACCGTGTGTGATGTCCAAGGGAAGTGATGGCATGTCACGCTCGATGTCGTACGACCGTGTGTGCGGCCCAAAGGCGATGATGGCATGCCTCGCCCGATGTCGTTCGACCGTGTGTGCTGTCCAAAGGCGGTGATGGTATGCCACGCTTGACGTCGTTCAACCATGTGTGCTGTCGAAAGGCGGTGATCTCATGTCACGCACGACGTCGTCTGACCGTGCGTGCCATCCAAGGGCGGCGATGTCATGCAACGCCTAACGTCGTTCGACCGTGGGTGCTGTCCAAGGGCGGTGATGTCATGCCACTCCCGACGTCGTCTGACCGTGCGTGCAGTAAAAGGAAAATGATGTCATGCCTTACCCGACGTCGTTCGATAGTGTGTGCTGTCCAAGGGCGTTGATGGCATACCACGCCCGGCATCGTTCGACTGTGCGTGCAGTCCAAGGGTGGTGATGTCATTCCACGCCCGACGTCGTTCGACCGTGTGTGCTGCCCATAGGCGATAATGGCATGCCACGCCCGACGTTGTTCGACTGTGTGTGCTAACTAAAGGCGATGATGTCTTGCCACCGCGACGTTGTTCGACCGTGTATGCTGCCCAAAGGCGATGATGGCATGCCACGCTTGACGTCTTTCGACTGTGTTTTCCGTCCAAGGGTAATGATTGCATGCCACGCCTGACGCCGTCCGATTGTGTGAGCTAGTCCATAGGCGATGATGGGATGCGACGCTCGATGTCGTTCGACCATGTGTGCTGCCCAAAGGCGATGACGCCATGCCACGCCCGACGTCGTTCAACCGCGTGTGTTGTCCATAGGCGGTGATGTCATGGCACGCCCGACGTCGTCCGATAATGTGTGCTGTCCAAATGAGGTGATGTCATGCCACGTCCGACATCGTTCGACCATGCTGGCAGTCTAAGGGCAGTGATGTCATGCCACGCCAGACGTCGTTCGGCAATTTATGCTTCCCAAAGGCGATGATGGCATGCCACGCCCGACGTAGTTCGACCGTGTGTGCTGTCCATAGGCGGTGATGTCATGCCACGCCTGACATCATCCGACAGTGTGTGCTTTCCAAGGGCGGTGATGTTATGCCACGCCCAACGTCGTTCGACCGTTTAGCTTTCCAAAGGCGATGATGGCATGCCATGCCCAACGTCGTTCGACCGTGTGTGCTGCCTATAGGGGATGATGGCATGCCACGCCCGACGTCGTTCAACCGTGTGTGCTAATACAAGGCGGTGATGTCTTGCCACCCCGAGGTCATTCGACCGTGTGTGCTGCCGAAAGGCGATGATGGCATGTCATGCCCGACGTCGTTCGATCGTGTGTGCTATCCAAAGGCGGTGATGGCATGCCACGCCCGACGTCGTTCAACCGTGGGTGCTGTCCAAGGCAGGTGATGTCATGCCACACCCGACGTCGTCCGACCGTGCGTGCCCTCCAAGGGCGGTGATGTCATGCCACGCTTGACGTCGTTCGATCGTGGGTGTTGTGCAAGGGCGGTGATGTCATGCCACACCCGACGTCGTCTGACCATGCGTGTAGTCCAAGGTCAATGATGTCATGCCACGCCCTACGTAGTCTGACCGTGTGTGCTGTCCAAGGGAGGTGATATTATGCCACGCGCGACGTCTTTCGACCGCGTGTGCTGTCCAAAGGCGGTGATGGCATGCCACGCCCGACGTAGTCTGACCGTGTGTGCTACCCTAGGGAGGTGATGTCATGCCACGCCTTACGTCGTTCAACCGTGTGTGTTGTCCAAAGGCGGTGATGTTATGCCATGCCCGACGTCGTCCGACCGTGCGTGCCTTCCAAGGGCGGTGATGTTATGCCACGCACGATGTCGTTCGACCGTGGGTGCTATCTAAGGCTGGTGATGTCATGCCACGCCCGACGTCGTCCGACCGTGCGTGCCGTCCAAGGGCGGTGATGTCATGCCACGCCCGACGTCGTTCGACCGTGGGTGCTGTCCAAGGGCGGTGGTGTCATGCCACGCCCGACGTTGTCCGACAGTGTGTGTTGTCCAAGGGCGTTGATGGGATGCCACCCCCGACATCGTTCGACCGTTCTTGCAGTCCAAGGGCGGTGATGTCATGCCACGCCCGACGTCGTTTGATCGTTTTGCTTCCCAAAGGCAATGATGGCATGCCATGCCCGACTCAGTTCGACCGTGTGTGCTGCCCATAGGCGATGATGTCATGCCACGCCCGACGTCGTATGACAGTGTGTGTTGTCGAAGGGCGTTGATGGCATGCCACGCCCGACAATCGTTCGACCGTGCTTGCAGTCCAATGGCGGTGATGTCATGCCACGCCCGACGTCGTTCGATTGTTTAGCTTCCCAAAGGCGATGATGGTATGACATGCCCGACGTCGTTCGACCGTGTGTGCTGCCCATAGGCGATGATGGCATGCCACGCCAACGTCATTCGACTGTGTTTGCCGTCCAAGGGCGATGATTGCATGCCACGCCTGACGCCGTCCGACTATGTGAGCTAGTCCAAAGGTGATGTAAAGCCATGCCCGATGTTGCTGACCGTTTGTGCTGTCTAAGGGAGGTGATGTCATGCCACGCCCGACGTCGTCCTACCGTGCGTGCAGTCCAAGGGCGATGATGTCATGCCACGCCCGACGGCGTCCGACCGTAGTCCGACCGTGTGTGCTGCCAAAGGAAGATGATGTCATGCCACGCCCGACGTCGTTCGACCGTGTGTGTTTCCCAAAGGCGATGATGGCATGCCACGCTCGACGTCATTCGACCGTATGTGCTGCCCAAAGGCGATAACGGCATGTTATGCCCGACGTCGTTCAACCGTGTGTGCTGGCCAAAGGCGATGGTGTCATGCCACGCCCAACGTCGTCCGACCTAGCATGCCGTCTAAGGGCGGTAATGTCATGCCACGCCCGACGTCGTTCGACCGTGTTTGCTGTCCAAGGGCGATGAAGTCATGCCACGCCAAAGGTTGTCCGACCGTGCATGCAGTCCTAAGGCGCTGATGTCATGCCACGCGTGACGTCGTTCAACCGTGTGTGCTGCCCAAAGGCGATGATGGCATGCCACGCCCGACGTCGTTCGACCATGTTGGCCGTCCAGGGGCGATGATGGCATGTCACGCCCGACGTCGTTTGACCGTGTGTGCTATCCAAAGGCGGTGATGTCATGACACGCCTGATGTCTTTCGACAATGCGTGCTGCCCAAAGGAGATTATGGCATGCCACGCCCGACGTCATTCGACCGTGTGTGCTGTCCAAAGGTGGTGATGGCATGTCACGCCTGACGTCGTTCGACCATGTTTGCCGTCCTAGGGCTATGATGGCATGCCACGCCCGACGTCGTTCGACCGTGTGTGCTGCCCAAAGGCGATGATTGAATGCCACGCCTGACGTCGTTCGACCATGTGTGCTCTCCAAAGGCGATGTTGTCATGCCACGCCCGACATAGTCCAACTATGCGTGCAGACAAGGGCGTTGATGTCATGCCACCCCGACGTCGTTCAACCGTGTGTGTAGTGTCCAAGGGCGGTAAACTCATGCCACGCCCCACGTCGACCAACCATGCATAGAGTCTTAGGGCGGTGATATCATGCCACGCCCGACGTCGTTCGATTGTTTGTGCTGCCCAAAGGCGATGATGGCATGCCACGCCCGACGTCATTCGACCGTGTGTGATGTCCAAAGGCAGTGATGGCATGTCACGCTCGATGTCGTTCGACCGTGTATGCTTCCCAAAGGCGATGATGGCATGCCACGCCCGACGTCGTTCGACCGTGTGTGCTGTCCAAAGGCAATGATGGCATGCCACGCCTGACGTCGTTCAACCGTGTGTGATGTCAAAAGGCGATGATGTCATGCCATGCACGACGAAGTCTGATCGTGTGTACCGTCAAAAGGCGATGATATCATGCCACGCCCAATATCGTTTTATCGTAGGTGCTGTCCAAGGGCGGTGATTTCATGCCACGCCCGACATCGTTCGTCCATGGGTGCCGTCCAAGGGCGGTGATGTCATGCAACACCCGACGTCGTTCGACCGTGCGTGCTGTCCAAGGGCGGTGATTTCATGCCACGCCTGACGTCGTCTGACCGTGCGTGCAGTAAAATGGCAATGATGTCATGCCACACCCGACGTCGTTCGATAGTGTGTGTTGTCCAAGGTCGTTGATGGCATACCACGTCCGACATCATTTGAATGTTCGTGCAGTGCAAGGGCGGTGATGTCATGCCACGCCCGACGTTGTTCGACCGTTTAGCTTCCCAAAGGCGATGATGGTATACCATGCCCGACGTCGTTCGATCGTGTGTGCTGCTCATAGGCGATGATGGCATGCCACGCCCGACGTCATTCGAGCATGTGTGCTAACCAAAGGCGGTGATGTCTTGCCAACCCGACATCGTTCGATCGTGTGTGCTGCCCAAAGGCGATGATGGCATGCCACGCCTGACATCGTTCGACCGTGTTTGCCATCCAAGGGCGATGATGGCATGCCACGCCTGACGCCGTCCGACTGTGTGAGCTAGTCCAAAGGCAATGATGGGATGCCACATCCGACATAGTCCGACCGTGTGTAGTGCCTAAAGGCGGTGATGTCATGCCATGCCTGACATCGTCCGAAAGTGTGTGCTGTCGAGGGCCGGTGATGTCATTCCTCACCCAACGTTACCAACCGTGTGTGCTGTCCAAGGGCGGTGATGTCATGCCACGCCCGATGTTGCCGACCATGTGTGCTTTCCAAGGGAGGTGATGTCATGTCACGCCCGACATCGTCCGACCATGCGTGCAGTCCAAGGGCGGTGATGTGATGCCACACACGACGTCGTCTTACCATGCGTGCAGTCCAAGGGCGGTGATGTCATGCCACGCCCGACGTCGTCCAAATGTATGTGTTGTTCTAGGGCGGTGATGTCATGCCACGCCCGACGTCATCCGACTGTGTGTGCTGTCAAAAGGCAGTGACGTCATGCCCGCCCGACGTAGTCTTACCGTGTGTGCTGCATAAGGGAGGTGATCTCATGCCACGCCCGACTTCGTTCGATCGTGTGTGCTGCCCAAAGGCGATTATGGCATGCAACGCCCGACGTCATTCGACCGTGTGTGCTGCCCAAAGGCGATGACGGCATGCCACAATCGACGTCGTTCAAACGTGTGTGTTGTCCATAGGCGGTAATGTCATGCCACGCCCGACGTCGTCCCATAGTGTGTGTTGTCCAAGGGAGGTGATGTCATGCCACGCCCGACATCGTTCGACCGTGCGTGTAGTCTAAGGGCGGTGATGTCATGCCACACCAGACGTCATTCGACCGTTTATGCTTCCCAAAGGCGAGGATGGCATGCCACGCCTGATGTCGTTCGATTGTGTGTGCTGTCCATAGGCGGTGATGTCATGCCACGCCCGACATCATCATACAATGTGTGCTGTCCAAGGGCATTGGTGGCATGCCACGCCCTACATCATTAGACCGTGCATGCATTCCAAGGGTGGTGATGTTATGCCACGCCAGACGTCGTTCGATCGTGTGTGCTGTCAAAAGGTGGTGATGGCATGTCAGGGCTGACGTCGTTCGACCATGTTTGCAGTCCTAGGGCCATGATGGCATGTCACGCCCGACGTCGTTTAACCATGTGTTCTTCCCAAAGGCGATGATAGAATGCCACGCCCGATGTCGTTCGACCGTGTGTGCTGTCCAAAGGCGGTGTTATCAAGCCACGCCCGACATAGTCCGACTGTGCGTGCAGACATTGGCGGTGATGTCATGCCACCCCCGACATCGTTCGACTGTGTGTGCAGTGTCCAAGGGCGGTGAACTCATGCCACTGCCACGTCTTCAAACCGTGCATAGAGTCCTAGGGCGGTGATTTCATGCCACGCCTGATGTCGTTCGACCGTTTGTCCTGCCCAAAGGCGATGATGGCATGCTACGCCTGACGTCGTTCAACCGTGTGTGTTGTCCAAAGGCGGTGATGGCATGCCACGCCCAAGGTCGTTCAACCGTGTGTGCTGTCGAAAGGCGATGAGGTCATGACATGCTCGATGTAGTCCGACCGTGCGTGCCGTCCAGGGGCGGTGATGTCATGCCACGCCCGACGTCGTTTGACCGTAGGTGCTGTCCAAGGGCACAAATGTCATGCCACGCCCGACGCCGTCCGACCGTGCGTGCTAACCAAGGGCGGTGATGTCATGCAACGCCCAACGTCGTTCGTCCATGGGTGCTATCCAAGGGCAGTGAAGTCATGCCACGCCCGACGTAGTCTGATCATGCGTGCATTTAAAGGGCGATGATGTCATGCCACACCTGACATCGTTCGACCTTGTGTGCTGCCCATAGGCGATGATGGCATGCCTTGCCCGACGTAGTTCGACCGTGTGTGCTAATCAAAGGCGGTGATGTCTTGCCTCCGGACGTCGTTCGACCGTGTGTGCTTCCCAAAGACGATAATGGCATGCAACGCCTGACGTCGTTCGATCGTGTTTGCCGTCCAAGGGAGATGATGGCATGCCACGCCTGACGCCGTCTGACTATGTGAGCTAGTCCAAAGGCGATGATGGGATGCCACGCCCCATGTCGTTTGACCATGTGTGCAGCCCAAAGGCGATGATGGCATGCCACACTGATATACCGTGGTTTCACGGTATAATTAATACCTTTTCCTTAAGTTTATTGTGTCTGAAAGCCTTTTTGTGCTAATTTTGATATAAGTTTTTCTTTGTTTTGCAGGAAATCTGTCTAAAGCTGAATGCGGAGATTTTGAGCGAAAAATGTAGAAGAGACCACTTACGGAGCTTATGACGGTCCGTCGTGCTTGTGACGGTCCGTAGGTGGCAGCGTAGAGAAGCTGCTGAAGGAAGATGGGGAAGTCTGACCATGTGTGGGATTACGAAGCTTGTGACGGTCCGTCATGGATATGACGGTCCGTCCTGCAGGTTCGTCGCGAAGATCAGAGAAGTGATCCCAGTACCCAGATTCAAAGAGTTGAAGTATTGGTAACGAAGACCCTCGACGGACCATCGTGCCTGTGACTGTCCGTCACACTTGCCGTTGAGGGGAATGAAGAAAGCAGCAGAAGAATTGCACCAAGTATGGGGCGACGGAGCCCACGACGGTCCGTCATGACCACGACATTCCGTCGCGTGGTCCGTCGACCCAGCCGCGTTTTGACAGATTTCCAGTAATTAGAATCCTTGTTTAATTAGGTTTTTATTTTTTTATAAATAGTTCGAAAAACCTCGTTTTTGAGGTTAGACTCTTGGAGATTAAACATCATATTATTAGACTTTGTTTTTCTGAGCTTTTGATTGTTGGAGATTCTTACAAGTAACTCTTGTTGATTAATCAAGCAAATTTTCAGACTTTATTCTTTCTCATCAAAGTAAGTACATGACTTCTTGTTTAATATATTTGAATATTGTGTTTATGGATATGAGGAACTAAACTCTATAACTAGGGTTGTGGGAACCATAGGCAAATAATGAGATAAACCCTAGCTAAAATAACAATTCTAGAATAGTGTCTTGCATGTATTAATAATTCTTTCGCTTAGAAATCTTTTTAACGGATGATCAACGTTAGAACTCGCCTTAATGCTACTTGCCGGACCAAGGAGGTAGATAATAGGAAAAGAATTATTAACATAGATTTAGTGTATACTATCTAATAGGCTAGTATTGATTGGTACGAGGTAATAACTGAGTCAAATATCGAATATGATGGTTAATATGAGGTAAGGATGAGGGTTAGGAAAGAAACACACGTAGCCGGACCAAGGTGCGGAGTGAGATTTTCTAGATGCCGGACCAAGGATTTAGAAATACATAGCTTATCACTTTGCATGCAAGATACTAGGAAAGAATTGTTATAGCTAGAATTATCAAGTTATGAACCTGTGGGGAACACGTAAACCCTAGTTACTTTGATTACTTCATTAAAACTCAACATTAAAAGCTGTTAAGTGTCTCTGTCAAGTTCGTTAGTTATTTTTTTATTTTATTAGGAAGTACAAAACCCCCCTTTATGATTTACTTTTTAAGGAAGTCATCAACCGAACAATAGTAATAACAAGTTGGAGTTAAGTCTAGACTATTTTCCTCGTGGGAACGATCCCAACCTCACTAGTTGGGTTATTTACTTGACGCGACCGCTTTACTTCTCATTTGAGAAGTAAGTTTAAGCGTATCAAATTTTGGCGCCGCTGCCGGGGAATTTAGCTTTTAGATTAACTTGAACTTCTTAATATAGTTTAGTTGATAGTTTCTTGATTTTACTTTGTTTTATTGTTTTTGATTCCTTTCAGAATTATCCTCCTTGTATGCCAAATACACGGAGAGGAGAGAACCGTTGTTTCCTACGATCACGAGCTAGAACGTACACTGCGAAACATGAATCGTAACTTGGGAATCAATGATGAGGATCCAAACCAGAACATCCCAGCTCCGGTTGATGTTCATGGTCAGATGTTACCCGATGCTCCGAGTGAACATCAACAGAGGGGACAGAATCCCGCTCCACGGCCCCAAGCATACTACAGAGGCTATGATAATATAGCAGATTCGGATGGGCCACTGGTTTTGCCTCCTCTACCTACAGTCCACACTTTTGTGGTAACTAGTAGTCTGATGCAAATGCTCACTGCCAGAGGTTTGTTTTCAGGGCTACCTTCTGAGGATCCACATGCCATATAGCTAAGGTAAGGGCAGTGTGTAAGAGTTGTGTGGGGAGGCCTGATTTGGATCTAGATGTAATAGGTCTCAGAGTGTTTCCTCTCTCACTGACGGGAGAGGCTGCTATGTGGTTTACTGAGCTTCCATACAACTCTATTTTTACTTGGAACCAACTACGGGATGTCTTCTTAGCACGCTACTATCCAGTCTCTAAGAAATTAAACCACAAAGACAGGGTGAATAACTTTGTGGCACTACCAGGAGAGTCAGTTAGTAGTTCTTGGGATAGATTCACCTCATTCTTGAGAAGTAAGTTTGAGCGTATTGATGATGAGTCACTAAAGGAATACTTCTATAGGGGACATGATGATAACAATAAAGCGGTGTTGGACACTATAGCAGGTGGATCTTATGGAGAATGCCCTTATGCTGAGATTGCTGAGAAATTAGAGAAAATCTCCCGTAACAACAAAGCTTGGAGTACTAGGAAGTCCATACAGGGAGAAACACCTTCGCAGTGCAGTCCACTCACAACCCAGCCACAGATGATATTCGGGAAGAAATGGCTCAGATGAGAACTGAGCTTCGGTTGGTACTAAAACATGTCACTTGGGGTGCAGAAAAATTAATGCAGTCAACTACTTGGCTAAACCACACCCCCTAATGGTGAATGTTACTATGAGGAGGATTCCTATGCAGTCAATAAACAAATGGGGTGTTTCCGACCAAGCGCCCAAGGCTCAAATCAGGATAATTGGCGCCAAGGTCAAGGTAACCAAGGTCGGAACTATGGTAACTACAACCGTGAGGGTCATTATGTCCGAGATGGTAACTACAACCGCAACAACAACTTCAACAGGAGTAACTATGGTAATAGAAACGACAGGAGTGGACCCTATGTTCCTCCTCAAAATCGTGAAGTTACTCCTAGGGAGGTGGAGATAGTATGGCGCGAGTTGAGGATATGTTGCTCAAAATGATGAGGAGGTTCGATGCTAGTGATGAGCACATTAAAGAATTAAGGGGCGATTTAGCTAGTATTGGGCAAAAAGTGGACACACACGCAATTTCGATTAAACAGATCGAATTGCAAGTGGCCCAATATCTACGACAGTGAACACACGGCAACTGGGCACTCTCCTACTAACACTGTCAAAAATCAAAAGAATGATGCACACTGTATGGCAATTACTACTCGGGGTGGTAGGCAAACCATTGACCCACCCATGCCATCTGCTGAGAAAAATGTAAGAAAGGATAATGATAAGGTGGTAAAGGGTAGTGGTGAAACAGATGAAAGTAATGTAACAGATGCAGAAGTACCCATCAAGGTAATCCCCATGCCTAGGCCACCACCACCCTTCCCTCAGAGATTAGTGAAAAAGACTGAGGATGGTAAATACCGGCGCTTCATAACAATGTTGAAGCAGCTCTCTATCAATGTCCCTTTGGTAGAAGCTCTAGAACAAATGCCCGGTTATGCCAAATTTATGAAAGATCTGGTCACCAAGAAAAAACTGGTCACGTTTGAGGATGATGATAGATTGCAGCATTGTAGTGCTATCGCTACAAGATCCCTAGTACAAAAGAAAGAAGATCCGGGTGCGTTCACTATTCCTTGCACAGTTGGGTCATTACATTTTGCGAAAGCATTATGTGATCTGGGGGCAAACATAAATCTAATGCCCCTCTCAATTTACAAGAAGTTGGGTTTGGGGGATCCAAAACCCACTGCGATGCGGCTACTGATGGCCGATTGGACTGTGAAAAAGCCCATAGGGATACTCCATGATGTTCTAGTAAAAGTGGAGTCATTCATCTTTCCAGCAGATTTTGTTATTCTTGATTGCGAAGTCGATTTCGAGGTGCCCATTATTCTTGGGAGGCCATTTCTTGCTACAGGTAGAGCCTTAGTTGACATGGAGAAGGGACAGATGACATTTCGGTTGAATAATGAAGAAGCAACCTTCAACATTTGTAGGACCATGAGGCAGAGTGGTGAGCTCCAATCGGTATCTGCCATATCCCACAAAGAAAAGATGAGAAGGGGACTGAACAAAAATTTGCAAAACAAGAGTTTGTGGTTGGGGATTTGGTACTTGTAGACAGTTCTGGGGTGCCTTGTCTTCCAGGTAGGCTCAAGTCCAAATGGACTGGCCCTTACTTGATTACCCAAGTATTCCCTCATGGGGCAGTTGAGTTAAAAGCCAAGGAGGGAGTGCGGTTTAAGAAGAATAGAGATAGAATAAAACTCTCTTTTGGGCATAAAGCATCGGGGAATAAAGTGATAGAGGCATGCCATCTTGATGAAGTCTAAGTAATCAAGTGGCCCCAGTCGTGCCGCGACGTTAAATCTGGCGCTTGTTGGGAGGCAACCCAATACTTATCGTCTTTTTAATAATGGTAGCATTTTTTTCTATAAATGGGTTTTAAATTTGCAGGCACATCACCAGGAAATTCTGCAGAAAACTACTCCGCAGTAGCCACTGACAGATACAACGACGGACCGTCGCGAGTAAAACGGACCGTCGTATGCACCGTCACACCAGGTACGTATTTCTGTCATTTTTGAAATTAGGGCACACACGACGGACACCACGACTGGGCGTCGCATGTGCGACGGAACGTCCTCGGGGAACCGTCGCGCGATTAACGAAATTAACCCGACCCGACCCGGCTGGACCCCTTTTCAAAATTTGACCGTTTATACTCCCCACCCCTCCATATTCCACCCCATTACTTCCACTCCCTCTCATCTCCCCTCTCTTTTCCACTTGCACACTTCCCCCACTGATCATTACTTCCACAATCTCCCCAACCTTATTACTATCAGTTACTTGTCGGTGCTGCTGTTTTTGGTATCTACCTTGCCACCTGAATCATTCCCCACTTGTGTTTTCTCCATTTCCAAGGTACTATCGACTATGGCACCCAAGCAAGACCGCACTTATGCACGCAGGCGATCTAAGTCTGTCGCCCCGTCTGCACGCTTGATCATCAGGTCAGATGATGAGCGGGACCCTGAATACATGCCCCTAGGCACCTCCGCCCCTTCCCGTGCTACACGTGCCCCCAGAGCCACACCCAAGACGGTGGCGTCCGGCGTAGTCACTGCCTCCCAGTCTGATGAGGAGCGCACACTGACCGGCACACCCTCTGGGTCGGCCATAAATGAGGAAGGAGCGTCTGGCTCCTTGGGAGCATCCTGGTCCGAGGAAGCTTCAGGATCTGCTGAGGTTCCCGCACCCGCCACTGCTGCAGTGTCGGCCTCGTCTGATGAGGCTGACAATTCAGACTCCACATCCAGCGCACCAGCCCCGGTCCCCACCCCAGCCTCTGACCAGCCAAACCGGTGGTGCGTTGAAGGCCAGTTTCAGGTTTACTCCGACGCGAAGTTCTTGACCGATAAAGGAGTAATGACTCGAACACTCACCCTGGAGCGGCGGGTACTTACAGGGAGTCTCCCCTCGATGCCGGAGATCCACAACATATTCACCAAGCATCGCCTAGAGTGGATAGCCCGTCCCTTGGGACGATACAGTGAGGAGATGGTCCGAGAGTTCTACACGTCCTACGTAGCGACTCTCCGATCACAGATCGACAGGCGGGCTGCTCCTGCGAAACAGGCCCCATTAGAGCAGGTTCTAGTCCGGGGCGTGTAGGTTGACATTTCCCTGCCCGCCATCCGCTGGTTCCTATACGGCGAGAGTGCAGATGCTACTCGGACCCCCATCACTGCCGAGTTTGACTACCGCTGGCAGGTAGTGAAGGATGGACAGTTTCTGCGAGAGCCAGCACTGAGGGAGACCACCAAGCGGTGGATGGCCCTACACTTATCAGGCGATGACGGCATGCCACGCTCGACATTTTTCAACCGTGTCTGCTGTCCATAGGAGATGATGTCATGCCACGCCCGACGTCATCCGACAGTGTGTGCTGTCCAAGAGAGGTGATGTCATGCCACGCCCGACATCGTTCGATCGTGCATGCAGTCTAAGGGCGGTGATGTCATGCCACGCCAGACGTCGTTCGACCGTTTATGCTTCCCAAAGGCGATGATGGCATGCCACGCCCGATGTCGTTCGTCCGTGTGTGCTGTCCATAGGCGGTGATGTCATGCCATGCCTAACATCATCCGATAGTGTGTGCTGTCAAAGGGCATTCATGGCATGCCACGGCCGACATCATTAGACCGTGTGTGCTGTCCAAGGGCGGTGATGTTATGCCACGCTCGACGTCGTTCGACCGTTTAGCTTCACAAAGGCGATGATGGCATGCCATGCCCGACGTCGTTTGACCGTGTGTGCTACCCATAGGGGATGATGGCATGCCACGCCCAACGTCGTTCGAACGTGTGTGCTGTCCAAAGGCCGTGATGGCATGCCACACCTGACGTCGTTCAATCGTGTGTGCTGTCCAAAGGCGGTGATGTCATGCCATGCCCGACGTCATCTGACCGTGTGTGCCGTACAAGGTCGGTGATGTGATGCCTTGCCCGACATCGTTCGACCGTGGGTGCTGTCAAAGGGCGGTGATGTCATGCCATGCCCGACGTCGTTGATCTGTGCGTGCCGTCCAAGGGCGGTGATGTCATGCCACGCCTGACGTTGTTCGACCGTGGGTGTTGTCCAAGGGCGGTGATGTCATGCCATGCCCGACGTCGTTTGACCGTGCGTGTAGTCCAAGGGCAATGATGTCATGCCACGCCCGACATCATCCGACAGTGTGTGTTGTCCATGAGCGTTGATGGCATGCCACGCCCGACATCGTTTGACTATGCTTGTAGTCCAAGGGCGGTGATATCATGCCACGCCCGACGTCGTTCGACTGTTTAGCTTCCCAAAGGCGATGATGGCATGCCATGCCCGACGTCGTTAAACCGTGTGTGCTGCCCATAGGCGATGAAGGAATGCCACGCCCGATGTCATTCGACCGTTGTGTTCTAACAAAAGGCGGTGATGTCTTGCCACACCAACATCGTTCGACCGTGTGTGCTGCCAAAAGGCGATGATGGCATGCCACTCCTGACGTTGTTCGACCTTGTTTTCCGTTCAAGGGCGATGATGACATGCCACGCCTGACACCATTCGACTGTGTGAGCTAGTCCAAAGGTGATAATGGCATGCCACGCCCGATGTCGTTTGACCATGTGTGAAGCCCAAAGGTGATGATGGCATGCCACACCCAACGTAGTCTGACCGTGTGTACTTCATAAGGGCAGTGATGTCATGCCACGCCCGATGTCATCCGATTGTGTGTGCAGTCGAGGGCCAGTGATGTCATGCCACGCCCGACGTTACCGACCGTGTGTGTTGTCCAAGGGCGATGATGTCATGCCACGCCCGATGTTGCCGACCGTGCGTGCTGTCCAATTGAGGTGTTGTCATGCCACGCCCGACATCGTCTGACCGTGCGTGCAGTCCAAGGGCGATGATGTGATGCCACGCATGACGTCGTCCAACCATGCGTGCAGTCCAAGGGCGGTGATGTCATGCCACGCCCGACGTCGTCTGACCGTATATGCTGCCCAAGGGCGGTGATGGCATGCCACACTTGACATCATCCGACCGTGTGTGCTGTCCGAAGGCGGTGATGTCATGCCAAGCCCGACGTAGTCTGACCGTGTGTGCTGCCCAAAGGAGGTTATGTCATGCCACGCCCGACGTCGTTCGACCGTGTGTGCTGCCCAAAGGCGATGATTGCATGCCACGCCCAACGTCATTCGACCGTGTGTGCTGCCCAAAGGCGATGACAGCATGCCACACCCGACGTCGTTCAACTGTGTGTGCTGCTCAAAGGCGATGATGTCATGCCACACCCGACGTCGTTCGACCGTGTTTGTCGTCCAAGGGCGATGATGGCATGCCACGCCCGAGGTCATCTGACCATGCAATATGTCCAAGGGCTATGAAGGCATGCCAGACCCGACGCCGTGTAAATGTTTGAGCTAGTCCAAAGGCAATGATGGGATGCCATGCTCGATGTCGTTCGACCGTTTGTGGTGCCCAAAAGTGATGATGGCATGCCACGCCCAATGTCGTTCGACCATGTGTGTTGTCCAAACTCGGTGATGTCATGCCACGCCCGACGTCGTCCGATAGTGTGTGATGTCAAAGGGCGATGATGTCATGCCACGCCCTACATTGTTAAACCGTGCGTGCAGCCCAAGGGCGGTGATGTGATGCCACGCTTGACGTCGTTCAACCATTTTTGCTTCCCAAAGGCGATGATGGCATGCCATGCCTGACTTCGTTCGACTGTGTGTGCTGCCCATAAGCGATGATGGCATGCCACGCCCGACGTCGTTCGATCGTGTGTGCTAACCAAAGGTTGTAATGTCTTGCTACGCCCGACGTCGTTCGATCGTGTGTGCTGCCCAAAGGCGATGCTGGCATGCCACGCCAACGTCGTTTGACTGTGTTTGCCGTCCAAGGACGATGATGGCATGTCACGCCCGACGCTGTCCGACTGTGTTAGCTAGTCCAATGGCGATGATGGGAGGCCACGCCCGATGTCGTTTGACCATGTGTGCATCCCAAGGGCAATAATGGCATGCCACACTCGACGTAGTTCGACCTTGTGTACTGCCTAAGGGAGGTGATGTCATGCCATGCCCGACATCGTCCGACCGTGTGTGCTGTCGAGGACCGGTGATGTCATGCGACGCCCGACTTTACCGATCGTGTGTACTGTCTAAGGGTGGTGATGTCATGCCACGCCCGATGTTGCCGACCGTGTGTGCTGTCCAAGCGAGGTGATGTCATACCACGCCCGACGTCATCTGACCGTGCGTGTAGTCCAAGGGCGGTGATGTGATGCCACGCACGACGTCGTCTGACCATGCGTGCAGTCCAAGGGTGGTGATGTCTTGCCACGTCCGACGTCGTTCGATCGTATGTGCTGTCCAAGGGAGGTGATGGCATGCCACGCCCAACATCATCCGCCAGTGTGTGCTGTCCAAAGGCGGTGACATCATGCCACGCCCAACGTAGTCCGACCGTGTATGCTGCCAAAGGGAGGTGATGTCATGCCACGCCCGACGTCATTCAGCCGTGTGTGTTTCTCAAAGGCGATGGCATGCCACGCTCGACATCATTCGACCGTTTGTGTTGCCCAAAGGCGATAACGGCATGTTACGCCCGACGTCGCTCAACAGTGTGTGCTGTCCGAAGGCGGTGATGTCATGCCACGCCCGACATCGTCCGACAGTGCGTGACGTCTAAAGGCGGTAATGTCATGCCATGCCTGACGTCGTTCGACTCTGTGTGCTTTCCAAGGGCGGTGAAGTCATGCCACGACTGAGGTCGTCCGACCGCGCATGCAGTCCTAGGGCACTGATGTCATGCAACGCCTGACATCGTTCGACCGTGTGTGCTGACCAAAGGCGATGATGGCATGCCACGCCCAACGTCATTCAACCGTGTAGGCTGGCCAAGGGCGATGATGGCATGCCACGCCCGACGTTGTATGACCGTGTGTGCTGTCTAAAGGTGATGATGGCTTTTAATGCCCGACGTCGTCCGACTGTGTGTTGTGTCCAAAGGCGGTGATGTCATGACACGCCCGATGTCTTTCGACCCTGCGTTGCTACGGAAAGGCGACGATGGCATGCCACACTTGACGTCGTTCGACCGTGTGTGCTGTCAAAGGTGGTGATGGCATGTCACGCTTGACGTCGTTCGTCCATGTTTGTCGTCCTAGGGCTATGATGGCATGACACACCTGACGTCGTTCGACCGGGGTGCTGCCCAAAGGCAATGATGGAATGCAACGCCCGACATAGTCTGACCGTGTGTGCTGCCCCAGGGAGGTTAGGTCAAGCCACGCCCGACGTCGTTCGACCGTGTGTGTGCAGTCCAAGGGCGGTGAGGTCATGCCACGCCGACGTTGCCGACCTGTGTGTGTGCTGTCAAAAGCGGTAATGTCATGCCACGCCCGACGTTGCGACCATGTGTGCTGTCCAAGGGCGGTAATGTTATGCCACGCCCAACGTCATCGGACCGTGCGTGCTGTCCAAGGGCTGTGTTTTCATGTCATGCCCGACGTCTTTCGACAGTGTGTGTGCTGTCTAAGGGCGGTGATGTCATGCCACACTTGACGTCCTCTGACCATGTGTGCAGTCCTTGGGCGCTGATGTCATGCCACATCCAACGTCATTCGACCATTTATGCTGCCCAAATGCGATGATGGCATGCCCACGCCCGATGTTGTTCAACCGAGTGTGCTGCCCAATGGCGATGATGGCATGCTACGCCTGATGTCGTTCAACCGTATGTGTTGTCAAAAGGCAGTGATGGATGTCACGCTCGACGTCGTCCCACCGTGTGTGCTATCCAAAGGCAGTAAAGTCATGCCATGCCCGACGTTGCCGACCGTGTGTGCTGCCAAAAAGCGGTGATGTCACGCCACGCCGACGTTGCCGACCGTGTGTGCTGTCTTAGGGAGGTGATGTCATGCCACGCCCGACATCGTCCGACTGTACGTGCCGTCTAAGGGCGGTGATGTCATGCCACGCCTGACATCGTCTGATTGTGCGTGCAGTCCAAGGGCGATGATGTCATGCCACGCCCGACGTCGTCCGACCGTTCGTGCAGTCCTAGGGCGGTGATGTCATGACACGCCCGACATCATTCGATCGTGTGTGCTGCCCAAAGGCGATGATTGCATGCCACACCAGACGTCGTTCAATTGTGTGTGCTGTCTAAAGGCGGTGATGTCATGCCACGCCCGACGTCGTCCGACCATGCGTGCCGTCCAGAGCGGTTATGTCATGCCACGCCCGACGTCGTTCAATCGTGTGTGCTGTCCAAGGGCAGTGAATTCATGGCACGCTTGACGTCGTCCGATCGTGCATGCAGTCCTAGGGCGGTGATGTCATGCCACGCCCGACGTCGTTCGACGGGTGTGCTGCCCAAAGGTAGTGATATCATGCTACGCCCGATGTCATCCGACCTTGTGTGCCATCAAGGGCGATGATGTCATGCAACGCCCGACGGTCGTTCGACCGTGTGTGCTGTCTAAAGGCGGTGATATCATGCCATACCGACGTTTCCGACCGTGTGTTCTACCCAAGGGTGCTGATGTCATGCCATGCCCGACGTCGTTCGACTGTGTGTGATGTCTAAGGGAGGTGATGTCATGCCACGCCCGACGTCGTCTGACCGTGTGTGCTGTCCAAGGACGGTGATGTCATGCCACGCCCGACGTTGCCGACCGTGTGTGCTATCTAAGGGCGGTGATGTTATGCCACGCCCGACGTTGCCGACCGTGTGTGCTGTCCAAGGTCGGTGATGTCATGTCACGCTTGACGTTGTTCGACCATGTGTGCCGTCTAAGGGCGGTGATGTTATACCAAGCCCGACGTCATTCGACTGTGTGTGCTGCACAAAGGTAATGATGGTATGCCACGCCCGACATCATTCAACCGTGTGTGTTGTCCAAAGGTGGTAATGTCATGCCATGCCTCACGTCGTCCAACCGTTCGTGCCGTCCAAGGGCGGTGATGTCATGCCACGCCCGACATTGTTCGATCGTGTGTGCTGTCCAAGGGCGGTGAAGCCATGTCACGCCCGACGTCGTCCGACCGTGCATGTAGTCAAGGGCGGTGATATCATGCCACACCGACATTGTTCGACCATGTGTGCTGCCTAAAGGTGATGATGGCATGCCACGACGACGTTGTTCGATCGTGTGTGTGCTGCCAAAGGAGATGATGGCATGCCACGCCAACGTAATTCAATTGTGTGTGCTTCCAAAGGCGATGATAGTATGCCACGACCGACGTCGTTCGACCGTGTGTGCTATCCAAAGGCGGTGATGGCATGTCACGCCTGACATCGTTCGACCGTGTTTGCCGTCCTAGGGCTATGATGGCATGCAACGCCCAATGTCGTTCGACCGTGTGTTCTGCCCAAAGACGATGATGGCATGCCACGCCCGACGTCGTTCGACCGTTTGTGCTGTCCAAAGGTAGTGATGTCATGCCACGCCCGACGTAGTTTGACCGTATGTGCTGCCGAAGGATGGTGATGTCTTGCCACGCCTAACGTCGTCCGATCGTGTGTGATTTCAAGGGCGGTGATGTCATGCCACACGATGTTGCCGACCGTGTTTGCTATCCAAGGGCGGTGATGTCATGCCACGCCTCATGTTGCCGACTGTGTGTGCTATCAAAGGGCGGTGACGTCATGGCATGCTCAACATATGTCCGACCGTGCGTTGCAGTCTTAGGCCGGTGATGTCATGCCACAACCGACATCGTTCGACGTGTGTGTTGTTCAAGGGTGCTGATTTCATACCATGCCCGACATGGTTTACCGTGTGTGCTGTCCAAGTAAGGGCGGTGATGTCATGCCACGCCCGACGTCGTCCGACCGTGCGTGCCATCCAAGGGAGTGATTTCATGCCAAGCCTGACGTCGTCCGACGAAGTGTGCTGTCCAAGGGCGGTGATGTCATTTCACGCCCGACGTTGTTCCACCATTTGTGTTGCCCAAAGGCGATGATGGCATGCCACGCCCGACGTTTGTCCGACCGTGCATCCTGTCCAAGGGCGGTGATGCATTTCCACGCTGGACGTCGTTCGGACCGTTTGTGCTGCCCAAAGGCGATAATGGAAAGCCATGCCTGATGTCATTTGACCGAGTGTGCTGTCCAAAGGCGGTGATGTCATTTAACACCCGACGTTGTTCGACCGTGTGTGCTGTCCAAAGGCGGTGATGTCATGCCACGCGTGACATCGTCCGACCGTATATGCTGTCCAAGGGCGGTGATGATATGCCACGCCTGACGTCATCCAACTGTGTGAGCTAGTCCAATGGCGATGATGGGAGGCCACGCCCGATGTCGTTTGGACCATGTGTGCAGCCCAAAGATGATAATGGCATGCCCACACTCGACGTAGTTGAGTTGACACGGTGTGTACTGCCTAAGGGTAGTGATGTCATGCCACGCCCGACGTCGTCCGACCATGTGTGCTGTCGAAGGGTGGTGATGTCATGTCATGCCGACGTTACCGACCGTCTGTGCTGTCCAAGGGTGGTGATGTCATGCCACGCCCGATGTTGCGACCGTGTGTGCTTTCCAAGGGAGGTTATGTCATGCCACTTCCGACGTCATTCGACTGTGTGTGCTGTCAAAGGCGGTGATCTCATGCCACGCCGACGTTGTCCCACCATGTGTGCTGCCCAAGGAGGTGATGTCATGCCACACCCGACGTCGTTCGACCGTGTGTGTTTCCAAAAGCGATGATGGCATGACACGCCTGACGTCATTCGACCGTGTGTGCTGCCCAGAGGCAATGACGGCATGCCACGCCCTACATCGTTCAACCGTGTGTGTTGTCCTAAGGCGGTGATGTCATGCCACGCCCGACGTCGT
>CM067869.1:11382867-11413083 GCA_034621305.1 Solanum pimpinellifolium
TCATGCCACGCACGACGTTGTCCGACCGTGTGTGCTGTCCCAAGGCAGTGATGTTATGCCACTTCTGATGTTGCCGACTGTCTGTGCTGTCCAAGGGCGGTGATGTCATGCCACTCCTGACGTTGCGACCTGTGTGCTGTTGGAGGGCGGTGATGTCATTCCACGCCCGATGTCGTCTGACCATGCGTGCCGTCCTAGGGCGATGAAGTCATGCCACGCCTAACATCGTTCGAATGTTTGTGCTGCCCAAAGGCGATGATGGCATGCCACGCCCGACCTCATTTGACCGTGTGTGCTGCCCAAAGGTGATGATGGCATGCCACACCCAACATCGTTCAACCGTGTGTGTATTCCAAATGCGGTGATGTCATGCCACGCCCGACGTCAATCGACCGCGCGTGCCGTCCAAAGGCGGTGATGTCATGCCACGCCCGACGTCATCTGATCGTGCATGCAGTTCTAGGGCGTTGATGTCATGCCACGCCCTACGTCGTTTGATCGTTTGTGCTGCCCAAAGGCGATGATTGCATGCCATGCCCGACGTCGTTCAACCAGGTGTGCTACCCCAAAGACGATGATGGCATGCCACGCCCGACGTCGTTCGACCGTGTGTGCTGCCAAAAGGCGATGATGACATGCCAGGCCTTACGTCGTTCGACTGTGTGCTGTCTAAAGGCGGTGATGGCATGCCACGCTAGAAGTCATTTGACTGTGTGTGCTGTCCAAAGGCGGTGATGTCATCCTACGCCCGACGTTATTCGACCGTGTCTGCTGCTCAAAGGTGATGATGGCATGCCACGCCTGACGTTATCCGATCGTGTGTGCTGTCCAAAGGCGGTTATGCCATGTCACGCCTGACGTCGTTTAACCAAGTTTGTCGTCCAAGGGCTATGATGGCATGCCACGCCCGACATCGTCTGACTGTGTGAGCTAGTCCCAAAGAGATGGTGGCAAGCCATGCCCGACGTTGTTTGACCATATGTGCTGCCCAAAGGTAATGATGGCATGCCACGCCCGACGTTGTTCGACCGTGTGTGCTTTCAAAAGGCGGTGATGGTGAATCACGCCCGACGTTGCCGACCGTGTGTGCTATCTAAGGGCGGTGATATAATGCCACGCCCGATATTGCCGACCGTGTGGCTATGTAAGGGCGGTGATGTAATGCGACGCCTGACGTCGTTCGACCATGCGTGCCGTCCAAGGGCGGTGATGTCATGCCACGCCCGACGTCGTTCGACCGTGTGTGCTGCCAAAAGGCGATGATGGCATGCAACGCCTCACATCATTCGACCGTGTGTGTTGTCCAAAGGCGGTGAAGACATGTTACGCTTGCAACGTTTGACCGTGTGTTCCGTCTAAGGCTATGATGGCATGCACGCCCGACTTTGTTCGACTGTGTGTGCTGCCCAAAGGCGATGATGGAATACCACGCCCGACGTTGTCCGACTGTGTGTGCTGTTTAAAGGCGGTGATGGCATGCCACGCCAGAAGTCGTTCGACCGTGTGTGCTGTCGAAAGGCGGTGATGTCATGCGACGCCCGACGTCATTTGACCTTGTGTGCTGCTCAAAGGCGATGATGGCTTTCCACGGCCGAAGTTGTTCGATCGTGTGTGCTGTTAAAAGGCGGTGATGGCATGTCACGCCTGACGTTGTTTGATCGAGTTTGCCGTCCAAGGGCTATGATGGCATGCCACGCCCGACATCGTCCGACTGTGTGAGCTAGTCCAAAAGCGATGGTGGCAAGCCACGCCCGACGTTGTTTGACCTTATGTTCTAACCAAAGGTAATGATGTTATGCCACGCCCGACGTCATTCGATCGTTTGTGCTGTCCAAAGACGATGATGGCGAATTATACCCGACATCATTCGACCGTGTGTGCTATCCAAAGGCGGTGATGTCATGCTAGGCCCGATGTCTTTCGACCATGTGTGCTGCCCAAAGGCGATGATGGCATGCCACACCCGACGTCGTTTGATCGTGTGTGCTTTCCAAGGGCGGTTATGTCATGCCACGACTGACGTTGCAGACCGTGGGTGATGTCCAAGAGCGGTGATGTCATGCCACGTTTGATGTCGTTCGACCATTTGTGCTTCCCTAAGGCTATGATGGCATTCCATGCCTGACGGCGTTCGACCATTTGTGCTGCCCAAAGGTGATGATGGCATGCCATGCCCGACATCGTTCGACTGTGTGTGCTGCCCAAAGACGATAATGGCATGCCAAGCCCGACATCGTTCGACAGTGTGAGCTGTCCAAAGGTGGTGATGACATGTTACGCCTGACAACGTTCGACCGTGTTTGCCGTCTAAGGGCTACGATGGCATGCCACGCCCGACGTCATTCGACCGTGTGTGCTGCCCAAAGGAGATAATGGCATGCCACACCCGATGTTGTTCGACCGTGTGTGCTGTCCAAGGGCGGTGATGTCATGCCACGCATGACGTCGTTCAACTGTGTGTGCTGCCCATAGGCGATGATGGCATGCCAAACCCGACGTAGTCTGACCGTATATGCTGCCTAAGCGCGGTGATGTCATGTCACGCCCGACGTCTTTCGACCGTTTGTGTTGCCCAAAGGCGATGGTGGCATGTCATTCCCTACATCGTTCGAGCGTGTGTGTTGTCCAAAGGCGGAGATGTCATGCCACGCCAGACGTCATTTGACCAGTGTGCTGCCCAAAGGCGATGATGTTATGCCACGCCCGACGTCGTTCGACCGTGTGTGTTTCCCAAGGGCGATGATGGCATGCAACGGCTGACGCCGTCCGATAGTGTGAGCTATCCCAAAGGAGATGATGGCATGCCACGCCCGACGTGATTCGACCATGTAAGTTGTCCAAAGGCGGTGATGGCATGTCACGCCTTACGTTGTTCAACCATGTTTAACATCCAAGGGCTATGATCGCATACCACGCCCAACGTCGTTCGACCGTATGCGCTGCCCAAAAGCGATGATGGCATGCCACGCGTTCGACCGTGTTTGCTGTCCAAAGGCTGTGATGTCATCCGACGCTCGACATAGTCTAACCGTGTGTGCTGCCCAAGGGCGGTGATGTCATGCCATGCCCGACGTCGTCCGACCGTGTGTGCTGTCCAAAGGCGGTGATGTCATGCCACGCCCGACGTTTCAGATCGTGTATGCTGTCCTAGGGTTGTCATGGTATGCCACGCCTGACGCCGTCCGACAGTGTGAGCTAGCCCATAGCCGATGATGGCATGCCACGCCCGACGTCATTCGACCATGTGAGTTGTCCAAAGGCGGTGATGGCATGTCACGCCTGACGTTTTTCGAACATGTTTGTCGTCCAAGGGCTATGATCGCATGCCACGTCCAACGTCGTTCATTCGTGTGTGCTGCCCAAAAGCGATGATGGCATGCCACGCCCGACATCGTCCAACCATGCGTGCAGTCCAAGGGCAATGATGTAATGCCATGCCCTACGTCGTCCAACTGTGTGTGCTGTCTAAAGGAGGTGATGTCATGCCACGCCCGACATCGTTCGATCGTGTGTGCAGCCCAATAGCGATGAATTCATGCCACGCCTGACATCGTTCAACCTTTTGTGCTGCCCAAATGTGATTGTGGCATGCCACGCGCGACGTCGTTCGACCGTGTGTGCTGCCAAAAGGTGATGATGGCATGACACGCCCGACGTTTATCAACCCTATGTGTTTTCCAAAGGCGGTGATGGCATGTCACGCCACACGTCGTCTGACCGTGTGTGCTGTCCAAGGGCGGTGATGTCATGCCACGCCCGACGTTGCCGACCGTGCGAGCATTCCAAGAGCGGTAATGTAATGCCACGCCTGAGGTTGCTGACCGTGTGTGCTATTCAAGGGCGTTGATGTCATGCCATGCCTGACACGATCTGACCGTGCGTGCCGCCCAAGGGTGGTGATGTCATGACACACCCGACGTCGTCCGACCATGCGTGTAGTCCTAGGGCGGTGATGTCATGCCACGCCTAACGTCGTTCGAACGTTTGTGCTGCCCAAAGGCGATGATGGTATGCCACGCTCGACCTCATTAGATCGTGTGTGCTGCCCAAAGGCGATGATGGTATGCCACACCCAACGTCGTTCAACTGTGAGTGTTGTCCAAAGGTGGTGATGTCATGCCACGCTCGACGTCGTTTGACCGTGTGTGCTGCCAAAAGGCGATGATGGCATGCCACACCTGACGTTGTTCGACCGTGTGTGCTGTCCAAAGGTAGTGATGCCATGTTAAGCCTGACAACGTTCGACCGTGTTTGCCGTCCAAGGGCTATGATGGCATGCCACGCACGACGTCGTTCGACCGTGTGTGCGCGATTATGGAATGCCATGCCCGACGTCGTTCAACCGTGTGTGCTGCCCAAAGGCGATGATGACATGCCACGTCCGACGTCTTTCTACCGTATTAGCTGTCCAAAGGCAGTGATGGAATGTCACTCCAGACATCCCCTGACCGTGTGTGCTGTCCAAGGTCGGTGATGTCATGCCAGGCCCGACGTTGCCGATCGTGCGTGCAGTCCAAGAGCGGTGATGTAATGCCACGCCCGACGTTGCCGACCGTGTGTACTATCCAAGGGTGGTGATGTCATGCCACGCCTAACGTCGTCCGACCATGCGTGCCGTCCAAGGGCGGTGATGTCATGCCACACCCGACGTAGTCCGACCATGCATGCAGTCCTGGGGCGGTGATGTCATGCCACGCCTGACATCGTTCGAACGTATGTGCTGCCCAAAGGCGATGATGTCATGCCACGCCCGACCTCATTCGACCGTGTGTGCTGCCCAAAGGCGATGATGGCATGCCACACCCAACATCGTTCAACCGTGTGTGTATTTCAAAGGCGGTGATGTCATGCCACGCCCAACATCAATCGACCGCGCGTGCCGTTTACAGGCGGTGATGTCATGCCATGCCCAACGTCATCCGATCGTGCATGCAGTCCTAGGGCGTTGATGTCATGCCACGCCTTACGTCGTTCGACCGTTTGTGCTGTGCAAAGGCGATGATGGCATGCCATGCCCTACGTCGTTCGACCAGGTGTGCTGCCCAAGGACGATGATGGGATGCCACGCCCGACGTCGTTCGACCGTGTGTGCTGCCTTAAGGCAATGATGACATGCCAGGCTTGATGTCGTTCGACTGTGTGTGCTGTCCAAAGGCGGTGATGGCATGCCACGCTAGAAGTCGTTTGACTGTGTGTGATAGCCAAAGGCGGTGATGTCATCCTACGCCTGACGTTATTCGACCGTGTGTGCTGCTCAAAGGCGATGATGGCATGCCACGCCCGACGTTATTCGATCGTATGTGCTCTCCAAAGGCGGTTATGGCATGTCATGCCTGACGTCATTTGACCGAGTTAGTGGTCCAAGGGCTATGATGGCATGCCATGCCCAACATAGTCCGACTATGTGAGCTAGTCCAAAAGCGATGGTGGCAAGCCATGCCTGACGTTGTTTTACCATATGTGCTGCCCAAAGGTAATGATGGCATGCTACGCCCGACGTCGTTCGACCGTGTGTGCTTTCCAAAGGCGGTGATGGTGAATCACGCCCGACGTTGCCAATCGTGTGTGCTATCTAAGGGCGGTGATGTAATGCCACGCCCGATGTTGCCGACCGTGTGTGCTATCTAAGGGCGGTGATGTAATGCGACCCCTGACGTCGTTTGACCACGCGTGCCGTCTAAGGGCGGTGATGTCATGCCACGCCCGACGTCGTTCCACCGTGTGTGCTGCCAAAAGGCGATGACGGCATGCCACGCCTGACGTCGTTCGACCGTGTGTGCTGTCCAAATGAGGTGAAGACATGTTACGCTTGAGTACGTTTGACCGTGTGTTCTGTCTAAGGGCTATGATGGCATGCCACGCCCGACTTTGTTCGACCGTGTGTGCTGCCCAAAGGCGGTGATGGCATGCCACGCCAGAAGTCGTTCGACCATGTGTTCTGTCCAAAGGCGGTGATGGCATGCCACGCCAGAAGTCGTTCGAACGTGTGTGCTGTCCAAAGGCGGTGATGTCATGCTACGCCTGACGTCATTTGACCTTGTGTGCTGCTCAAAGGCGATGATGGCTTGCCATGGCAGAAGTTGTTCGATCGTGTGTGCTGTCCAAAGGCGGTGATGGCATGTCACGCCTGACATCGTTTGACCGAGTTTGCCGTCCAAGGGCTATGATGGCATGCCACGCCCAACATCGTCCGACTGTGTGAGCTAGTCCAAAAGCGATGGTGGCAAGCCACGCCCGACGTTGTTTGACCGTATGTGCTGCCCAAAGGTAATGATGTTGTGCCACGCCCGACGTCGTTCGATCGTGTTGATGTCCAAAGGCGGTGATGGCGAATTACGCCCGACGTCGTTCGATCGTTGTGCTATCCAAAGGCGGTGATGTCATGCTAGGCCTGATGTCTTTCGACCATGTGTGCTGCCCAAAGGCGATGATGGCATGCCACGCCCGACGTTGTTCGATCGTGTGTGCTTTCCAAGGGCGGTGATGTCATGCCATGACTTACGTTGCCGACCGTGGGTGATGTCTAAGAGCGGTGATGTCATGCCATGCCCGACGTCGTCTGACCGTGTGTGCTGTCCAAGGGCGGTGATGTCATGCCACGCCCGACGTCGTCTGACTGAGCGTGCAGTCAAAGGGCGGTGATGTCATGCCACACCTGACGTCGTTCGACCGTTTGTGCTGCCCAAAGGCGATGATGGCATGCCATGCTCGATGTCGTCTGACTATGTGTGCTGCCCAAGGGCGGTGATGTCATGCCACGCCCGACGTCGTCCGACCATGTGTGTTGTCCAAGGGTGGTAATGGCATGCCAGGCACGACGTTGCCAACAGTGTGTGTTGTCCTAGGGAGGTGATGTCACGCCACACCCGACGTTGCCGACCGTGTATGCTGCCCAAGGGCGGTGATGTCATGCCACGCCCAACGTCGTGCGACCGTGCATGTAGACCAAGGGCGGTGATGTCATGCCATGCCCGACATCGTTCGACCGTGTGTGCTGCTCAAAGGCGATGATGGCATGCCACAATACACGTCGTTCAACCGTGTGTGCTGTCAAAAGGCGGTGATGGCATGTCACTCCTGACGTCGTTCGACTATATTTGCCGTCCAAGCGCTATAATGGCATGCTACGCCCTACGTCGTTCGACCGTGTTGGATACCCAAAGGCGATGATGGCATGCCACGCCCGACGTCGTTCGATCGTGTGTGCTGCCAAATGGCGGGGATGTCATGCCATGCCCGATTTAGTCTGACCGTGTGTGTTGTCCAAGGGCAGTGATGTCATGCCACGCCAGACATCATTTGACTGTGTGTGCTGTCCAAGGGAGGTGATGTCATGCTACGCCCGACATCATCTGACCGTGCGTGAAGTCCAAGGAAGGTGATGTCATGCCACGCTAGACGTCGTCCGACCGTGTGTGTTGTCCAAGGGCAGTGATGTCATGCCACGCCCGACGTCATCCGACCGTGCGTGCAGTCCAAGGGCGGTGATGTCATGCCACGCCTGATCGTGCGTGCAGTCCAAAGGCGTGATGTCATGCCAACCCTGACGTCATTCGACCGTGTGTGCTGTCCAAGGGTGGTGATGTCATGCCCCGACCGTTGTCGTCCGACCATGCGTTCAGTCTAAGGGCAGTGATGTCATGCCATGCCTGACGTCGTTCTAACATTTGTGCTACCCAAAGGCGATGATGGGATGCCACGCCCGATGTCGTTCGACCATTTGTGCCACCCAAAGGCGATGATGGCCTGCCATGCCCGACATAGTCCGACCGTGCGTGCAGTCCTAGGGCGGTGATATCATTTTACGCCTTACATCGTTCGACCATATGTGCTACCCAAAACGATGATGGCATGCCACGCCCGACGTCATTCGATCGTGTGTGCTGTCCAAAGGTGGTGATTGCATTTTACGCCCGACATTGTTCGATCGTGTGTGCTGTCTAAAGGCGGTGATATCATGCCACGCCCGACGTATTTCGACCGTGTGTGCTGCCCAAAGGTGGTGATTGCATGCCAAGTCCAACGTCATTCGACCGTGTGTGTTGTCGAAAGGCAGTGAAATAATGCCACACTCGACGTCGTTCGATCGTGCATGCAGTCCAAAGGCGGTGATGTCATGCCACGCTCGATGTCAATCGACCGTGTGTGCTGTCCAAAGGCGGTGATGGCATGACATGCTCGATGTCGTTCAACCTTGTGTGCTGTCTAAAGGCGGTGATGTCATGCCACATCCGATGTCATTCGACCGTGTGTGCTACCCAAAGGCGATGATGGCATGCCACGCCCGACGTCATTCGACCATGTGAGTTGTCCAAAGGCGGTGATGGCATGTCACGCCTGACGTTGTTCGACCATGTTTGCCGTCCAAGGGCTATGATTTCATGCCACATCCAACGTGGTTCGACCGTGTGTGCTGCCCAAAAGTGATGATGGCATGCCACTCCCGACGTCATTCGATCGTGTGTGCTGTCCAAAAGCGGTGATGTCATCCCACGCCCGACGTAGTCTGACCGTGTATGCTGCCCAAGGGCGGTGATGTCATGCCATGCTCGACGTCGTCCGAGTGTGTGCTGTCCAAGGGCGGTGATGTAATGCCACGCCTGACGTTGCGGACCGTGTATGCTGTCCTAGGGTGGTGATGTCATGCCACGCGCAACATCATCCAACCGTGCATGCAGTCCAAGGGTAATGGTGTCATTCCACGCCCTAAGTCGTCCAACCGTGTGTGCTGTCCAAAGGCGGCGATGTCATGCCACGCCCGATCTTGTTCGACCATGTGTGCTGCCCAAAGGGCTTTGATGGCATACCATGCCCGACGTCATTCGACCGTGTGTGCTACCAAAAGGCGATGTTTGCATGCCACGCCTGACGTCGTTCAACCGTGTGTGCTGTCCAAAGGCGGTGATGTCATGCCACGCCTGACGTCGTCTGACCGTGTGTGCCATCCAAGGGCGGTTATTTCATGCCACGCTCGATGTCGTTCGATCATTTGTGCGGTCCAAGGGCGGTGAAGTCATTCCACGCCTGACGTTATCGACCATGCATGCAGTCCTAGGGCGGTGATGTCATGCCATGCCCGACGTCGTTCGATCGTTATTGCTGCCCAAAGGCGATGATGGCATGCCACGCCCTACGTCGTATGATCAGGTGTGCTTTCGAAAGGCAATGATGGCATCCCACGCCCGACGCCGTTCGACCGTGTGGGCTGCCCAAAGGCGATGATAGCATGCCACGCCCGACGTCATTCGACCGTGTGTGCTGTCCAAAGGCGGTGATGTCATGCCACGCCTGACGTCGATCGACCATGTGTGCTGTCCAAGGGCTATGATGTCATACCACGCCCGACGTCATTCGACCGTGTGTGCTGTCCAAAGGCGTTGATTTCATGGTACGTTTGACATCATCCTACCATGCATGCCATCCAAGGGAGGTGATGTCATGTCACGCCCCACGTCGTCCGATCGTGTGTGTTGTCCAATGGCGGTGATGTCATGTCACGCACGACGTTATCGACTGTGTGTGTTGTCCAAGGGCGATGATGTAATGCCATGGCTGACGTTGCCGACCGTGTGTGCTATCCAAGGGCGGTGATGTAATGCCACGCCCGACAAGGTCGGTGATGTCATTCCACGCCCGATGTCGTCGTACCGTGCATGTACTCCAAGGGCGGTGATGTCATGCCACGCCTTACATCGTTAGACTGTGTGTGCTTTCCAAGGGCGGAGATGTCATGCCACGTCCGACGTCGTTCGACCGTGTGTGCTGCCCAAAGGCGATGATGGCATGCCACGCCCGACGTCGTTCGACCGTGTGTGATGTCCAAAGGCGATGATGGCATGCCACGCCCGACGTCGTTCGACTGTGTGTGCTATCCAAGGGCGGTGATGTAATGCCACGCCCGACAAGGTCGGTGATGTCATTCCACGCCCGATGTCGTCGTACCGTGCATGTACTCCAAGGGCGGTGATGTCATGCCACGCCTTACATCGTTAGACTGTGTGTGCTTTCCAAGGGCGGAGATGTCATGCCACGTCCGACGTCGTTCGACCGTGTGTGCTGCCCAAAGGCGATGATGGCATGCCACGCCCGACGTCGTTCGACCGTGTGTGATGTCCAAAGGCGATGATGGCATGCCACGCCCGACGTCGTTCGACTGTGTGTGCTATCCAAAGGCGGTGATGGCATGTCACACCTGATGTCGTTCGACCGTGTTTGCCGTCCAAGGGCTATGATGGCATGCCATGCCCGACACCGTCCGAGTGTGTGAGCTAGTTCAAAAGCGATGGCATGCCAAACCCGACATCCTTTGACCGTGTGTGCTGCCCAAAGGAGATGGTGGCATGCACGCCTGACGTCATTCGACCGTGTGTGCTTCCTTTAAGGCGATGATGGCATGCCACGCCAGACGTCGTTCGACCGTGTGTGTTGTCCAAAGTCGATAAGGGCGGTGAAGTCATGCCACGCCCGACGTGGCATGCCGTACAAGTGCGGTGATGTCATGCCACGCCCGACGTTGTCTAGCCGTGTGTGTTGTCCAAGGGCTGTAATGTCATGTCATGCCCGACGTCGTTTGATTGTGCGTGCAATCCAAGGAGGGTGATGTCATGCCACGCCCTACATCGTCCGATCATGTGTACTGTCTAAGGGCGGTGATATAATGCCACTCCTGACGTTACCGACTATGTGTGTTAACAAAGGTCGGTGATGTCATGCCATACCCGACGTCGTCCCACCATGCGTGCTATCAAAAGGCGGTGATGTCATGCTACGCCCGACGTCGTTCGACCGTATGTGCTGCTCAAAGGCGATGATGGCATGCCACACCCGATGTTGTTCGACCATGTGTGTTGTCCAAAGGCGGTGATGGCATGTCACGCCTGGTGTCGTTTGACCGTGTGTGCTGCCCAAAGGTAATGATGGCATGCCACGCCCGATGTTGTTTGACCGTGTGTGCTGCCCAAAGGTAATGATGGCATGCCACGCCCCACGTCGTTCGACCGTGTGTGCTGTCCAAAGGCAGTGATGGTGAATCACGCCCGACATTGTTCGACCGTGTGTGCTATCCAAAGGAGGTGATGTCATGCCATGCCTAATGTCTTTCGACTGTGTGTGCTGCCCAAATGCGATGGTGGCATGTCATGCCTGATGTCGTTCAACCATTTTTGCCGTCCAAGGGCTTTGATGGCATACCACGCCCGACGTCATTCAACCGTGTGTGCTGCCCAACGGCAAGGATTGCATGCCACGCCTGACGTCATTCGACACAGTGTGCTGCCCAAAGGCGCCTGACGTCGTCTGACCGTGCGTGCCATCCAAGGGCGGTGATTTCATGCCATGCCCGACGTCGTTCGACCGTGTGTGCTGTCCAAGGGCGGTGAAGTCATGCCACGCCCGACGTTGCTGACTGTGCATGCAGTCCTAGGGCGGTGATTTCATGCCATGCCCGACGTCGTTCGATCGTTATTGCTGCCCAAAGGCGATGATGTAATGCTACGCCCGACGTCGTTCGACCAGGTGTGCTGCCGAAAGGCAATGATGGCATCCCTAGCCTGACGTCGTTCGACTGTGTGGGCTGCCCAAAGGCGATGATGGCATGCCACGCCCGACGTCATTCGACCATGTGAGTTGTCCAAAGGTGGTGATGGCATGTCACGCCTGACGTTGTTCGACCATATTTGTCGTCCAAGGGCTATGATCGCATGCCACGCCCAACGTCGTTCGACCGTGTGTGCTGCCCAAAAGCGATGATGGCATGCCACGCCCGACATCATCCAATCGTGCGTGCAGTCCAAGAGCAATGATGTCATGCCATGCCCTACATCGTCCAACTGTGTGTGCTGTCCAAAGGAGGTGATGTCATGCCACACCCGACATCATTCCACCGTGTGTGCATCCCAATGGCGATGATGTCATGCCACGCCTGACATCGTTCAACCTTTTGTGCTGCCCAAATGCGATTGTAGCATGCCACGCGCGACGTCGTTCGACCGTGTGTGCTGCCCAAAGGCGATGATGGCATGCCACGCCCGACGTCTATCAATCGTATGTGTTTTCCAAAGGTGGTGATGGCATGTCACGCCAAACGTCGTCTGACCGTATGTGCTGTCCAAGGGCGGTGATGTCATGCCACGCCGACGTTGCCGACCGTGCGAGCAGTCCAAGAGCGGTGATGTAATGCCACGCCTGAGGTTGCTAACCGTGTGTGCAGTCCAAGAGCGGTGATGTAATGCCACGCCTAACGTTGCCAACCGTGTGTGCTATCCAAGGGTGTTGATGTCATGCCACACCTGACATCGTCCGACCGTGCGTGCCGTCCAAAGGCGGTGATGGCATGCTACGCTCGACATCGTTCGACCAGGTGTGCTGCCGAAAGGCAATGATGGCATCCCATGCCTGACGTCGTTCGACTGTGTGGGCTGCCCAAAGGCGATGATGGCATGCCACGCTCGACGTCAATCGACCATGTGAGTTGTCCAAAGGCGGTGATGGCATGTAACGCCTGACGTTGTTCGACCATATTTGTCGTCCAAGGGCTATGATCGCATGCCACGCCCAACGTCGTTCGACCGTGTGTGCTGCCCAAAAGCGATGATGGCATGCCACGCCCGACATCGTCCAATCGTGCGTGCAGTCCAAGGGCAATGATGTCATGCTACGCCCTACATCGTCCAACTGTGTGTGCTGTCCAAAGGAGGTGATGTCATGCCACGCCCGACATCGTTCAACCGTGTATGCTGCCCAATGGCGATGATGTCATGCCACGCCTGACATCGTTCAACCTTTTGTGCAGCTCAAATGCGATTGTAGCATGCCACGCGCGACGTTGTTCGACCGTGTGTGCTGCCAAAAGGCGATGATGGCATGCCACGCCCGACGTCTATCAACCGTATGTGTTTTCCAAAGGCGGTGATGGCATGTCACGCCAGACGTCGTCTGACCGTGTGTGCTGTCCAAGGGCGGTGATGTCATGCCACACCCGACATCATTCGACCGTGTGTGCTGCCCAATGGCGATGATGTCATGCCACGCCTGACATCGTTCAACCTTTTGTGCTGCCCAAATGCGATTGTAGCATGCCACGCGCGACGTCGTTCGACCGTGTGTGCTGCCCAAAGGCGATGATGGCATGCCACGCCCGACGTCTATCAATCGTATGTGTTTTCCAAAGGTGGTGATAGCATGTCACGCCAAACGTCGTCTGACCGTATGTGCTGTCCAAGGGCGGTGATGTCATGCCACGCCGACGTTGCCGACCGTGCGAGCAGTCCAAGAACGGTGATGTAATGCCACGCCTGAGGTTGCTAACCGTGTGTGCAGTCCAAGAGCGGTGATGTAATGCCACGCCTAACGTTGCCAACCGTGTGTGCTATCCAAGGGTGTTGATGTCATGCCACGCCTGACATCGTCCGACCGTGCGTGCTGTCCAAAGGCGGTGATGGCATGCTACGCTCGACATCGTTCGACCAGGTGTGCTGCCGAAAGGCAATGATGGCATCCCATGCCTGACGTCGTTCGACCGTGTGTGCTGCCAAAAGGCGATGATGGCATGCCACGCCCAACGTCTATCAACCGTATGTGTTTTCCAAAGGCGGTGATGGCATGTCACGCCAGACGTCGTCTGACCGTGTGTGCTGTCCAAGGGCGGTGATTTCATGCCACGCCAACGTTGCCGACCGTGCGAGCAGTCCAAGAGCGGTGATGTAATGCCACGCCTGAGGTTGCTGACCGTGTGTGCTATCCAAAGGCGTTGATGTCATGCCACGCCTGACGTCATCTGACCGTGCGTGCTGTCCAAGGGTGGTGATGTCATGCCACACCCGACTTCATCCGACCATGCATGCAGTCCTAGGGCGGTGATGTCATGCCACGCCTGACGTCGTTCGAACGTTTGTGCTGCCCAAAGGCAATGATGGCATGCCACGCCCGACCTCATTAGACTGTGTGTGCTGCCCAAAGGCGATGATGGTATGCCAAACCCAACGTCGTTCAACCGTGTATGTTGTCCAAAGGTGGTGATGTCATGTCATGTCCGACGTCGTTCGATCGTCTGTGCTATCCAAGGCAGTGATGTCATGCCACGCTCGACGTCGTTCGGCCGTGTGTGCTGCCAAAAGGCGATGATTGCATGCCACGCCCAATGTCGTTTGACCGTGTGTGCTGTCCAAAGGCAGTGATGGCATGTTAAGCTTGACAACGTTTTACCGTGTTTGCCGTCCAAGGGCGATGATGGCATGCCACGCCCGACGTCATTCGACCGTGTGTGCTACCTTAAGGCGATGATGGCATGCCACGCCCGACTTTCTTCGACTGTGTGTGCTTTCCAAAGGCGGTGATGGCATGCCACGCCAGACGTTGTTCAACCGTGTGTGCTGTCCAAAGGTGGTGATGTCATGCGACGCTCGACGTTGCCGACCATGTGTGCTGCCCAAGGGAGGTGATGTCATGCCAAGCTCGACGTCGTCCAACCGTGTGTGTTGTCCAAGGGCGGTGATGTAATGCCACACCCGACAAGGTCAGTGATGTCATTCCACGCCCGATGTCGTCGAACCGTTCATGTACTCCAAGGGCGGTGATGTCATGCCACGCCTAACATCGTTAGACCGTGTGTGCCTTCCAAGGGCGGAGATGTCATGCCACGGCCGACGTCGTTCGACTGTGTGTGCTGCCCAAAGGCGATGATGGCATGCCACGCCCGATGTCGTTCGACCGTGTGTGATGTCCAAAGGCGATGATGGCATGCCACGCCCGACGTCGTTCGACTGTGTGTGCTGTCCAAAGGCGGTGATGGCATGTTACACCTGATGTCGTTCGACCGTGTTTGCCGTCTAAGGGCTATGATGGCATGCCACGCCCGACACCGTCCGAGTGTGTGAGCTAGTTCAAAAGCGATGGCATGCCACACCCGACATCCTTTGACCGTGTGTGCTGCCCAAAGGAGATGGTGGCATGCACGCCTTACGTCATTTGACCGTGTTTGCTTCCTTTAAGGCGATGATGGCATGCCACGATCGACGTCGTTCGACAGTGTGTGCTGTCCAAAGTCGATAAGGGCGGTGAAGTCATGCCACGCTCGACGTCGTCCGACTGTGCATGCCGTCCTAGGGCGGTGATGTCATGCCACGCCTGACGTCGTCTAGCCGTGTGTGTTGTCCAAGGGCTGTAATGTCATGTCATGCCCGACGTCGTTCGATTGTGCGTGCAATCCAAGGGGGGTGATGTCATTCCACGCCCTACGTCATCCGATCGTGTGTACTGTCCAAGGGCGGTGATGTAATGCCACTCCTGACGTTACCGACTATGTGTATTGTCCAAGGTCGGTGATGTCATGCCATACCCAACGTTGTCCGACCATGCGTGCTATCCAAAGGCGGTGATGTCATGCTACGCCTGACGTCGTTCGATCGTGTGTGCTGCTCAAAGGCGATGATGGCATGCCACACCTGATGTTTTTCGACTGTGTGTGCTGTCCAAAGGCGGTGATGGCATGTCACGCCTGGTGCCATTTGACCGTGTGTGCTGGCCAAAGGTAATGATGGCATGCCACGCTCGATGTCGTTTGACCGTGTGTGCTGCCCAAAGGTAATGATGGCATGCCACGCCCGACGTCGTTCGACCTGTGTGCTGTCCAAAGGCAGTGATGGTGAATCACGCCCGACATTGTTCGACCGTGTGTGCTATCCAAAGGCGGTGATGTCATGCCACGCCCAATGTCTTTCGACCGTGTGTGCTGCCCAAAGGCGATGGTGGCATGTCATGCCTGATGTCGTTCGACCGTTTTTGCCGTCCAAGGGCTTTGATGGCATGCCACGCCCGACGTCATTCAACCGTGTGTGCTGCCCAAAGGCAAGGATTGCATGCCACGTCTGACGTCGTTCAACCGAGTGTGTTGTCCAAAGGCGCCTGACGTCGTCTGACCGTGCGTGCCGTCCAAGGGCGGTGATTTCATGCCACGCCCGACGTCGTTCGACCGTGTGTGTTGTCCAAGGGCGGTGAAGTCATGCCACGCCCGACGTTTCTGACTGTGCATGCAGTCCTAGGGCGGTGATTTCATGCCATGCTCGACGTCGTTCGATCGTTATTGCTGCCTAAAGGCGATGATGGCATGCTACGCCCGACGTCGTTCGACCAGGTGTGCTGCCGAAAGGCGATGATGGCATCCCACGCCTGACGTCGTTCGACTGTGTGGGCTGCCCAAAGGCGATGATGGCATGCCATGCCCGACGTCGTTCAACCGTATGTGCTGTCCAAAGGCAGTAATTTCATGCCATGCCTGACGTCGTCCGACCGTGCGTGCCGTCCAAGGGAGGTGTTGTCATGCCTTGCCTAACATCGTCCGACCATGTGTGTTGTCCAAGGGCGGTGATGTCATGTCACGCCCGATGTTGTCGACCGTGTGTGCAGTCTAAGGGCGATGATGTAATGCCACGCCTGACGTTGCCGACCGTGTGTGCTATCCAAGGGCGGTGATGTAATGCCATGCCCGACAAGGTCGGTGATGTCATGCCACGCCCGACATTGCCAACCGTGTGTGCAGTCCAAGAGCGGTGATGTAATGCCACGCCTGACGTTGCCAACCGTGTGTGCTATCCAAGAGCGTTGATGTCATGCCACGCCTGACATCGTCCGACCGTGCGTGCCGTCCAAAGGCAGTGATGTCATGCCACACCTGACGTCGTCCGACCATGCATGTAGTCCTAAGGCACTGATGTCATGCTACGCTTGACGTCATTCGAACGTTTGTGCTGCCCAAAGGTGATGATGGCATGCCACACCCGAGCTCATTGGACCGTGTGTGCTGCCCAATGGGCGATGATGGCATGCCACACCCAATGTTGTTCAACCGTGTGTGTTGTCCAAAGGCGGTGATATCATGCCACGCCCAACGTCATTCGACCGTGCGTGCCGTCCAGGGTGGTGATGTCATGCCACGCCTGACGTCGTTCAACCGTTTGTGCTGCCAAAGGCGATGATGGCATGCCACGCCCTACGTCGTTCGACCGTGTGTGCTGTCCAAAGGCAGTGATGGCATGTTATGCCTGACAACGTTCGATCGTGTTTGCCGTCCAAGGGCTACGATGGCATGCCACGCCCAACGTCGTTCGATCGTGTGTGCTACCCAAAGGCGATGATGGCATGCCACGCCTGATGTCGTTCGAGTGTGTGTGCAGTCCAAAGGCGGTGATGGCATGCCACGCCAGACGTCATTCGACTGTGTGTGCTGTTCAAAGGTGGTGATGTCATGCCACGCCCGACGATGCCGACCGTGTGTGCTGCCCAAGGGAGGTGATGTCATGCCACGCTTGATGTCGTCTGACCGTGTGTGTTGTCCAAGGGAGGTGATGTCATGCCACGCCCGACTTTGCCAACCGTGTGTGCTATCCTAGGGAGGTGATATCATGCCACGCCCGACGTTGCTGTCTATGTGTGCTGTCCAAAGGCGGTGATGTCATGCCACGTCCGACGTCGTCCGACTGTGCGTGCCGTCCAAGGGCGGTAATGTCATGCCAAGCCAGGCGTCGTCTGGCCGTGTGTGCTGTCCAAGGGCTGTGATGTCATGCCATGTGCGATGTCGTTCGATTCTGCGTGCAGTCCAGGGGGGTGATGTCATGCCATGCCTGACGTCTTCCGACCGTGTGTACTGTCCAAGGGGTGTGATGTATAACCACTCCTGACATTACCGACTGTGTGTGTTGTCCAAGGTCAGTGATGTATTGCAATACCTGACGTCGTCCGAACGTGCGTGTACTCCAAGGGCAGTGATGTCTTGTCACGTCCGACGTCGTCCGACCGTGTGTGCTGCCCAAAGGCAATGATGGCATGCCACGCCTGACGTCGTTCAACCGTGTGTGCTTTCCAAAGGCGGTGATGTCATGCCACGCCTGAGGTCGTCCGATCATGTGTGCCGTCCAAGGGCGGCGATGTCATGCCACGCCCGACGTCGTTTGACCGTATGTGCTTCCCAAGGGCGGTGAAGTCATGCCACGCCCTACGTCGTCCGACCGTGGATGAAGTCCTAGGGCGGTGATGTCATGCCACGCTCGACGTTGTTCGACCGTTTATGCTGCCCAAAGGCGATAATGGCATGCCACGCCCGATATCGTTCGATCGAAAGTTCTGCCAAAGGCGATGATGGCATTCCACACCCGACGTCGTTCAGCCGCGTGTGCTGTCCAAAGGTGGTGATGTCATGCCATGCCCGACGTCGTTCGATCGTGTGTGCTGCCCAAGGGCGGTGAAGTCATGTCACGCGCGACGTCGTCCAACCGTGGATGCAGTCCTAGGGCTGTGATGTCCTGCCACGCTCGACGTCGTTCAACTTTTTATGCTGCCCAAAGGCGATAATGGCATGCCACGCCCGACATTGTTCAATCGGAAGTGCTGCCAAAGGAGATGATGGCATTCCACGCCTGACGGAGTTTGGCCGTGTGTGTTGTCCAAAGGCGGTGATTGCATGTCAGGCCTGACGTCGTTCGACCGTGTTTGCCGTCCAATGGCTATGATGGCATGCCACGCCCGATGTTGTTTTACCGTGTGTGCTGCCCAAAGGTAATTATGGCATGCCACGCCCGACGTCGTTCGACCGTGTGTGCTGTCCAAAGGCGGTGATGGTGAATCACGCCCGACGTTGTTCGATCGTTTCTGCTATCCAAAGGCGGTGATGTCATGCCACGCCCGATGTCTTTCGACCGTGTGTGCTGTGCCCAAAGGGGATGATGGCATGACACGCCCGACGTTGTTCGACCGTGTGTGCTGTCCAAAGGCGGTGATGACATGTCATGCCTGACATCGTTCGACCGTGTTTTCCATCCAAGGGCTTTGATGGCATACCAGGCCCGACGTCATTCGACCGTGTGTGCTGCCCAAAGGCGATGATTGCATGCCACGCCCGACGTCGTTCAACCGTGCGTGCTGTACAAAGGCGGTGATGTCATGCCACGCTTGACGTCGTCCGACCGTGCGTGCCGTCCAAGGGCGGTGATTTCATGCCACACTCGACGTCGTTCGACCGTGTGTGTTGTCCAAGGGCGGTGAAGTCATTCCACGCCCGACGTTGCCGACCGTGCATGCAGTCATAGGGCGGTGATGTCATGCCATGCCCGACGTCGTTCGATCGTTATTGCTGCCCAAAGGCGATGATGGCATGCCACGCCCGATGTCGTTCGACCAGGTGTGCTACCGAAAGGCAATGATGGCATCCCACGCCCGACGGCGTTCGAACGTGTGGGCTGCCCAATGGCGATGATGGAATGCCACGCCCGACGTCATTCGACCGTGTGTGCTGTCCAAAGGCGGTGATGTCATGCCACGCCTTACGTCGATCGACCATGTGGGCTGCCCAATGGCTATGATGGCATACCACGCCCGACATCATTCGACCGTGTGTGATGCCCAAAGTCGATGATTGCATGCCACACCCGACGTCGTTTAATTGTGTGTGCTTTCCAATGGCGGTGATTTCATGGCACGCCTGACGTCGTCCGACCGTGCGTGCCATCTTAGGGAGGTGATGTCATGGCCAGCCCGACGTCGTCAGACCGTGTGTGTTGTCCAAGGGCAGTGATGTCATGTCACGCCCGATGTTGTCGACCGTGTGTGTTGTCCAAGGCAATGATGTAATGCCACGCCTGACGTTGCTGACCGTTTATGCTATCCAAGGGCGGTGATGTAATGCCACACCCGACAAGGTCGGTGATGTCATGCCACGCCCGATGTCGTCGAATCGTGCATGAACTCCAAGGGCGGTGATATCATGCCACGCCTTACATCGTTCGACCCTGTGTGCTTTCCAAGGGCGGAGATGTCATGCCACGCCCGACGTTGTCAGACCGTGTGTGCTGCCCAAAGGCAATGATAGCATGCCTTGCTCGACGTCGTTCGACCATGTGTGATGTCCAAAGGCGATGATGGCATGCCACGCCCGACGTCGTTCAGCTGTGTGTGCTGTCCAAAGGCGGTGATGGCATGTCACGCCTGATGTCGTTCGACCGTGTTTGCCGTCCAAGGGCTATGATGGCATGCCACGCCCGACACTGTCTGACTGTGTGAGCTAGTGCAAAAGCGATGGTGGCATGCCACACCCGACAATGTTTGACCGTGTGTGCTTCCCAAAGGTGATGATGGCATTCCACGCCTGACGTCGTTCGACCGTGTGTGCTGCCCAAAGGCGATGATGGCATGCCACGCCCGACGTTGTTCGACCGTGTGTGCTGTCCAAAGTCGATGATGGCATGCCACGCCCGACGTCGTTCTACCGTGTGTGATGCCCAAAAGAGGTGATGTCATGTCACACCCAACGTAGTCCGACTGTGTGTAATGCCCAAGGGAGGTAATGTCATGCCACGCCCAATGTCGTCGGACCGTGCATGTACTCCAAGGGTGGTGATGTCATGCCACGCCTTACGTCGTTCGATCGTGTGCGCTTTCCAAGGGCGGAGATGTCATGCCACGCCTTGCGTCGTCAGACCGTGTGTGCTGCCCAAAGGCAATGATGGCATGCCACGCCCAACGTCGTTCGACCATGTGTGATGTCCAAAGGCGATGATGACATGCCACGCCCGACGTCGTTCGACTGTGTTTGCTGTCCAAGGGCTATGATGGCATGCCACGCCCGACACCGTCCGACTGTGTGAGCTAGTGCAAAAGTGATGGTGGCATGCCACACCCTACATCGTTTGACCGTGTGTGCTGCCCAAAGGTGATGATGGCATGCCACACCCGACGTCGTTCGACCGTGTGTGCTGCCCAAAGGCGATGATGGCATGCCACGCCTGACGTCGTTTGACCGTGTGTGCTGTCCCAAGTCGATGATGGCATGCCACGCCCGACGTCGTTCGACCGTGTGTGCTGTCCAAAGGTAGTGATGTCATGCAACGCCCAACGTAGTCCGACTTTGTGTTCTACAAAAGGAATGTGATATCATGCCACGCACGACGTTGTCCGACCGTGTGTGCTGTCCCAAGGCAGTGATGTTATGCCACTTCTGATGTTGCCGACTGTCTGTGCTGTCCAAGGGCGGTGATGTCATGCCACTCCTGACGTTGCCGATCGTGTGTGCTGTTGGAGGGCGGTGATGTCATTCCACGCCCGATGTCGTCTGACCATGCGTGCCGTCCTAGGGCGGTGAAGTCATGCCACGCCTGACATCGTTCGAATGTTTGTGCTGCCCAAAGGCGATGATGGCATGCCACGCCCGACCTCATTTGACCGTGTGTGCTGCCCAAAGGTGATGATGGCATGCCACACCCAACATCGTTCAACCGTGTGTGTATTCCAAATGCGGTGATGTCATGCCACGCCCGACGTCAATCGACCGCGCGTGCCGTCCAAAGGCGGTGATGTCATGCCACGCCCGACGTCATCTGATCGTGCATGCAGTTCTAGGGCGTTGATGTCATGCCACGCCCTACGTCGTTTGATCGTTTGTGCTGCCCAAAGGCGATGATTGCATGCCATGCCCGACGTCGTTCGACCAGGTGTGCTGCCCAAAGACGATGATGGCATGCCACGTCCGACGTCGTTCGACCGTGTGTGCTGCCAAAAGGCGATGATCACATGCCAGGCCTTACGTCGTTCGACTGTGTGCTGTCCAAAGGCGGTGATGGCATGCCACGCTAGAAGTCATTTGACTGTGTGTGCTGTCCAAAGGCGGTGATGACATCCTAGGCCCGACGTTATTCGACCGTGTCTGCTGCTCAAAGGCGATGATGGCATGCCACGCCTGACGTTATCCGATCGTGTGTGCTGTCCAAAGGCGGTTATGCCATGTCACGCCTGACGTCGTTTAACCAAGTTTGGCATCCAAGGGCTATGATGGCATGCCACGCCCGACATCGTCTGACTGTGTGAGCTAGTCCCAAAGAGATGGTGGCAAGCCATGCCCGACGTTGTTTGACCATATGTGCTGCCCAAATGTAATGATGGCATGCCACGCCCGACGTTGTTCGACCGTGTGTGCTTTCAAAAGGCGGTGATGGTGAATCACGTCCGACGTTGCCGACCGTGTGTGCTATCTAAGGGCGGTGATATAATGCCACGCCCGATATTGCCGACCGTGTGGCTATGTAAGGGCGGTGATGTAATGCGACGCCTGACGTCGTTCGACCATGCGTGCCGTCCAAGGGCGGTGATGTCATGCCATGCCCGACGTCGTTCGACCGTGTGTGCTGCCAAAAGGCGATGATGGCATGCAACGCCTCACATCATTCGACCGTGTGTGTTGTCAAAAGGCGGTGAAGACATGTTACGCTTGCAACGTTTGACCGTGTGTTCCGTCTAAGGGCTATGATGGCATGCCACGCCCGACTTTGTTCGACTGTGTGTGCTGCCCAAAGGCGATGATGGAATACCACGCCCGACGTCGTCCGACTGTGTGTGCTGTTTAAAGGCGGTGATGGCATGCCACGCCAGAAGTCGTTCGACCGTGTGTGCTGTCCAAAGGCGGTGATGTCATGCTACGCCCGACGTCATTCGACCTTGTGTGCTGCTCAAAGGCGATGATGGCTTTCCACGGCCGAAGTTGTTCGATCGTGTGTGCTGTTAAAAGGCGGTGATGGCATGTCACGCCTGACGTTGTTTGATCGAGTTTGCCGTCCAAGGGCTATGATGGCATGCCACGCCCGACATCGTCCGACTGTGTGAGCTAGTCCAAAAGCGATGGTGGCAAGCCACGCCCGACGTTGTTTGACCTTATGTGCTAACCAAAGGTAATGATGTTATGCCACGCCCGACGTCGTTCGATCGTTTGTGCTGTCCAAAGACGGTGATGGCGAATTATACCCGACATCATTCGACCGTGTGTGCTATCCAAAGGCGGTGATGTCATGCTAGGCCCGATGTCTTTCGACCATGTGTGCTGCCCAAAGGCGATGATGGCATGCCACACCCGACGTCGTTTGATCGTGTGTGCTTTCCAAGGGCGGTGATGTCATGCCACGACTGACGTTGCAGACCGTGGGTGATGTCCAAGAGCGGTGATGTCATGCCACGTTTGATGTCGTTCGACCATTTGTGCTTCCCTAAGGCTATGATGGCATTCCATGCCTGACAGCGTTCGACCATTTGTGCTGCCCAAAGGCGATGATGGCATGCCATGCCCGACATCGTTCGACTGTGTGTGCTGCCCAAAGACGATGATGGCATGCCAAGCCCGACATTGTTCGACAGTGTGAGCTGTCCAAAGGCGGTGATGACATGTTACGCCTGACAACGTTCGACCGTGTTTGCCGTCTAAGGGCTACGATGGCATTCCACGCCCGACGTCGTTCGACCGTGTGTTCTGCCCAAAGGAGATAATGGCATGCCACACCCGATGTTGTTCGACCGTGTGTGCTGTCCAAGGGCGGTGATGTCATGCCACGCATGACGTCGTTCAACCGTGTGTGCTGCCCATAGGCGATGATGGCATGCCAAACCCGACGTAGTCTGACCGTGTATGCTGCCTAAGCGCGGTGATGTCATGTCACGCCCGACGTCTTTCGACCGTTTGTGTTGCCCAAAGGCGATGGTGGCATGTCATGCCTAACATCGTTCGACCGTGTGTGTTGTCCAAAGGCGGAGATGTCATGCCACGCCAGACGTTGTTTGACCAGTGTGCTGCCCAAAGGCGATGATGTTATGCCACGCCCGACGTCGTTCGACCGTGTGTGTTTCCCAAGGGCGATGATGGCATGCAACGGCTGACGCCGTCCGATAGTGTGAGCTATCCCAAAGGAGATGATGGCATGCCATGCCCGACGTGATTCGACCATGTAAGTTGTCCAAAGGCGGTGATGGCATGTCACGCCTTACGTTGTTCAACCATGTTTAACATCCAAGGGCTATGATCGCATACCACGCCCAACGTCGTTCGACCGTATGCGCTGCCCAAAAGCGATGATGGCATGCCACGCCCGACTTCGTTCGACCGTGTGTGCTATCCAAAGGCTGTGATGTCATCCGACGCCCGACATAGTCTAACCGTGTGTGCTGCCCAAGGGCGGTGATGTCATGCCATGCCCGACGTCGTCCGACCGTGTGTGCTGTCCAAAGGCGGTGATGTCATGCCACGCCCGACGTTTCAGATCATGTATGCTATCCTAGGGTTGTCATGGTATGCCACGCCTGACGCCGTCCGACAGTGTGAGCTAGCCCATAGTCGATGATGGCATGCCACGCCCGACGTCATTCGACCATGTGAGTTGTCCAAAGGCGGTGATGGCATGTTACGCCTGACGTTTTTTGAACATGTTTGTCGTCCAAGGGCTATGATCGCATGCCACGTCCAACGTCGTTCGATCGTGTGTGCTGCCTAAAAGCGATGATGGCATGCCACGCCCGACATCGTCCAACCGTGCGTGCAGTCCAAGGGCAATGATGTAATGCCATGCCCTACGTCGTCCAACTGTGTGTGCTGTCTAAAGAAGGTGATGTCATGCCACGCCCGACATCGTTCGATCGTGTGTGCAGCCCAATAGCGATGATGTCATGCCACGCCTGACATCGTTCAACCTTTTGTGCTGCCCAAATGTGATTGTGGAGTGCCACGCGCGACGTCGTTCGACCGTGTGTGCTGCCAAAAGGTGATGATGGCATGACACGCCCGACGTTTATCAACCGTATGTGTTTTCCAAAGGCGGTGATGGCATGTCACGCCACACGTTTTCTGACCGTGTGTGCTGTCCAAGGGCGGTGATGTCATGCCACGCCCGACGTTGCCGACCGTGCGAGCAGTCCAAGAGCGGTAATGTAATGCCACGCCTGAGGTTGCTGACCGTGTGTGCTATTCAAGGGCGTTGATGTCATGCCACGCCTGACACCATCTGACCGTGCGTGCCGTCCAAGGGTGGTGATGTCATGACACACCCGACGTCGTCCGACCATGCGTGTAGTCCTAGGGCGGTGATGTCATGCCACGCCTAACGTCGTTCGAACGTTTGTGCTGCCCAAAGGCGATGATGGTATGCCACGCTCGACCTCATTAGATCGTGTGTGCTGCCCAAAGGCGATGATGGTATGCCACACCCAACATCGTTCAACTGTGAGTGTTGTCCAAAGGTGGTGATGTCATGCCACGCTCGACGTCGTTTGACCGTGTGTGCTGCCAAAAGGCGATGATGGCATGCCACACCTGACGTTGTTCGACCGTGTGTGCTGTCCAAAGGCAGTGATGGCATGTTAAGCCTGACAACGTTCGACCGTGTTTGCCGTCCAAGGGCTATGATGGCATGCCACGCACGACGTCGTTCGACCGTGTGTGCGCGATTATGGAATGCCATGCCCGACGTCGTTCAACCGTGTGTGCTGCCCAAAGGCGATGATGACATGCCACGTCCGACGTCTTTCTACCGTATTAGCTGTCCAAAGGCAGTGATGGAATGTCACGCCAGACATCCTCCGACCGTGTGTGCTGTCCAAGGTCGGTGATGTCATGCCAGGCCCGATGTTGCCGATCGTGCGTGCAGTCCAAGAGCGGTGATGTAATGCCACGCCCGACGTTGCCGACCGTGTGTACTATCCAAGGGTGGTGATGTCATGCCACGCCTAACGTCGTCCAACCATGCGTGCCGTCCAAGGGCGGTGATGTCATGCCACACCCGACGTAGTCCGACCATGCATGCAGTCCTGGGGCGGGGATGTCATGCCACGCCTGACATCGTTCGAACGTATGTGCTGCCCAAAGGCGATGATGTCATGCCACGCCCGACCTCATTCGACCGTGTGTGCTGCCCAAAGGCGATGATGGCATGCCACACCCAACATCTTTCAACCGTGTGTGTATTTCAAAGGCGGTGATGTCATGCCACGCCCAACATCAATCGACCGCGCGTGCCGTCCACAGGCGGTGATGTCATGCCATGCCCAACGTCATCCGATCGTGCATGCAGTCCTAGGGCATTGATGTCATGCCATGCCTTACGTCGTTCGACCGTTTGTGCTGCGCAAAGGCGATGATGGCATGCCATGCCCGACGTCGTTCGACCAGGTGTGCTGCCCAAGGACGATGATGGGATGCCACGCCCGACGTCGTTCGATCGTGTGTGCTGCCTAAAGGCAATGATGACATGCCAGGCCTGACGTCGTTCGACTGTGTGTGCTGTCCAAAGGCGGTGATGGCATGCCACGCTAGAAGTCGTTTGACTGTGTGTGCTAGCCAAAGGCGGTGATTTCATCCTACGCCTGACGTTATTCGACCGTGTGTGCTGCTTAAAGGCGATGATGGCATGCCACGCCCGACGTTATTCGATCGTGTGTGCTCTCCAAAGGCGGTTATGGCATGTCACGCCTGACGTCATTTGACCGAGTTAGTCATCCAAGGGCTATGATGGCATGCCATGCCCAACATCGTTCGACTGTGTGAGCTAGTCCAAAAGCGATGGTGGAAAGCCATGCCCGACGTTGTTTTACCATATGTGCTGCCCAAAGGTAATGATGGCATGCTACGCCCGACGTCGTTCGACCGTGTGTGCTTTCCAAAGGCGGTGATGGTGAATCATGCCCGACGTTGCCGACCGTGTGTGCTATCTAAGGGCGGTGATGTAATGCCACGCCCGATGTTGCCGACCGTGTGGGCTATCTAAGGGCGGTGATGTAATGCGACGCCTGACGTCATTTGACCACGCGTGCCGTCCAAGGGCGGTGATGTCATGCCACGCCCGATGTCGTTCGACCGTGTGTGCTGCCCAAAGGCGGTGATGGCATGCCACACCAGAAGTCGTTCGACCATGTGTTCTTTCCAAAGGCGGTGATGGCATGCCACGCCAGAAGTCGTTCGAACGTGTGTGCTGTCCAAAGGCGGTGATGTCATGCTACGCCTGACATCATTCGACCTTGTGTGCTGCTCAAAGGCGATGACGCAGAAGTTGTTCGATCGTGTGTGCTGTCCAAAGGCGGTGATGGCATGTCACGCCTGACATCGTTTGACCGAGTTTGCCGTCCAAGGGCTATGATGGCATGCCACGCCCGACATCGTCCGACTGTGTGAGCTAGTCCAAAAGCGATGGTGGCAAGCCACGCCCGACGTTGTTTGACTGTATGTGCTGCCCAAAGGTAATGATGTTGTGCCACGCCCGACGTCGTTCGATCGTGTGTGATGTCCAAAGGCGGTGATGGCGAATTAAGCCCGACGTCGTTCGATCGTTGTGCTATCCAAAGGCGGTGATGTCATGCTAGGCCTGATGTCTTTCGACCATGTGTGCTGCCCAAAGGCGATGATGGCATGCCACGCCCGACGTTGTTCGATCGTGTGTGCTTTCCAAGGGCGGTGATGTCATGCCATGACTTACGTTGCCGACCGTGGGTGATTTCCAAGAGCGGTGATGTCATGCCATGCCCGACGTCGTCTGACCGTGTGTGCTGTCCAAGGGCGGTGATGTCATGCCACGCCCGACGTCGTCCGACTGAGCGTGCAGTCAAAGGGCGGTGATGTCATGCCACACCTGATGTCGTTCGACCGTTTGTGCTGCCCAAAGGCGATGATGGCATGCCATGCTCGATGTCGTCTGACTATGTGTTCTGCCCAAGGGCGGTGATGTCATGCCACGCCCGACGTCGTCCGACCATGTGTGTTGTCCAAGGGTGGTAATGGCATGCAGGCACGACATTGCCAACAGTGTGTGTTGTCCTAGGGAGGTGATGTCATGCCACACACGACATTGTCGACCGTGTGTGCTGCCCAAGGGCGGTGATGTCATGCCACGCCCGACGTCCTGCGACCGTGCATGTAGACCAAGGGCGGCGATGTCATACCATGCCCGACATCGTTCGACCGTGTGTGCTGCTCAAAGGCGATGATGGCATGCCACAATAGACGTCGTTCAACTGTGTGTGCTGTCCAAGGGCGGTGATGGCATGTCACTCCTGACGTCGTTCGACCGTGCTTGCCGTCCAAGCGCTATGATGGCATGCTACGCCCGACGTCGTTCGACCGTGTTGGATACCCAAAGGAGATGATGGCATGCCACGTCTGACGTCGTTCGATCGTGTGTGCTGCCAAATGGCGGGGATGTCATGCCATGCCCGATTTAGTCTGACCGTGTGTGTTGTCCAAGGGCAGTGATGTCATGCCACGCCAGACATCATTTGACTGTGTGTGTTGTCCAAGGGAGGTGATGTCATGCCAAGCCCGACATCATCTGACCGTGCGTGAAGTCCAATGAAGGTGATGTCATGCCACGCCAGACGTCGTCCGACCGTGTGTGTTGTCCAAGGGCAGTGATGTCATGCCACGCGCGACGTCATCCGACCGTGCGTGCAGTCCAAGGGCGGTGATGTCATGCCACGCCTGATCGTGCGTGAAGTCCAAGGGCGTGATGTCATGCCAACCCTGACGTCATTCGACCGTGTGTGCTGTCCAAGGGTGGTGATGTCATGCCCCGACTGATGTCGTCCGACCGTGCGTTCAGTCCAAGGGCAGTGATGTCATGCCATGCCTGACGTCGTTCTAACATTTGTGCTACCCAAAGGCATGATGGCATGCCATGCCCGACGTCGTTTGACCGTTACTGTTGCCCAAAGGCGATGATGGGATGCCACGCCCGATGTCGTTCGACCATTTGTGCCACCCAAAGGCGATGATGGCCTGCCATGCCCGACATAGTCCGACCGTGCGTGCAGTCCTAGGGCGGTGATATCATTTTACGCCTTACATCATTCGACCATATGTGCTACCCAAAACGATGATGGCATGCAACGCCCGACGTCATTCGATCGTGTGTGCTGTCCAAAGGTGGTGATTGCATGTCACGCCCGACATTGTTCGATCGTGTGTGCTGTCTAAAGGCGGTGATATCATGCCACGCCCGACGTATTTCGACCGTGTGTGCTGCCCAAAGGTGGTGATTGCATGCCAAGTCCAACGTCATTCGACCGTGTGTGTTGTCGAAAGGCGGTGAAATAATGCCACACTCGACGTCGTTCGATCGTGCATGCAGTCCAAAGGCGGTGATGTCTTGCCACGCTCGATGTCGATCGACCGCGTGTGCTGTCCAAAGGCGGTGATGGCATGACATGCTCGATGTCGTTCAACCTTGTGTGTTGTCTAAAGGCGGTGATGTCATGCCACATCCGATGTCATTCGACCGTGTGTGCTACCCAAAGGCGATGATGGCATGCCACGCCCGACGTCATTCGACCATGTGAGTTGTCCAAAGGCGGTGATGGCATGTCACGCCTGACGTTGTTCGACCATGTTTGCCGTCCAAGGGCTATGATTTCATGCCACATCCAACGTGGTTCGACCGTGTGTGCTGCCCAAAAGTGATGATGGCATGCCACTCCGACGTCATTCAATTGTGTGTGCTGTCCAAAGGCGGTGATGTCATCCCACGCCCGACGTAGTCTGACCGTGTATGCTGCCCAAGGGCGGTGATGTCATGCCATGCTCGACGTCGTCCGAGTGTGTGCTGTCCAAGGGCGGTGATGTAATGCCACGCCTGACGTTGCGGACCGTGTATGCTGTCCTAGGGTGGTGATGTCATGCCACGCGCAACATCATCCAACCATGCGTGCAGTCCAAGGGTAATGGTGTCATTCCACGCCCTAAGTCGTCCAACCGTGTGTGCTGTCCAAAGGCGGCGATGTCATGCCACGCCCGATCTTGTTCGACCATGTGTGCTGCCCAAAGGGCTTTGATGGCATACCATGCCCGACGTCATTTGACCGTGTGTGCTACCAAAAGGCGATGTTTGCATGCCACGCCTGACGTCGTTCAATCGTGTGTGCTGTCCAAAGGCGGTGATGTCATGCCACGCCTGACGTCGTCCGACTGTGCGTGCCATCCAAGGGCGGTGATTTCATGCCACGCTCGATGTCGTTCGATCATTTGTTCGGTCCAAGGGCGGTGAAGTCATTCCACGCCTGACGTTATCGACCATGCATGCAGTCCTAGGGCGGTGATGTCATGCCATGCCGACGTCGTTCGATCGTTATTGCTGCCCAAAGGCGATGATGGCATGCCACGCCCTACGTCGTATGATCAGGTGTGCTGTCGAAAGGCAATGATGGCATCCCACGACCGACGCCATTCGACCGTGTGGGCTGCCCAAAGGCGATGATAGCATGCCACGCCCGACGTCATTCGACCGTGTGTGCTGTCCAAAGGCGGTGATGTCATGCCACACCTGACGTCGATCGACCATGTGTGCTATCCAAGGGCTATGATCGCATACCAGGCCCGACGTCATTCGACCGTGTGTGCTGTCCAAAGGCGTTGATTTCATGGTACGTTTGACATCGTTCTAC
>CM067869.1:11413583-11432433 GCA_034621305.1 Solanum pimpinellifolium
TGAAGTCATGCCACGCCCGATGTCGTCATACCGTGTGTACTGTCCAAGGGCGGTAATGTCATGCCGCGCCCGATGTTGCCGACCATGTGTGCTGTCCAAGGGCGGTGATATCATGCCACGCTCGACGTCGTTCGATCGTGTGTGCTGCCAAAGGCGATGATGGCATGCCACGCCCGACGTTATTTGCTTGTGTGTGTTTTCCAATGGTAGTGATGTCATTCCATGCCCGACGTCCTTCGATCTTGTGTGCTTCCCAAAGGCAATGATGGCATGCTACGCCCGACGTCGTTCGACCGTGTGTGCTGTCCAAGGGCGGTGATGTCATGCCACGCCCGACCTCATCTGCCGTGTGTGCTGTCCAAGGGCGGTGATGGCATGCCACGTACGATGTTACCAACCGTGTGTGCTATAGAAAGGCGGTGATGGAAGTCCATGCCCGACGTCGTTCAACCGTGTTTGCGGTCCATAGGCAGAGATGGCATGTCACGCCTGACGTCGTTCGACTGTTTTTGCCGTCCAAGGGCTATGATGGCTTGCCACGCCCGAGGTCATTCGATAGTGTGTGCTGCCCAAAGGCGATGATGACATGCCACACCCGACGTCGTTCGTCCGTGTTTGCGGCCCAAGGCGGTGATGTCATTCCATACCCGACGTAGTCTAACTGTGTGTGCTGCCCAAGGGCGGTTATGTCATGCCACGCCCGACGTTGTCATACCGTGTGTGCTATCCAAGGGTGGTTAAGTCATGCCACACCCGACGTTGCCGACCGTGTGTACTGTCCAAGGGCGGTTCTGTCAAGCCACGCCCGACGTTGCCGACCGTGTGTGCTGTCCAAGGGCGGTGATGTCATGCCACGCCTGACGTCATCATACCGTGTGTGCTGTCCAAGGGCGGTTATGTCATGCCATGCCCGACGTTACTGACCATGTGCGCTATCCAATGGCGGTGATGTCATGCAACTCCCGACGTTGCTGACCGTGTGTGTTGTCCAAGGGCGCAGATGTCATGCCACGCCCTACGTCATCCGACTGTGCGTGTAGTCCAAGGGCGGTGATGTCATGCCACGCTCGACGTTGTTCGATAGTTTGTGCTGCCTCAAGGCGATGATGGCATGCCAAGTGCGACGTCATTCGACCATTTGTACTTCCCAAAGGTGATGATGGCATGCCACGCCCGACGTCATTCGACCGTGTGTGCTTCCCAAAGGCGATGATGGCATGGCGCGCCTGACGTTGTTCGACCGTATGAGCGGTCCAAAGGCGGTGATGTCATGCCACGCCCGATGTCGTCCGACCATGCGTGCTGTGCAAGGGCGGTGATGTCATGCCACGCCCGACATCGTTCGACCGTGTGTGTTGTCCAAGGGCGGTGATGTTATCCCACGCCCGACGTCGTTCGACCGTGTGTACTTTCCAAGGGTAGTGATGTAATGCCACGCCCGATGTCGTTCGACTGTGTGTGCTGTCTAAGGGTGGTGATTTCATGCCATGCATGACGTCATTCGACCGTGTGTGCAGTCCGAGGGCGGTGATGTCATGCCACGCTCGACGTCGTTCGACCGGTTGTGCTGCCCAAAGGTGATGATGACTTGCCATGCCCGATGTCATTCGATCGTGTGTGCTGCCTAAACGCGATGATGGCATGCCACGCCAGACGTTGTTTGACTTTGTGTGCTTCCCAAAGGCGATGATGGCATGCCACGCCCTAGGACGCTCGCAGTGCGTGCAGTCCAAGGGCGGTGATGTCATGCCACGCCTGACGTCGTTCTACCATTTGTGCTGCCTTATGGTGATGATGGCACGCCACGCTCGACATCGTTCGACCGTGTGTGCTGTCCAAAGGCGGTGATGGCAGTTCACGCGCGATGTCGTTCAACCGTGTGTGCTTTCCAAAGGCGGGGATAACATGCCACGTCCAATTGTGTGTGCCACCCAAAAAAGACGATGGCATGCCACACCTGACGTGGTGCGACCATGTGTGCTGTCCAAAGGCGGTGATGGAATTTCACGCCCGACGTCGTTCGACTGTGTGTGTTGTCCAAAGGCGGTGATGTCATTCCATGCTCAATGTTGTTCAATCACGTGTGCTGCCCAATGGCGATAATGGCATGCCACGCCCGACATCGTTCGACCGTGTGTGCTATCCAAGGGAGATGATGTCATGCCACGCCCGACGTCTTCTGACCGTGCTTGCAGTCCATGGGCGGTGATGTCATGCCACGCCCTACATTGCCGGTCGTGTGTGTTTTCCAAAGGCGATGATGGCATGCCACGCCCGACATCATTCGACCGTGTGTGCTGTCCAAAGGCGGTGATGTCATTCCATGCCCGACGTCGTTCGATCGTGTGTGTTGTCCCAAGGAGGTGATGTCATTCCACGCCCGACGTTGTTCGATCGTGTGTGCTGCCCAAAGTTGATGATGGCATGCCACGCCCGACGTCGTTTGATCGTGTGTGCTGTCCAAGGGCGGTGATGTCATGCAACTACCAACATCGTCCGACCGTGTGTGTTGTCGAAGGGCGATAATGTCATGCCACGCCCGACGTTGCCAACCGTGTGTGTTGTCCAAGGGCGGTGATGTAATGCCATGCCGACGTTGCCGACTGTGTGTGCTGTCCAAGGGCGGTGATGTCATGTCACGCCCGACGTCCTTGACAGTGCGTGTTGTCCAAGGGCGGTGATGTCATGCCACGCCCGACGTCGTTTGATCGTGTGTGCTGCCCAAAGGCGATGATGGCATGCCACGCCCGACGTCATTCGACTGTGTCTGCTGTCCAAAGGTGGTGATGTCATTCCACGCTCGACGTCGTTCGATTGTGTGAGCTGCCCAAAGGCGATGATGGCATGCCACGCCCGACATCGTTCGATCATGTATGCCATCCAAGGGTTGTGATATCATGCCACGCCCGACGTTGTCCGACCGTTTGTGCTGTCCATGGGTGTTGATGGCATGCCACGTACGACGTTGCCGACCGTGTGTGCTGTCCAAGGGCGGTGATGTCATGCCATGCCCGACGTCGTCTGACTGTGTGTGCTGTCCCAGGGTGGTGAAGTCATGCCACGCCCGATGTTGCCGATAAAGTGTGTTGTCCAAGGGCGGTGATGTCATTAAACGCCTGACGTCGTCCGAGCATGCATGCAGTCCAAGGTTTGTGATGTCATGCCATGCCCGACGTCGTTCGACCGTGTGTGCTGTCCAAGGGTGGTGATGTCATGACACGCCCGACGTAGTCTGACCGTGTGTGCTTCCCAAGGGCGGTTATGTCATGCCACGCCCGATGTCTTCATACCGTGTGTACTGTCCAAGGGTGGTTATGTCAAGCCACGCCCGACGTTGCCGACTGTTTGTGCTGTCCAAGGGCGGTGATGTCATGCCACGCCCGACGTCGCCATATCGTGTGTGCTGACTATGTGCGGTAATGTCATGCCACGCCCGACGTTACCGACCGTGTGTGCTGTCCAAGGGTGGTGATGTCATGCCACGCCCGACGTTGCCGACTGTGTGTGTTGTCCATGGGCGGTGATGTCATGCCACGCCCTACGTCGTCCGACCGTGCGTGTAACCCAAGGGAGGTGATGTCATGCCACGTTCGACGTCGTTTGACCATTTATGCTACCAAAGGCGATAATGGCATGCCACGCGCGACGTCATTCGACCGTTTGTGCTTCCGAAAGGCGATGATGGCATGCAACGCCCGACGTCGTTCGACCGTGCGTGCTGCCCAAAGGTGATGATGGCATGTTGTGCCCGACGTCATTCGACCGTGTGTGCTGTCCAAAGGCGGTGATGGCATATCACGCCCGACGTCATCCAACCATGTGCGTTGTGCAAGGACGGTGATGTCATGACAAGACCGACGTTGCCGATCGTGTGTGCTGTCAAAGGGCGGTGACGTCATGCAATGCCTGACGTCGTCTGACCGTGCATACAGTCTAAGGGCGCTGATGTCATGCCACGCCTAACGTCGTTCGATCGTGTGTGTTGTCCAAAGGCGGTGATGTCATGCCACGCCCGACGTAGTCTGACCGTGTGTGCTGCCCAAGGGCGGTTATGTCATTCCACGCCCGACGTTGCAAACCATTTGTGTTGTCCAAGGGCGGTGATGTTATGACACACCCCACATTGCCGAACGTGTGTGCTGTCCAAGGGAGGTGATGTCATGCCACGCTCGATGTCGTTCGACTGTGCGTGCAGTCCAAGGGCGATGATGTCATGCCACGCCCGACGTTGTTGGACGGTGTGTAAAGTCCAACGAAGGTGATGTCATGCCATGCCCAATGTCGTTCGACCAGATGTGCTGCCCAAAGGCAATTATGGCATGCCACGACCGACGTCGTTCGACAGTTTGTGCTGCCCAAAGGAGATGATGGCATGCCACGTGCGACCTCGTTCGACCGTTTGTGCTGCCCAAAGGCGATGATGGCATGATACGCCCGACGTCGTTCGACCATGTGTGCTGCCCAAAGGCGTTGATAGCATGCCACGCCTGACGTCGTTCAACCGTGTGTGCGGTCCAAAGGCGGTGATGTCATGCCACGCCCTATGTCGTCCGACTATGCCTGCTGTGCAAGGGCGGTGATGTCATGCCACGCCCGACATTGTCGACCGTATGTGCAGTCCAAGGGCGGTGATGTCATGCCACGCCCAACGTCGTTCGACCGTGTGTGCTGTCCAAGGGCGGTGATGTCATGCCACGCCCGACGTCGTTCGATCGTTTGTGCTGCCCAAAGGTGATGATGGCTTGCCAGGCTCGACATCATTCGACCGTGTGTGCTGCCCAAACGCGATGATGGCATGCCACGCCCGACATTGTCGACCGTATGTGCAGTCCAAGGGCGGTGATGGCATGCCACGCCCGACGTCATTCGCCCGTGTGTGCTGTCCAAAGGCGGTGATGTCGTTCCACGCCCAACGTCGTTCGATCGTGTGTGTTGTCCCAAGGCGGTGATGTCATTCCACGCTTGATGTTGTTTGATCGTGTGTGCTGCCCAAAGGCGATGATGGCATGCCATGCCCAACGTCGTTTGACTGTGTGTGCTGTCCAAGGGCGGTGATGTCATGCCACGCCTGACGTCGTCCGACCGTGTGTGCTTTCCAAGGGCGGTGATGTCATGTCACGCCCGATGTTGCCGACCTTGTGTGCTGTCCAAGGGCGGTGATGTTATGTCACACCCGACGTCGTCTGACTGTGCGTGTAGTCGAAGGGCGGTGATGTCATGCCACGCCCGACTTCGTTTGATCGTGTGTGCTGCCCAAAGGCGATGATTGCATGCCACGCTCGATGTCGTTTGATCGTGTGTGCTGCCCAAAGGCGGTGATGTCATTCCACGCCCGACGTCGTTTGATCGTGTGTGTTGTCCCAAGGCGGTGATGTCATTCCACGCCTGATTTCGTTCGATCCTATGAGCTGCCCAAAGGTTGTGATGGCATGCCACGCCCGACGTCGTTCGATAATGTGTGTCGTCCAAGGGCGACGATGTCATGCCACGCCCAACGTCATCCGTAAGTTTGTGCTGTCCATGGCGTTTATGGCATGCCACGCCCGATGTCGTCATACCGTGTGTGCACTTCAAGGGCGGTGATGTCATGCCACGCCCGACATCGTCTTACTTTGTGTGCTGTCCCAGGGCGGTGAAGTCATGCGACACTCGACGTTGCCGATTGTGTGTGCTGTCCAAGTGCGGTAATGTCATGCCACGCCCAACGTTGCCGACCATGTGTGTTTTCCAAGGGCGGTGATGTAATGCCACGCCGACGATGCCGATCGTGTGTGCTGTCGAAAGGTGGTGATGTCATGTCACGCCCGATGTCATCTGACCGTGCGTGTAGACCAAGGGCGGTGATGTCATGCCACGCCCGACGTCGTTTGATCGTGTGTGCTGCCCAAAGGCGATGATTGCATGACACGCCCGAGGTCATTCGAGCGTGTGTGCTGTCCAAAGGTGGTGATGTCATTCCACACCCGACGTCGTTCGATCGCGTCTGTTGTCCCAAGTGTGGTAATGTCCCAAGTGCGGTGATGTCATTCCACGCCTGACGTCGTTTGACCATGTGTGCTGTCCAAAGGCAGTGATGGCATGTCATGCCCGACGTCGTCCAATCATGTGTGTAGTCCAAGGATAGTGATGTCATGCTAAGACTGACGTTGCCGATCGTGTGTGCTGTCCAAGGGTGGTGACGTCATGCAACGCTTGACGTCGTCTGACCGTGCGTGCAGTCCAAGGGCACTGATGTCATGCCACGCCTGACGTTGTTTGATCGTGTGTGTTGTCTAAAGGCGGTGATGTCATGTCACGTCCAACGTAGTCTGACCGTGTGTGCTGCCCAACGGCGGTTATGTCTTGCCACGCCCAATGTCGTCTTACCGTGTGTACTTTCCAAGGGCGGTTATGTCGTGCCACACCCGACGTTGCCAACCGTTTGTGTTGTCCAAGGGCGGTGATGTCATGCCACACCCGATGTTGCCGAACGTGTGTGCTGTCCAAGGGAGGTGATTTCATGCCATGCACGACGTTGTTTGACGGTGTGTGCAGTCCAAGGGCGGTGATGTCATGCCACGCCCAACGTCATTCGACCGGGTGTGTTGCCCAAAGGCAATTATTGCATGCCACGACCGACGTCGTTCGACTGTTTGTGCTGCCCAAAGGCGATCATGGCATGCCACGTGCGACCTCGTTCGACCGTTTGTGCTTCCCAAAGGTGATGATGGCATGACACGCCCGACCTCATTCGACCGTTTGTGCTTCCCAAAGGCGATGATGGCATGACACGCCCGACGTCGTTCGACCATGTGTGCTGCCTAAAGGCGATGATACCATGCCACGCCTGACGTCTTTCGATCGTGTGTGCGGTCCAAAGGCGGTGATGTCATGCCACGCCTGATGTCGTCCGACTGTGCATGCTGTGCAAGGGCGGTGATGTCATGCCACGCCCGACATCTTTTGACCGTATCTGCAGTCCAAGGGCGGTGATGTCATGCCACACTTGACGTCGTTCGACCGTGTGTGCTGTCCACGGGCAGTGATGTCATGCCACGCCTGACGTCGTTCGACCGTGTGTGTTGTCCAAGGGTGGTGATGTCATGCCACGCCCGACGTCGTTCGACCGTGTGTGGAGTCTACGGGCGGTGATGTCATGCCACGCCCGACGTCGTTCGACCGTTTGTGCTGCCCAAAGGTGATGATGGCTTGCGAGGCCCGACATCGTTCGACCGTGTGTGCTGCCCAAACGCGATGATGGCATGCCACGCCCGATGTTGTTCGACCATGTGTGCTTCCCAAAGGCGATGATGTCATGCCACGCCCTACTTCGTTCGACCGTGTGTGCTGTCCAAGGGTGGTTATGTCATGCCATACTAGACGTCGTTCGACCGTGCGTGCAGTCCAAGCGACATGACTTCCTGCCACACCCGACGTTGTTCGACCGTTTGTGCTGCCTAAAGGTGATGATGGTATGTCATGCCCGATGTCGTTCGACCGTGTGTGCTGCCCGAACGCGATGATGGCATGCCACGCCCGATGTGGTTAGACCGTGTGTGGTGTCCAAAGGCGGTGATGGCATGTCACGCCCGATGTCTTTCGACCGTGTGTGTTGTCGAAAGGCGGTGATGACATGCCACGTCCGACATCGTCCGACCGTGTGTGCTGTCCAAAGGCGTTGATGGCATGCCAAGTCCAACGTCGTTCGACCGTATTTGCCGTCCAACGGCGGTGATGGCATACCACGCCCGAAGCCGTTCGACTGTGTCAGCTAGTTCAAGGGCGGTGATGGCATGCCACGCTTTGCGTCGTCCGACCGTCTGTGCTCTCCAAAGGCGATGACGGCATGCCACAGCCGACATCCTTCGACTATGTGTGTAGTCCAAAGGCGATGATGTCATGTCACGCCCAACGTCATTCAACCGTGTGTGCTATCCAAAGGAGGTGATGGAATGCCATGCCCGACGTCTTTCTACCGTGTTTGCGGTCCAAAGATACTGATGGCATGTCACGCCTGACGTCGTTCGAACGTGTTTGCTGTCCAAGGGCTATGATGGCATGCCACGCTCAACGTCGTTCGACCGTGTGTGCTTCGCAAAGGTGATGATGACATGCCACACCCAACGTCGTTCGACATTGTGTGCTACCAAAGGTGGTGATGTCATTCAATGCCCGACGTAGTCTGACCGTGTGTGCTACCCAAGGGCGGCTATGTCATGCCACGCTCGACGTTGTCATACCGTGTGTGCTGTCCTAGGGCGGTTATGTCATGCCACGCCTGCAGTTACCGATATTATGTGTTGTCCAACGGCGGTGATGTCATACCACGCCGGACATCGTTCGACTGTGTGTGCTGTCCAAGGGCGGTGATGTCATGCCACGCCCGATGTCATCCGACCGTACGTGCTGTCTAAGGGAGGTGATGTCATGCCATGCCCGACGTTGTTCGACCGTGTGTACTGTCAAAGGGCGGTGATGTCATGCCACGCCTGACGTCGTTCGACCGTGTGTGCTGTCCAAGGGTAGTGATGTCATGCCACGCCCGACGTCGTTCGACCGTGTGTTCTGTCCAAGGATGGTGATGTCATGCAAGTGTGACGTTGTTTGACCGTATATGCAGTCCAAGGGCGGTGATGTCATGCCACGCCCGATGTCGTTCCACCGTTTGTGCTGCCCAAAGGTGATGATGGCATGCCACGCCAGATGTCATTCCACCACGTGTGCTGTCCAAAGGCGGTGATGTCATTCCACGCCCGACGTCGTTCGATCGTGTGTACTGCCCAAATGCGATGATGGCATGCCACGCCCTACGTCGTTTGACCGTGTGTGCTGTCCAAGTGCAGTGATGTCATGCCACGCCTGACGTCATCCGACCGTGTGTGCTGTCCAAGGGCGGTGATAGCATGCCATGTACGACGTTGCTGACCGTGTGTGTTATCCAAAGGCGGTGATGTAATGCCACGCCCAACATCATTCAACCATTTATTCTTCCCAAAAGAGATGATGGCATGCGACTCCCGATGTTGTTCGACCATGAGTGCTGCCCAAACGTGATGATGGCATGCCACGCCTGACGTGGTTCGACCGTGTGTGCTGTCCAAAGGCTGTGATGGCATTTCACGCCCAACGTCGTTCGGCTGTGTGTGCTGTCCAAAGGCGGTGATGTCATTCCATGCCCGACTTCGTGTGATCGTGTGTGCTATCCAAAGGCGATGATGGCATGCCACGAACAACGTTGCTGACCGTGTTTGTTGTTCAAGGGCGGTGATGGCATTCCACGCACAACGTTGGCGACCTTGTGTGCTTTCCAAGGGAAGTGATGTCATGCCACACACGACGTCGTTCGATTGTGTGTGTTGTCCAAGGGCGGTGATGTCATGCCACTCACGATGTCGTTCGATTGTGTGTGTTGTCCAAGGGCGGTGATGTCATGCCACGCCCGACGTATTCTGACTGTGTGTGCTGCCCAAAGGCGGTTATGTCATGTCACGCCTGACGTCGTCCGACCGTACGTGCAGTCCAATGGCAGTGATGTCATGCCACTCCCGACGTCGTTCGATCGTGTGTGTTGTCGAAGGGCGGTGATGTCATGCCACGCCCAATGTCGTCATACCGTGTGTGTTGTCCAAGGGCGGTAATGTCATGCCGCGCCTGACGTTGCCGACCATGTGTGCTGTCCAAGGGCGGTGATATCATCCCACGACCAACGTCGTTCGATCGTGTGTGCTGCCCAAAGGCGATGATGGCATGCCATGCCCGATGTCATTCGCTTCTGTGTGCTGTCCAAAGGCGGTGATGTCATTCCACGCCCGACATCCTTCGATCGTGTGTGCTGCCCAAAGGCGATGATTGCATGCCACGCCCGACGTCATTCGAGCGTGTGTGTTGTCCAAAAATGGTGATGTCATTCCACGCCCGACGTTGTTCGATCGTGTCTGTTGTCCCAAGTGTGGTAATGTCCCAAGTGCGGTGATGTCATTCCACGCCTGACGTCGTTCGACCGTGTGTGCTGTCCAAAGGCGGTAATGGCATGTCATGCCCGACGTCATCCGACCGTGTGTGTAGTACAAGGACAGTGATGTCATGCTAAGACCGACGTTGCCGATCGTGTGTGCTGTCCAAGGGTGGTGATGTCATGCAACGCTTGACGTCGTCTGACCGTGCGTGCAGTCCAAGGGCGCTGATGTCATGCCACGCCTGACGTTGTTCGATCGTGTGTGTTGTCTAAAGGTGGTGATGTCATGTCACGTCCAACGTAGTCTGACCGTGTGTGCTGCCCAAGGGCTGTTATGTCTTGTCACGCCCAATGTCGTCTTACCGTGTGTATTTTCCAAGGGCGATTATGTCATGCCACGCCCGACGTTGCCAACCGTTTGTGTTGTCCAAGGGCGGTGATGTCATGCCACACCCGATGTTGCCGAACCTGTGTGCTGTCCAAGGGTGGTGATGTCATGCCATGCTCGACGTCGTTCGACCGTGCGTGTAGTCCAAGGGCGGTGATGTCATGCCACACACGACGTTGTTTGACGGTGTGTGCAGTCCAAGGGCGGTGATGTCATGCCACACCCAACGTCATTCGACCGGGTGTGCTGCCCAAAGGCAATTATGGCATGCCACGACCGACGTTGTTCGACTGTTTGTGCTGCCCAAAGGCGATGATGGCATGCCACGTGCGACCTCGTTCGACCGTTTGTGCTTCCCAAAGGCGATGATGGCATGACACGCCCGACCTCGTTCGACCGTTTGTGCTTCCCAAAGGCGATGATGGCATGACACGCCCGACGTCGTTCGACCATGTATGCTGCCCAAAGGCGATGATACCATGCCACGCTTGACGTCTTTCGACCGTGTGTGCGGTCCAAAGGCGGTGATGTCATGCCACGCCTGATGTCGTCCGACTGTGCGTGCTGTGCAAGGGCGGTGATGTCATGCCACGCTCGACATCTTTTGACCATATGTGCAGTCCAAGGGCGGTGATGTCATGCCACACTTGACGTCGTTCGACCGTGAGTGCTGTCCAAGGGCAGTGATGTCATGCCACTCCTGACGTCGTTCGACTGTGTGTGTTGTCCAAGGGTGGTGATGTCATGCCACGCCCGACGTCGTCCTACCATGTGTAGAGTCTACGGGCGGTGATATCATGCCACGTCCGACGTCGTTCGACCGTGTGTGTTGTCCAAGGGTGGTGATTTCATGCCACGCCCGACGTCGTCCGACCGTGTGTGGAGTCTACGGGCAGTGATGTCATGCCACGCCTGACGTCGTTCGACCTTTTGTGCTACCCAAATGCGATGATGGCATGCCACGCCCGATGTTGTTCGACCGTGTGTGCTTCCCAAAGGCGATGATGTCATGCCACGCCCTACTTCGTTCGATCGTGTGTGCTGTCCAAGGGTGGTTATGTGATGCCATGCTAGACGTCGTTCGACCGTGCGTGCAGTCCAAGGGACGTGATTTCCTGCCACACCCGACGTTGTTCGACCGTTTGTGCTGCCTAAAGGTGATGATGGTATGTCATGCCAGACGTCGTTCGACCGTGTGTGCTCCCCAAACGCGATGATGGCATGCCACGCTCGACGTGGTTAGACCGTGTGTGGTGTCAAAAGCGGTGATGGCATGTCACGCCCGATGTCGTTCGACCGTGTGTGTTGTCGAAAGGCGGTGATGACATGCCACGCCCGACATCGTCCGACCGTGTGTGCTGTCCAAAGGCGTTGATGGAATGCCAAGCCCAATGTCGTTCTACCGTATTTGCCGTCCAATGCGGTGATGGCATACCACGCCTGACGCCGTCCGACTGTGTCAGCTAGTCCAAGGGTGGTGATGGCATGCCACGCTTGACGTCGTCCGACCGTCTGTGCTCTCCAAAGGCGATGATGGCATGCCACACCCGACATCCTTCGCTTGTGTGTGTAGTCCAAAGGCGATGATGTCATGTCACGCCCAACGTCGTTGAACCGTGTGTGCTATCCAAAGGAGGTGATGGAATGCCATGCCCGACGTGTTTCTACCGTGTTTGCGGTCCAAAGATAGTGATGGCATGTCACGCCTTACGTCGTTCGAACGTGTTTGCTGTCCAAGGGCTATGATGGCATGCCACGCTCAACGTCGTTCGACCGTGTGTGCTTTGCAAAGGTGATGATTACATGCCACACTCGACATTGTTCGATCGTATGTGTTGCCAAAGGTGGTGATGTCATTCAATGCCCGACGTAGTCTGACCGTGTGTGCTACCCAAGGGCGGCTATGTCATGCCACGCTCGACGTCGTCATACCGTGTGTGCTATCCTAGGGCGGTTATGTCATGCCACGCCCGCAGTTACCGACATTATGTGCTGTCCAACAGCGGTGATGTCATACCACACCGGACATCATTCGACTGTGTGTGCTATCCAAGGGCGGTGATTTCATGCCACGCCCGATGTCATCTGACCGTACGTGCTGTCTAAGGGAGGTGATGTCATGCCATGCCCGACGTTGTTCGACCGTGTGTACTGTCAAAGGGCGGTGATGTCATGCCACGCCGGACGTCGTTCGACCGTGTGTGCTGTCCAAGGGTAGTGATGTCATGCCACGCCTGACTTCTTTCGATCGTGTGTGCTGTCCAAGGATGGCGATGTCATGCAAGTGTGACGTCATTCGACTGTGTGTGCAGTCCAAGGGCGGTGATGTCATGCCACGCCCGATGTCGTTCGACCATTGTGCTGCCCAAAGGTGATGATGGCATGCCACGCCAGACGTCATTCCACCATGTGTGCTGTCCAAAGGCGGTGATGTCATTCCACGCCCGACGTCGTTCGATCGTGTGTGCTGCCCAAAGGCGATGATGGCATGCCACGCCCTACATCGTTTGACCGTGTGTGCTGTCCAAGTGCGGTGATGTCATGCCACGCCCGACGTCATCCGACCATGTGTGCTCTCCAAGGGCGGTGATAGCATGCCATTTACGACGTTGCCGACCATGTGTGCTATCCAAAGGCGGTGATGTAATGCCACGCCCAACATCATTCAACCGTTTATTCTTCCCAAAGGTGATGATGGCATGCGACGCCCGATGTTGTTCGACCGTGAGTGCTGCCCAAACGTGATGATGGCATGCCACGCCTGACGTGGTTCGACCGTGTGTGCTGTCCAAAGGCTGTGATGGCATTTCACGCACGACGTCATTCGTCTATGTGTGCTGTCCAAAGGCGGTGATGTCATTCCATGCCCGACTTCGTTTGATCGTATGTGCTACCCAAAGGCGATGATGGCATGCCACGAACAACGTTGCTGACCGTGTTTGTTGTTCAAGGGCGGTGATGGCATTCCACGCACGATGTTGGCGACCTTGTGTGCTTTCCAAGGGTAGTGATGTCATGCCACACACGACGTCGTTCTATTGTGTGTGTTGTCCAAGGGCGGTGATGTCATGCCACACACGACGTCGTTTGATTGTGTGTGTTGTCCAAGGGCGGTGATGTCATGCCACGCCCGACGTATTCTGACTGTGTGTGTTGCCCAAAGGCGGTTATGTCATGTCACGCCTGACGTCGTCCGACCGTACATGCAGTCCAATGGCAGTGATGTCATCCCACTCCCGACGTCGTTCGATCGTGTGTTTTGTCCAAGGGCGGTGATGTCATGCCACACCCAATGTCGTCATACCATGTGTGTTGTCCAAGGGCGGTAATGTCATGCTGCGCTTGACGTTGCCGACCATGTGTGCTGTCCAAGGGCAGTGATATCATGCCACGCCCAACGTCATTCGATCGTGTGTGCTGCCCAAAGGTGATGATGGCATGCCACGCCCGACGTCATTCGCTTGTGTGTGCTATCCAAAGGCAGTGATGTCATTCCACGCCCGACGTCCTTCGATCGTGTGTGCGGCCCAAAGGCGATGATTGCATGCCACGCCTGACGTCATTCGAGCGTGTGTGTTGTCCAAAGGCGGTGATGTCATTCCATGCCCGATGTCGTTCAATCGTGTGTGTTGTCCCAAGTGTGGTAATGTCCCAAGTGCGGTGATGTCATTCCACGCCTGACATCGTTCGACCATGTGTGCTGTCCAAAAGCGGTGATGGCATGTCATGCCCGACGTCGTCTGACCGTGTGTGTAGTCCAAGGACAGTGATGTCATGCTAAGACCGATGTTGCCGATCGTGTGTGCTGTCCAAGGGTGGTGACGTCATGCAACGCTTGACGTCGTCTGACCGTGCGTGCAGTCTAAGGGCGCTGATGTCATGCCACGCCTGACGTTGTTCGATCGTGTGTGTTGTCTAAAGGCGGTGATGTCATGTCAAGTCCAACGTAGTCTGACCGTGTGTGCTGCCCAAGGGCGGTTATGTCTTGCCACACCTAATGTCGTCTTACCGTGTGTACTTTCCAAGGGCGGTTATGTCATGCCACGCCCGACGTTGCCAACCGTTTGTGTTGTCCAAGGGCGGTGATGTCATGCCACACCCGATGTTGCCGAATGTGTGTGCTGTCCAAGGGAGGTGATGTCATGCCACGCTCGACGTCGTTCGACCATGCGTGTAGTCCAAGGGCGGTGATGTCATGCCATGCACGACGTTGTTTGACGGTGTGTGCAGTCCAAGGGCGGTGATGTCATGCCACGCCCAACGTCATTCGACTAGGTGTGCTGCCCAAAGGCAATTATGCATGCCACGACCGACGTCGTTCGACTGTTTGGGCTGCCCAAAGGCGATGATGGCATGCCACGTGCGACCTCGTTCGACCGGTTGTGCTTCCCAAAGGTGATGATGGCATGACACGCCCGACCTCGTTCGACCGTTTGTGCTGCCCAAATGCGATGATGGCATGACACGCCCGACGTCGTTCGACCATGTGTGCTTCCCAAAGGCGATAATACCATGCCACGCCTGACGTCTTTCGACCGTGTGTGCGGTCTAAAGGCGGTGATGTCATGCCATGCCTAATGTCGTCCGACTGTGCGTGCTATGCAAGGGCGGTGATGTCATGCCACGCCCGACATCTTTTGACCGTATGTGCAGTCCAAGGGCGGTGATTTCATGCCACGCCTGACGTCGTTCGACCGTGTGTGTTGTCCAAGGGTGGTGATGTCATGCCACGCCCGACATCATCCGACCGTGTGTGGAGTCTATGGGCGGTGATGTCATGCCATGCCCGACGTCGTTCGATCGTGTGTGTTGTCCAAGGGTGGTGATGTCATGCCACGCCCGACGTCGTCCGACCGTGTGTGGAGTCTACGGACGGTGATGTCATGCCACGCCCGACGTCGTTCGACCGTTTGTGCTTCCCAAATGCGATGATGGCATGCCACGCCCGACGTTGTTCGACCATGTGTGCTTCCCGAAAGCGATGATGTCATGCCACGCCCTACTTCGTTTGACCGTGTGTGCTGTCCAAGAGTGGTTATGTCATGCCATGCTAGACGTCGTTCGACCGTGCGTGCAGTCCAAGGGACGTGATTTCCTGCCACACCCGACGTTGTTCGACCGTTTATGCTTCCTCAAGGTGATGATGGTATGTCATGCCTGACGCCGTTCGACCGTGTGTGCTGCCCAAACGCGATGATGGCATGCCACGCCCGACGTGGTTAGACCGTGTGTGGTGTCCAAAGGCGATGATGGCATGTCACGCCCGATGTCGTTCGACCGTGTGTGTTGTCGAAACGATGACATGCCACGCCCGACATCGTCCGACCGTGTGTGCTGTCCAAAGGCGTTGATGGCATGCCAAGCCCAATGTCGTTCGACCGTATTTGCCGTCCAATGGCGGTGATGGCATACCACGCCTGACGCCGTCCGACTGTGTCAGCTAGTCCAAGGGCGGTGATGGCATGCCACGCTTGACGTCGTCCGACCATCTGTGCTCTCCAAAGGCGATGATGGCATGCCACACCTGACATCCTTCGACTGTGTGTGTAGTCCAAAGGCGATGATGTCATGTCACGCCCAACGTCGTTCAACCGTGTGTGCTATCCAAAGTAGATGATGGAATGCCATGCCCGACGTCTTTCTACCGTGTTTGCGGTCCAAAGATAGTGATGGCATGTCACGCCTGACGTCGTTCGAACGTGTTTGCTGTCCAAGGGCTATGATGGCATGCCACGCTCAACGTCGTTCGACCGTGTGTGCTTCGCAAAGGTGATGATGACATGCCACACCCGACGTCATTCGACCGTGTGTGCTGCAAAAGGTGGTGATGTCATTCAATGCCCGACGTAGTCTGACCGTGTGTGCTACCCAAGGGCGGCTATGTCATGTGACGCTCGACGTTGTCATACCGTGTGTGCTGTCCTAGGGCGGTTATGTCATGCCACGCCCGCAGTTACCGACATTATGATCTGTCCAACGGCGGTGATGTCATACCACGCCGGACATCATTCGACTGTGTGTGCTGTCCAAGGGCGGTGATGTCATGCCACGCCCGATGTCGTTCGACCGTTTGTGCTGCCCAAAGGTGATGATGGCATGCCACGCCCGACGTCGTTTGACCGTGTGTGCTGCCCAAATGCGATGATGGCATGCCACGCCTGACGTGGTTCGACCGTGTGTGCTGTCCAAAGGTGGTGATGGCATTTCACGCCCGACGTCGTTGGACTGTGTGTGCTGTCCAAAGGCGGTGATGTCATTCCACGCTCGACGTCGTTCGATCGTGTGTGTTTTCCAAAGGCGATGATGGCATGCCACGCCCGACATCGTTCGACCGTGTGTGCTTTTCAAGGGCGGGTGATGGCATGCCATGCACGACGTTGCTGACCGTGTTTGTTGTTCAAGGGAGGTGATGTAATGCCACACCCGACGTTGCCAACCGTGTGTGCTGTCCAAGGGCGGTGATGTCATGCCACGCCCGACATCATTTGACCATGCGTGTAGGCCAAGGGCGGTGATGCCGTACACGCCTGACGTCGTTCGATCATGTATGCTGCCCAAAGATGATGATGGCATGCCACGCCCGATGTCATTCCACCGTGTGCTGTCCAAAGGCGGTGATGTCATTCCACGCCCGACGTCGTTCGATCGTGTGTGCTGCCCAAAGGCGATGATGGCATGCCACGCCCTACGTCGTTCGACCGTGTGTGCTGTCCAAGTGCGGTGATGTCATGCCACGCCCGACGTCATCCGACCGTGTGTGCTGTCCAAGGGCGGTGATAGCATGCCATGTACGACGTTGCCGACCGTGTGTGCTATCCAAAGGCGGGGATGTAATGCCACGCCTGACATCGTTCGACCGTTTATTCTTCCCAAAGGTGATGATGGCATGTGACGCCCGACATCGTTCGACCGTGTGTGCTTCCCAAACGAGATGACGGCATGCCACACCCGACGTGGTTCGATCGTGTGTGCTGTCCAAAGGCGGTGATGGCATTTCACGCCCGACGTAGTTCGGCTGTGTGTGCTGTCCAAAGGCGGTGATGTCATTCCACGTCCGACTTCGTTCGATCGTGTGTGCTACGCAAAGGCGATGATGGCAGGCCATGAACAACGTTGCTGACCGTGTTTGTTGTTCAAGGGTGGTGATGGCATTCTGCGCACGACGTTGGCGACCTTGTGTGCTTTCCAAGGGCGGTGATGTCATGCCACGCCCGACGTCGTTCTATCGTGTGTGTTGTCCAAGGGTGGTGATGTCATGCCACGCCCGACGTATTTTTACTGTGTGTGCTGCCCAAAGGCGGTTATGTCATGTCACGCCTGACGTCGTCCGACCGTACGTGCACTCCAATGGCAGTGATGTCATGCCATGCCCGACGTCGTTCGATCGTGTGTGTTGTCCAAGGGCGGTGATGTCATGCCACACCCGATGTCTTCATACCGTGTGTGCTATCCAAGGGCGGTAATGTCATACCGCGCCCGACGTTGCCGACCATGTGTGCTGTCCAAGGGCGGTGATATCATGCCACGCTCGACGTCGTTTGATCGTGTGTGCTGCCCTAAAGGCGATGATGGCATGCCACGCCCGACGTCATTCTCTTGTGTGTGCTGTCCAAAGGCGGTGATGTCATTCCACGCCCGACGTCCTTCGATCGGGTGTGCTGCCCAAAGGCAACGATGGCATGCCGTGCCCGACGTCGTTTGACCGTGTGTGCTGTCCAAGGGCGGTGATGTCATGCCACGCCCGACCTCATCTGACCGTGTGTGCTGTCCAAGGGCAGTGATGGCATGCCAGGTACGATGTTACCGACCGTGTGTGCTATCCAAAGGCGGTGATGGAATGCCACGCCCGACGTCGTTCAACCGTGTTTGCGGTCCATAGGCAGTGATAGCATGTTACGCCTGACGTCGTTCGACCGTGTTTACCGTCCAAGGGCTATGATGGCTTGCCACGCCCAATGTCATTTGACAGTGTGTGCTGCCCGAAGGCGATGATGACATGCCACACCCGTTCGTCCGTGTTTGCAGCCTAAAGGCGGTGATGTCATTCCACACCTGACTTAGTCTGACTTTGTGTGCTGCCCAAGGGCGGTTATGTCATGCCACGCCCGACGTTGTCATACCGTGTGTGCTATCCAAGGGTGGTTAAGTCATGCCACACCCGACGTTGCCGACCGTGTGTACTGTCCAAGGGCGGTGATGTCATGCCACGCCCGAAGTTGCCCACTGTGTGTGTTGTCCAAGGGAGGTGATGTCATTCCACACCCAACATCGTCCAACCGTGTGTGCTGTCCAAGGGCGGTGATGTCATGCTACGCCCAACGTCCGACCGTAGGTGTAGTCCAAGGGCGGTAATGTCATGCCACGCCTGACGTCGTTCGACCGTTTGTGCTGCCCAAACGCGATGATGGCATGCTATGCCCAACGTCTAACCGTTTGTGCTGCCCAAGGGAAGTTATGTCATGCCTCGCCCGACATCGTTATACCGTGTGTACTGTCCAAGGGCGGTTATGTCTAGCCACGCCCGACGT
>CM067869.1:11432933-11459761 GCA_034621305.1 Solanum pimpinellifolium
GTCATTCGACCCTGCGTAATGCCCAAAGGCGATGATGGCATGCCACGCCCGACGTCGCTCGATCATGTGTGCTGCCCAAATGCGATGATTTCATGCCACGCCCAACGTAGGTTGACCGTGTGTGCTGCCCAAGGGCGGGTATGTCATGCCACGCCTGACGTCGTCATACCGTGTGTGTTGTCCAAGGGCGGTTATGTCATGCCACTCCCGACATTGCCGACCGTGCGTTCTGTCCAAGGGAGGTGATGTCATGCCACGCCTGACATCGCCGACCGTGTGTGTTGTCCTAGGGCGGTGATATCATGCCACGCCCGACGTCGTCCGCCTTTGCACGTAATCCAATTGTAGTGATGTAATGCAACGCTCGACGTCGTTCGACCGTGTGTGCTGTCAAAGGGAGGTGATGTAATGCCACGCCCGATTTCGTCCGACCGTGCATGCAGTCCAAGTCGGTGATGTCATGCCACGCCCGACGTCATTTAACCCTTTGTTCCGGCCATAGGCGATGATGGCATGACACGCCCGGCGTCATTCGATCATGTGTGCTGCCCAAATGCGATGATGTCATGCCACGCCCGACGTTGTTCGACCGTGTGTGCTTTCCAAAAGCGGTGATGGCATGTCACATTTGACGTCGTTCGACGGTGTTTATTGTCCAAGGGCTATGATGGCATTCCACGCCCGATATTGTTCGACTGTGTGTGCTGCCCAAAGGCGATGAAGGCATGCCACGCCTGACTTTGTTCGACCGTGTGTGATGTCAAAAGGCAGTGATGTCATTGTGTGTGCTATCGAAGAGCGGTGACGTCATCATGTGCCTGACGTCGTTCGATCGTCCGTGCAGACTAAGGGCGGTGATGTCATGCCACGCCTATGTCGTTTGACCATGTGTGCTATCCAAGGTCGGTGATGTCATGCCACGCCCGATGTCGTCTGACCGTGCGTGCTTCCCAAAGGCGATGACGGCATGACACGCCCGACGTCATTCGACCGTGTGTGCTGCCCAAAGGTGATGATGACATGCCACGCCCGACGTCGTTCGACTGTTTGTGCTGTCCAAAGGCGGTGATGGCATGTCACGCCTGACGTCGTCTGACCGTGTGTGCTTTCTAAGGACAGTGATGGCATGCCACGCCCGATGTTGCCCACCGTGTGTGCTTTCCAAGGGCAGTGATGTCATGCCACGGCCGATGTCGTCCGACCATGTGTGCTGCCCAAAGGCGATGATGTCATGCCACGCCTGAAGTCGTCCTACTGTGTGTGTTGTCCAAGGGCGGTGATGTAATGTCACGCCTGATGTCGTTCGATCGTGTGTCCTGCCCAGGACAGTGATGTCATGCCACGCCTGACGTCGTCCGACCGTGTGCGCTATCCAAGGGTGGGATGTCATGCCACGTCCGACGTTGTTCGACCGTGTGTGCTGCCCAAAGGCGGTGATTGCATGTCACGTCCGACGTCGTCCGACAGTGTTTGATGTCCAAGGACGGTGATGTCATGCCACGACCGACGTTGCCCATTGTGTGTGCTATCTAAGGGCGGTGACGTCATGCAACGCCTGACGTCGTCTGACTGTGCATGCAGTCCAAGGGCGCTAATGTCATGCCACACCCGACGTCGATCGACCGTGTGTGCTGTCCAAAGGCAGTGATGTCATGCCACGCCCGACGGTGTCTGACCGTGTGTGCTACCCAAGGTCTGTTATGTCATGCAAAGCCCGACGTCGTCATAGCGTGAGTACTGTCCAAGGGCGGTTATGTCATGCAGCGCCCGACGTTGCCGACCGTGTGCGCTGTCCAAGGACGGTGATGTCATGCCACGCCCGACGTTGTCGACCGTGTGTACTGTCAAAGGGCGGTGATGTCATGCCAGGCCCGATGTTGCCGAGCGTGTGTGCTGTCCAAGGGAGGTGATGTCATGCCACGCCTGATGTCATTCGACCGTGCGTGTAGTCCAAGGGCAGTGATATCATTCCATGCCTGAGGTCGTTCGATGGTGTGTGCATTCCAAGGGCGTTGATCTCATGCCACGCTTGACGTTATTCGACCGTGTGTTGTCCATGGGCGGTTCTGTTATGCCACGCTTGACGTTGCCGACCGTGTGTGCGGTCCAAGGCGGTGATGTCATGCCACACCCGACGTTGCCCACCCTGTGTGTTGTCCAAGGGTGGTGATGTCATGCCACGCCCGACGTCGTCATATCGTGTGTGCTGTACAAGGGAGGTTATGACATGCCACGCCCGACGTTGCCGACTGTGTATGCTGTCCAAGGGCGGTGATGTAATGCCACCCCGACGTTGCCGACCGTGTGTGCTGTCCAAGGGCGGTGATGTCATGCCAAACCTGACGTCGTTCGACCGTACGTGCAGTCCAAGGGCGATGATGTCATGCAACGCGTGATGTTGTTCGACCATTTGTGCTGCCCAAAGGCGATTATGGCATGCCACGCGCGACGTCCTTCGACCGTTTGTGCTTCCCAAAGGCGATGATGGCATGCCACGCCTGACGTCAATCGATCGTGTGTGCTGCCCAAAGGCAATGATGGCATGGCACGCCCGACGCCGTTCGACCGTGTGTGCTGTCCAAAGGCGGTGATGGCGTTCCACGCCCGACGTATTTCGACCGTGTGTGATGTCCAAAGGCAATAATGTCATGCCATTCCCGACAAAGGTTGACCGTGTGTGCTGCCCAAGGACGGTTATGTCATGCCACGCCCAACGTCGTCAAACCGTGTGTACTGTCCAAGGGCGTTTATGTCATGCCACGCCCGATGTTGCTGACCGTGTGTGCTGTCCCAGGGCGGTGACGTCATGCCACGCCAACGTCGTTCGACCGTGCGTGCAGTCTAAGGACGGTGCAGTCACGCCGCGCCCGACGTCGTTCGACCGTCTGTGCAGTCCAAGGGCGGTGATTTAATGCCACGCCCAACGTCATTCGACCGTTTGTGCTGCCCAAAGGTTATGATGGCATGCCACGCCTAACATCGTCCGAGCGTGTGTGCAGTTCAAGGGTGGTGATTTCATGCCACGCCCAACGTCATTCGACCGTTTGTGCAGCCAAAAGGTGATGACGAGCATACCACACCCAACGTCGTTCGACCGTGTGTGCTGCCCAAATGCGATGATGGCATGCCACGCCCGACGTTGTTCGACCATGTGTGCTGTCCAAGGGTGGTGATGTCATGCCACGCCCGACGTTGTTCGACTGTGCGTGTAGTCCAAGGGCGATCATGACATGCCACGCCTAACGTCGTTCGACCATTTGTGCTGCCACAAGGTGATGATGGCATGCCACGCCCGACGTCGTTGGACTGTGTGTGCTGCCCAAACGCGATAATGGTATGCCATGCGTGATGTCGTTCGACCATGTGTATTGTCCAAAGGCGATGATGACATGTCACGCCCAACGTCGTCCGACCGTGCGTGTAGTCCAAGGGAGGTGGTTTCATGCCACGCCCGACATTGTTTGACCGTGTGTGCTGTTAAATGGCGATGATGTCATGCCATGTCTGAAGGTGCATGTAGTCCAAGGGCGGTGATGTCATGCCACGCTCGACGTCGTCCGACCATGCGTGCAGTCCAAGGGAGGTGATGTCATGCCACGCCCGATGTCGTTCGACTGTGTGTGCTGTCCAAGGGCGGTGATGTCATGCCACGCCTGAAGTCATCCAATCGTGTGTGCACTCCATGGGCGGTAATGGCATGCCCAACCGACGATGCCGACCATGTGTGCTGTCCAAGGGAGGTGATGTAATGACACGCCCGACGTTGCTGACCGTGTGTGCTGTCCAAGGTCGGTGATGTCATGCCACGCCCCACGTCGTCCGACCGAGCGTGTAGTCCAAGGGCGGTGATTTCATGCCACAGCCGACATCATTCAACCTTTTGTGCTGCCCAAAGGCGATGATTGCATGCCACGTCCAACGTCATTCGACCGTGTGTGCTGCCCAAAAGCGATGATGGCATTCAACGCCTGATGTCATTCGACAGTGCGTGCAGTCCAAGGGCGGTGATGCCATGCCACACCCGACATCGTTCAAATGTTTTTGCTGCCCAAAGGCTATGATGGCATGTCAAGCCCAACGTCGTTTGACCGTGTGTGCTTCCCTAAGGCGATGATGACATGCCACGCCCGACATTATTCGATCGAGTGTGCCGTCCAAAGGCGGTGATGGCCTTTCACGCCCTACGTCGTTCGACCGTATGTGGTGTCCAAAGGCGGTGATGTCATTCCACGCCTGACGTCGTTCGATCGTGTGTGCTGCCCACAGGCGATGATGGCATGCCACGCCAGACGTCCTTCGACCGTGTGTGCTGTCCAAGGGCGGTGATGTCATGCCACGCCCAATGTCGTTTGACCGTGTGTGCTGTCCAAGGGCTGTGATGTCATGCCACACCCGACGTCCTCCGACCATCTGTGCAGTCCAAGGGCAATGATGTCATGCCACGCCCGACGTCGTTCGACCGTTTGTGATGCCTAAAGGTGATGATGGCATGCCACGCCCGACGTCGTTGGACCTTGTGAGCTGCCCAAACGCGATGATGGCATGCCATGCCCGACGTGGTTCGACCGTGTGCGCTGTCCAAAGGCGATGATGGCATGTCTTGCCTGATCTCATTCGACCATATGTATTGTCCTAAGGCGGTGATGACATGACATGCCCAACGTCGTCCGATCGTGCGTGTAGTCCAAGGGAGGAGGTTTCATGCCACGCCTGACATTGTTCGACCGTGCGTGCTGTCAAAGGGCGATGATTTTATTCCATGTCTGAAGGTGCGTGTAGTCCAAGGGCGGTGATGTCATGCCACGCTCGACGTCGTCCGACCATGCATGCAGTCCAAGGGAGGTGATGTCATGCCACGCCCGACGTCGTTCGACTTTGTGTGCTGTCCAATGGCGGTGATGTCATGCCACGCCTGAAGTCATCCGATCGTGTGTGCAGTCCAAGGGCGGTAATGGCATGCCCAGCCGACGATGCCGACCATGTGCAGTCCAAGGGCGATGTTGTCATGCCACGCCCGACGTCGTTCGACCGATCGTGCAGTCCAAGGACGGTAATTTCATGCCACGACCGATGTCATTCGAGCTTTTCTGCTGCCCAAAGGCGATGATTGCATGCCACGCCCGACGTCGTTCGACCGTGTGTGCTACCCAAACGCGATGATGGCATGCCACGCCTGACGTCGTCCGACTGTGCGTGCAGTCCAAGGGCGGTGATGTCATGCCACACCCGACATTGTTTGAATGTTTGTGCTGCCCAAAGGCGATGATGGCATACCGAGCCCGACGTCATTTGACCATGTGTGCTTCCCTAAGGCTTTGATGACATGCCACGCCCGACGTCATTCGACCGAGTATGCCGTCAAAAGGCAGTGATGGGCTTTCATGCCCGACGTCGTTCGAATGTGTGTGCTTTCCAAAGGCGGTGATGTCATTCCACGCCTGAGGTCGTTCGATCATGTGTGTTGCCCACATGCGACGATGGCATGCCACACCAGACGTCCTTCGACCGTGTGTGCTGTTCAAGAGCGGTGATGGCATGCCACGTATGACGTTGCTGACCGTGTGCGCTGTCCAAGGATAGTGATGTCATGCCATGCCCGACGTTGCCTACCGTGTGTGTTGTCCACGGGCATTGATGTCATCCCACGTCTGACATTGCCGACCATGTGTGCTGTCCAAGGGCGGTGATGTCATGCCATGCCCGATGTCGTCTGACCGTGCGTGCAGTCCAAGGGCGGTGATATCATGCCACGCCCGACGTCGTTCGACCATATGTGTTGTCCAAGGGCGGTGATGTCATGTCACACTCGACGTCGTTCGACCATGTGTGCTATCCAAGGGCGGTTATGTCATGCCACACCCGACGTTACCGACCGTGTGTGCTGTCCAAGGGAGGTGATGTCATGCCACGCCCGACAATGTTCGACCGTGTGTGCTGTCCAAGGGCGATGATGGCATACCACGCCTGACGCAATCCGACTGTGTCAGCTAGTCCAACGGCGGTGATGGCATGCCACGCCCGCCATTGCCGACCGTGCGTGCTGTCCAAGGGCGGTGATTTCATGCCATGCCCGATGTCGTTCGACCGTGTATGCTGCCTAAAGGCAATGATAACATGCAACCCCTGACGTCTTTCGACCGTGTGTGTTGTCCAAAGGCAATGATGTCATGCCATGCCCGACGTAGGTTGACCGTGTGTGCTGCCCGAGGGTGGGTATTCCATGCCACGCCCGACGTCATCATACCGTGTGTGCTGTCCAAGGGCGGTTATGTCATGCCACGCCCGACATTGCCGACCGTGCGTGCTGTCCATGGGCGGTGTTGTCATGCCACGCCGACGTTGCCAACAGTGTGTGCTGTCCAAGGGCGGTGATGTCATGCCACGCTAGATGTCGTCGCCTGTACGTGTAATCCAAGTGCAGTGATGTAATGCAACGCCCGATGTCGTTCAACCGTATGTGCTGTCCAAGGTCGGTGATGTCATACCACGCCTGATTTCGTTAGACCGTGCATGCAGTCCAAGGGCGGTGATGTCATGCCACGCCCGACGTTGTCGATCGTGTGTGCTGCCCAAATGCGATGATGTCATGCCACACCTAACGTCGTTCGACCGTGTTTACTGTCCAAGGGCTATGATGACATGCCACGCCCGACGTCATTCGATCGTGTGTGCAGCCCAAAGGTGATGAAATCATGCCACGCCCGAAGTTGTTCGACCGTGTGTGATGTCAAAAGACAGTGATTTTATCCCACGCCCGACATAGTCTTACCATGTGTGTTGTCGAAGAGCAGTGACGTCATGCCACGCCTAACATCGTCCGATCGTGCGTGCAGACCAAGGGCGGTGATGTCATGCTCGCCCGATGTCATCTGACCGTGCGTGCTTCCCAAAGGCGATGACGGCATGCCACGCCGACGTCGTTCAACCGTGTGTGCTGCCCAAAGGTGATGATGGCATGCCATGCCTACTGTCGTTCGACTGTGTGTTCTTTCCAAAGGCATTGATAGCATGTGATGCTCGACGTCGTCCGACCGTGTGTGCTGTCCAAGGACACTAATGGCATGCCACGCCCGACATTGCAGACTGTGTGTGCTTTCCAAGGGCGGTGATGTCATGCCATGCCCGACGTCGTCCGACCGTGCGTGCTGTCCAAGGGCGGTGATATCATGCCACGCCCGACGTCGTTTGACCATATGTGCTGTCCAAGGGCGGTGATGTCATGTCATGTCCGACGTTGTTTGACCATGTGTGCTGTCCAAGAGCGGTGACATCATACCACGCCCGACGTGGTCCGATCGTGCGTGCAGACCAAGGGAGGTGATGTCATGCCACGCTTGACATCGTCCGATCGTGCGTGCAAACCAAGGGCTGTGATGTCATGCCGCGCCCGACGTCGTCTGATCGTGCGTGCTGCCCAAAGGCGTTGACCGCATGCCACGCCTGACGTCGTTCGACCGTGTGTGCTTCCCAAAGGCGATGATGGCATGCCACGCCCGACGTCGTTCGACTGTGTGTGCTGTCCAAAGGCGGTGATGGCATGTCATGCCCGACGTCGTCCGACCGTGTGTGCTGTCCAAGGACAGTGATGGCATGCCACGCCCGAGGTTGCCAACCGTGTGTGCTTTCCAAGGGCGGTGATGTCATGCCACGCCCGACATCATCCGACCGTGCGTGCAGTCCAAGGGCGGTGATATCATGCCACGCCCAACGTTGTTCGACCATGTGTGCTGTCCAAGGGCGGTGATGTCATTCCACACCCAATGTCATCCGACCGTGTGTGCTGTCCAAGGGCGGTGATTGCATGCCACGCCCGACGTCGTCCGATCGTGTGTACTGTCCAAGGGAGGTGATGGCATGCCACGCCCGACGTCGTCCGATGTCTATGCTGCCCAAATGCGATGATGACCTGCCACGCCCGACGTCGTCCGACCGTGTGTGCCGTTTAAAGGCGGTGATGGCATGCCACGCCCAATGTCGTTCGACCGTGTTTGTCGTCCAACGGCGATGATGGCATACCACGCCCGACGCCGTCCGACTGTGTTAGCTCGTCCAAAGGCGATTATGGCATGCCACGCCTGATAGCGTTCGTCATTCCACACCCGATGTCGTTTGAACGTGTTTGCGGTCCAAGGATGATGATGGCATGCCACGCCCAACGTCGTTCGACCGTATGCGCTGTCCAAAGGCGGTGATGTCATGTCACGCCCGACGTTGTTCGACAATTTGTGCTGCCCAAAGGCGATGATGGCATGCCACGCCCGACGTCGTTTGACCGTTTGTGCTGCCCAAAGGAAATGATGGCATGGTACGCACGACGTCGTTCCACCATGTTTGCTGGCCAAAGGCGAAGATGGAATGCCATGCCTGACGTCGTTTGACTGTATGTGCGGTCCAAAGCTGGTGATGTCATGCCACGCCCGATGTCATTCGACCGTGCGTGCTGTGCAAGGGCGGTGATTTCATGCCACACCCGATGTCATACGACCGTGCGTGCTGTGCAAGGGCGGTGATGTCATGCCACGCCCAAAGTCGTTCAACCGTGTGTCTGTCAAAGGGCAGTGATGTCATGCCACACCCGACGTCGTCCGACCGTCTGTGCAGTCCAAGGGCGGTGATTTCATTCCACGCCCGACGTAGTTCGACCGTTTGTGCTGCCCAAAGGTGATGATGGCATGCCTTGCCCGACGTCATTTAACCGTTTGTGCTGCCCAAACGCGATGATGGCATGCCATGCCCGACGTGGTTCGACCGTGTGCGCTATCCAAAGGCGGTGATGGCATGTCTTGTTTGATGTCGTTCGACCATGTGTGTTGTCCAAAGGCGGTGATGACATGCCACGCCCAACGTCGTTCGACCGTGCGTGTAGTCCAAGGGAGGTGGTTTCATGCCACGCCCGACATTATTTGACCGTGTGTGCTGTTAAAGGGCGATGATGTCATGCCATGTCTGAATGTGCGTGTAGTGCAAGGGAGGTGATGTCATGCCACGCCCGACGTCGTTCGACAATGTGTTCTGTCCAAGGGAAGTGATGTCATGCCACGCCCAAAGTCGTCCAATCGTGTGTGCAGTCCAAAGGCGGTGATGTCCTGTCACGCCTGATGTCGTCTGACCGTGCGTGCTGGGCAAGGGTTGTAATGTTATGCCACGCCCGACATCGTACGACCGTGTGTGCTGTCCAAGGGCGGTGATGTCATGCCACGCCCGACGTCGTTCGACTATGTGTTCTATCCAAGGGCAGTGATGTCATGCTACGCCCGAAGTCGTCCAATCGTGTGTGCAGTCCAAAGGTGGTGATGTCATGTCACGCCTGATGTCGTTTGATCGTGCGTGCTGGGCAAGGGTGGTGATGTCATGCGACGCCCGACATTGTACGACCGTGTGTGCTGTCCAAGGGCGGTGATGTCATGCCACGCCCGACGTCGTTCGACCGTGTGTGCTCTCCAAGGGCTGTGATGTCATGTCACACCCGACGTCGTTTTACCATTTGTGCAGTCCAAGGGCGGTGATTTCATGCCACGCCTGACGTCGTTTAACCGTTTGTGATTCCCAAAGGTGATGATGGCATGCCACGGCCGACGCCGTTCGACCATGTGTGCTGGCCAAACGCGATGATGGCATGCCACGCTCGACGTTGTTCGACCATGTGTGTTGTCCAAGGGTGGTGATGTCATGCCAAGCTCGACGTCGTCCAACCGTGTGTGATGTCCAAGGGCGGTGATGGAATGCCACGCACGACGTTGCCTTCTGTGTGTGCTGTCCAGGGGCAGTGATGTCATGCCACGCCCGACGTTGCCAACCTTGAGTGTTGTCCAAGGGCGGTGACGTCATGCCATGCCTGACGTCCTACGACCGCGCGTGCATTCCAAGGTCAATGATGTCATGCCACGCCCGATGGCGTTCGACTGTTAATGCTGCCCAAAAGTGATGATGGCATGCCACGTCCGACGTCCTTGGACCGTGTGTGCTGCCGAAACGCGATGATGGCATGCCATGCCCGACGTGGTTTGACCGTGTGTGCTGTCCAAGGGCAGTGATTTCATGCCACACCCGGTGTTGCCTACCGTGTGTGCTGTCCAAGGGCGTTGATGTCATGTCACGCCCGACGTTGTCGACCGTGTATGCTGTGCAAGGGCGGTGATGTCATGCCACGCCCGACGTCGTGCGACCGTGCGTGTAGTCCAAGGGCGGTGATGTCATGCCACGCCTGACGTCTTTCGACCGTGTGTGCTTTCCAATGGCGATGATGGCATGCCACGCCCAACGTCGTTCGACCGTGTGTGTTGTCCAAAAGTGGTGATGTCATTCCACACCCGACGTCGTTTGATCGTGTGTGCTGTCCAAAGGCGGTGATGTCATTCCGCGCCTGACGTTGTTCGATCGTGCGTGCTGCATAAAGGAGATGATGGCATGCCACGTTTTACGTTTTTTGACCGTGTGTGCTGTCCAAGTGCCGTGATGTCATGCCAAGCCCGACGTCGTCCGACCGTGCTGTCCAAGGGCGGTGATGGAATGCCATGCACGACGTTGCCTTCTGTGTGTGCTGTCCAAAGGCAGTGATGTCATGCCACGCCCGACGTTGCCGACCTTGAGTGTTGTCCAAGGGCGGTGATGTCATGCCACGCCTGACGTCCTTAGATCGTGCGGGCAGTCCAAGGGCGGTGATGTCATGCCTCGGCCGACGTCGTTTGACCGTTTGTGCTGCCCAAAGGCGGTGATGTCATGCCACGGCCGACGTCGTTTGACCGTTTGTGCTGCCCAAAGGCGATGATGGCATGCCATGCCCGATGTCGTTGGACCGTGTGTGCTGCCAAAACGCGATGATGGCATGCCTTGCCCGACGTGGTTTGACCGGGTGCGCTATCAAAAGGCGGTGACGGCATGTCTCACCTGATGTCGTTCGACCATCTGTGTTGTCCAAAGGCGGTGATGACATGCCACGCCCAACGTTGTCCGACCGTGCGTGTAGTCCAAGGGAGGTGGTTTCATGCCACGCCCGACATTGTTTGACCGTGTGTGCTGTCAAAGGGCGATGATGTCATGCCATGTTTGAAGGTGCGTGTAGTCCAAGGGCGGTGATGTCATGCCACACTCGACGTCGTCCGACCGTGCGTGCAGTCCAAGGGAGGTGATATCATGCCACGCCCGACGTCGTTCGACTGTGTGTGCTGTCTAAGGGCGGTGATGTCATGCCACGCCCGAAGTCGTCCGATCGTGTGTGTGCAGTCCAAGGGCGGTAATGGCATGCCCAGCCGACGATGCCGACCATGTGTGCTGTCCAAGGGCGGTGATGGCATGACACGCCTGACATTGCTGACCGTGTGAGCTGCCCAAAGGCAATGACGACATGCCACGCCCGACGTCATTCGACCCTGCGTAATGCCCAAAGGCGATGATGGCATGCCACGCCCGATGTCGTTCGATCATGTGTGCTTCCCAAATGCGATGATTTCATGTCACGCCCGACGTAGGTTGACCGTGTTTGCTGCCCAAGGGCGGGTATGTCATGCCACGCCTGACGTCGTCATACCATGTGTGTTGTTTAAGGGCGGTTATTTCATGCCACTCCCGACATTGCCGATCGTGCGTTCTGTCAAAGGGAGGTGATGTCATGCCACACCTGACATCGCCGACCGTGTGTGTTGTCCTAGGGCGGTGATATCATGCCACGCCCGACATCGTCCGCCCTTGCACGTAATCCAAGTGTAGTGATGTAATGCAACGCCCGACGTCGTTTGACCGTGTGTGCTGTCAAAGGGAGGTGATGTAATGGCACGCCCGATTTCGTCCGACCGTGCATGCAGTCCAAGGGCGATGATGTCATGCCACGCCCGACGTCATTTGACCGTTTTTTCAGGCCATAGGCGATGATGGCATGCCACGCCCGGCGTCGTTCAACCATGTGTGCTTCCCAAATGCGATGATGTCATGCCACGCCCGCCGTTGTTTGACCGTGTGTGCTGTCCAAAGGCGGTGATGGCATGTCACATCTGACGTCGTTCGACCGTGTTTATTGTCCAAGGGCTATGATGGCATGCCACGCCCGACATCGTTCGACTGTGTGTGCTGCCCAAAGGCGATGAAGGCATGCCACGCCCGACTTTGTTCGACCGTGTGTGATGTCAAAAGGCAGTGATGTCATTGTGTGTGCTATCGAAGAGCGGTAACGTCATTCCATGCCTGACGTCGTCCAATCATCCGTGCAAACTAAGGGCAGTGATGTCATGCCACGCCTATGTCGTTCGACCGTGTGTGCTATCCAAGGGCGGTGATGTCATGCCACGCCCGACATCGTCTGACCGTGCGTGCTTCCCAAAGGCGATGACGGCATCGCACGCCCGATGTCATTCGACCGTGTGTGCTGCCCAAAGGCGATGATGACATGCCACGCCCGACGTCGTTCGACTGTTTGTGCTGTCCAAGGGAGGTGATGTCATGTCACGCCTGACGTCGTTCGATCGTGTGTCCTGCCCAGGACGGTGATGTCATGCCACGCCTGACGTCATCTGACCGTGTGTGCTATCCAAGGGTGGGATGTCATGCCACATCCGACGTTGTTCGACCGTGTGTGCTGCCCAAAGGCGGTGATTGCATGTCACGCCCGACGTCATCCAACAGTGTTTGATGTCCAAGGACGGTGATGTCATGCCACGACCGACGTTGCCCACCGTGTGTGCTATCTCAGGGCGGTGACGTCATGCAACGCCTGACGTCGTCTGACTGTGCGTGCAGTCCAAGGGCGCTAATGTCTTGCCACGCCCGACATCGTTCGACCGTGTGTGCTGTCCAAAGGCGGTGATGTCATGCCACGCCCGACGGTGTCTGACCGTGTGTGCTACCCAAGGTTTGTTAGGTCATGCCACGCCCGACGTCGTCATAGCGTGAGTACTGTCCAAGGGCAGTTATGTCATGCAGCACCCGACGTTGCCGACCGTGTGTGCTATCCAAGGGCGGTGATGTCATGCCATGCCCGACGTGTCCGACTGTGTGTGCTGTCCAAGGGAGGTGATGTCATGCCACGCCCGACGTCGTCTGACCGTGCTTGCAGTCCAAGGGCGGTGATGTCATGCCACGCCCGACGTTGTCGACCGTGTGTACTGTCAAAGGGCGGTAATGTCATGCCACGCCCGACGTTGCCGAGAGTGTGTGCTGTCCAAGGGAGGTGATGTCATGCCACGCCCGATGTCGTTCGACCGTGCGTGCAGTCCAAGGGCAGTGATGTCATTCCATGCCTGAGGTCGTTCGACGGTGTGTGCATTCCAAGGGCGTTGATCTCATGCCACGCTTGACATCATTCGACCGTGTGTACTTCCCAAAGGCGATGATGGCATGCCACGTCCGACGTCGTTTGAAAATTTGTGCTGCCCAAAGGCGATGATGGCATGCCACGCCCGACGTCGTTCGACAATTTGTGCTTCCCAAAGGCGATGATAACATGCCACGCGCGACGTCGTTTGACAGTTTATGCTTCCCACTGGCGATGATGGCATGCCACGCCCTACATCGTTCGATCATGTGTGCTGCCCAAAGGCGATGACAGAATGCCACGCCCGACGTCATTCGACCGTGTGTGCGCTCCAAAGGCGGTGATGTCATGCCACGCCCGACATTTTCTTACCGTGCGTGCCGTGCAAGGGAGGCGATGTCATGCCAAGCCCGACATCATTCGACCGTGTGTGCTGTCCAAGGGCGGTGATGTCATGCCACACCCGATGATGTTTGACTATTTGTGCAGTCCAACGGCGGTGGTTTAATGCCACGTTCGACGTCGTTCGACCGTTTGTGCTGCCCAAAGGTGATGATGGCATTCCACACCCGACGTCGTTCGACCGTGTGTGCTGCCCAAACGCGATGATGGCATGCCACGCTCGACGTTGTTCGACCGTGTGTGCTGTCCATAGGTGGTGATGTCATGCCACGCCCGACGTCGTCCGACCGTGCGTGCAGTCCAAGGGCGATGATGTCATGCCACGCCCGATATTGTTCGACCGTTTGTGCTGCCCAAAGGTGATGATGGCTTGCCACGCCCGATATCGTTAGAGTCCGTGTGTGCTGCCCAAACGCGATGATGGCATGCCATGCCCGACGTGGTTCGACCGTGTGCGCTGTCAAAAGGCAGTGATGGCATGTCTCGTTCGATGTCGTTCGACCATGTGTGCTGTCCAAAGGCGGTGATGACATGCCACGCCAAACATCGTTCGCCCGTGCGTGTAGTCCAAGGGAGGTGGTTTCATGCCACGCCCGACATAATTTGACCGTGTGTGCTGTCAAAGGGCGATGATGTCACGCCACATCAGATCATGAGTGTAGTCCAAGGGCGGTGATGTCAAGCCACGCTCGACGTCGTCCGACCGTGCGTGTAGTCCAAGGGCGGTGATGTCATGACACGCCCAACATCATTCAACTATGTGTGCTGTCTAAAGGCGGTGATGTCATTCCACACCCGACATCATTCGATCGTGTGAGCTACCCAAAGGTGATGATGGCATGCCACGCCTGACGTCATCCAATCGTGCGTGCAAATCAAGGGCGGTGATGTCATGCCACGCCTGACGTCGTCTGATCGTGCGTGCAGACCAAGGGAGGTGATGTCATGCCGCGCCCGACGTCGTCTAACCGTAAGTGCTGCCCAAAGGAGATGACCGCATGCCACGCCCGATGTCGCTCGATCGTGTGTGCTGCCCAAAGGCGATGCTGGCATGCCACGCCCGACGTCGTTCGACTGTGTGTGCTGTCCAAAGGCGGTGATAGCATGTCACGCCCGACGTCGTCTGATCGTGTGTGCTGTCCAAGGACAGTGATGGCATGCCACGCCCGACGTTGTCGACCGTGTGTGCTTTCGAAGGGCGGTGATGTCCTGCCACGCCCGATGTCGTCCGACCGTGCGTGCAGTCCAAGGGCGGTGATATCATGCCATGCCCGACGTCGTTCGACCATGTGTGCTGTCCAAGGGCGGTGATGTCATGCCACGCCCGACGTCGTCCGATCATGTGTGCTGTCCAAGGGCGGTGATGGCATGCCACGCCCGACGATGCCGACCATGTGTGATGTCCAAGGGCGGTGATTTCATGTCACGCCCGACGTTGCCAACCATGTGTGCTGTCCAAGGTCAGTGATGTCATGCCACGCCCGACGTCGTCCAACCGTGCGTGTAGTCCAAGGGCGGTGATGTCATGCCAGGGCCGACGTCATTCGACTTTTTGTGCTGCCTACAGGCGATGATTGCATGCCACGCCCGAGGTCTTTCGACCGTGTGTGCTGCCCAAACGCGATGATGCATGCCACGCCGGACGTCGTTCGACCGTGTGTGCTTTCCAAGGGCGGTGATGTCATGCCACGCCCGACGTCGTCCGAATATGCATGCAGTCCAAGGGCGGTGATGTCATGTCACGCCCGACATCGTTCGAATGTTTGTGGTGCCCAAAGGCTATGATGGCATTTCAAGCTCGACGTCGTTCGACCGTGTGTGCTGCCCAAAGGCGATGATGACATGCCACGCCCGATGTCATTCGACCAAGTGTACTGTCCAAAGGCGGTGATGGCATTTCACGCTCGACATCGTTCGACTGTGTATGCTGTCCAAAAGCGGTGATGTCATTCCACGCCCGACGTCGTTCGATCGTGTGTGCTGCCCAAAGGTGATGATGGCATGCAACACCCAACGTCGTTCGACCGTGTGTGCTGTCCAAGGGCGGTGATTGCATGTTAGGCACGATGTTGCCGACCGCGTGTGCTGTCTAAGGGCGGTGATGTCATGCCACGCCTGACGTCGTCCAACCGTGTGTTTAGTCCAAGGGTGGTGATGTCATGCCACGCCCGACGTCTTTTGACCAGTGTGCTGCGCAAAGGCGATGATGGCATGCCACGCCCGACGTCGTTTGACCGTGTGTGCTGTCCAAAGGCGGTGATATAATTCCATGCCCGACGTCGTTCGATCGTATGTGCTGTCCAAAGGCGGTGATGTCATTCCACGCCCGACGTCTTTCGATCGTGTTTGCTGCCCAAAGGCGATGATGGCATGCCACGCCAGACGTCATTCGACCGTGTGTGCTATCCAAGGGCTGTGATGTCATGCCACGCCCGATGCCGTCCGACTGTGAATGTTGTCCAAGGGCGGTAATGGAATGCCACACACGACGTTGCCAACCGTGTGTGCTGTCCAAGGGAAGTGATGTCATGACACGCCCGACGTTGCCGACCGTGTGTGCTATTAAAGGGAGGTGACGTCATGCCATGCGTGACGTCGTTCGACCGTGCGTGCAGTCCAAGGGTGGTGATGTCATGCTACGCCCGACGTTGTTCGACGGTTGTGCTACCCAAAGGCGATTATGGCATGTCACGCCCGACGTCGTTCGACTGAGTGTGCAGTACGAAGACGGTGATGGCATTTCACGCCCGACGTCGTTCGACCGTGTTTGCTGTCCAAAGGCGGTAATGTCATGACGCGCCCGACGTTATTCGACCGTGTGTGCTGTCCAAATGAGGTGATGGCATGCCACACCCGACGTTGTTCGATCGTGTTTGCCGTCCAAGGGCGATGATGGCATACCACGCCTAACATCGTCCGACTGTGTGAGCTAGTCCAAGGGCGGTGATGGCATGCCACGCCCAACATTGCCGACCGTGCGTGCTGTCCAAGGGCGGTGATGTCATGCCACGCTCGACGTTGCTGACCGTGTGTGCTGTCCAAGGGCGGTGATGTCATGCCACGCCCGACGTCGTCCGCCCGTGCGTGTAGTCCAAGTGCGGTGATGTAATGCCACACCAAACGTCGTTCGAGCGTGTGTGTAGTCCAAGGGTGGTGATGTCATGCCACGCCCGACGTCGTTCGACCGTGCATGCAGTCCAAGGGCAGTGATGTCATGCCACGCCTAACGTCGTTCGACCATTTGTGCTGCCCAAAGGAGATGATGGCATGCCACGCCCGGCGTCGTTCGATCATGTGTGCTGTGTAAAGGCGGTGATGGCATGTCACGCCTGACGTTGTTCGACCGTGTTTGCCATCGAAGGGCTATGATGGCAGGCCACGCTCGACGTCGTTCAATCGTATGTGCTTCCCAAAGGAGATGATGGCATTCCATGACTGACGTCGTTCGATCGTGTGTGATGTCCAAAGGCGGTGATGTCATGCCACGCCCTACGTCGTCCGACCGTGTGTGCTGTCCAAGGGCGGTTATGTCATGCCACACCCGACATCATCCGACCGTGTGTGCTGTCCAAGGGCGGTGATGGAATGCCACGCCCTACATCGTTTGACCGTTTATGCTGCCAAAAGGTGATGATGGCATGCCAAGCCCGACGTCGTTCGACCGTGTGTGTTGCCCTAAGGCGATGATGGCATGCCATGCCCGACGTCATTCGACCGAGTGTGCTGTCCAAAGGCGGTTATGGCATTTCACGTCAGACATCATTCGACCGTATGTGTTGTCCAAAGGCGGTGATGTCATTCCACAACCGACATCATTCAATCGTGTGTGCTGCCCAAAGGCGATGATGGCATGCCATGCCTGACGTCGTTCGATCGTGTATGCTGTTCAAAGGCGGTGATGGCATGTCACGCCTGACGTCGTTCGACCGTTTGTGCTACCCAAAGGTGATGATGGCATGCCACGCCCGACGTCATTCGATCGTGTATATTGTCCAAAGGCGGTGATGGCATGTCACACCTGACGTCGTTCGACCGTTTTTGCTACCCAAAGGTGATGATGGCATGCCACGCCCGACGTCGTTGGACCGTGTGTGCTGCCCAAACGCGATGATGGCATGCCATGCCCGACGTAATTCGACCTTGTGAGTTGTCTAAAGGTGGTGATGGCATGTCTCGCCCGACGTCGTTCAACCGTTTGTAATGTTCAAGGGCGGTGATGTCATGCCACACCCGATGATGTCCGACCGTCTATGCAGTCTAAGGGCGGTGATTTCATGCCACGCCCGACGTCGTTTGACTGTTTGTGCTGCCCAAAGGTGATGATGGCATGCCACGCCCGATGTCATTTGACCGTTTGTGCTGCCCAAAGGTGATTATGGCATGCCACGCCCGACGTCGTTTGATCGTGTGTGGTGCCCAAACGCGATGATGGCATGCCACGCTCGACGTTGTTCGACCGTGTGTGCTGTCCAAGGGTGGTGATGTCATGCCACGCCCGACGTCGTCTGACCGTGCGTGCAGTCCAAGGGCGATGATGTCATGCCACGCCCGATGTCGTTCAACCGTTTGTGCTGCCCAAAGGTGATGATGGCATGCCACGCCCGACGTCGTTGGACTGTGTGTGCTGCCCAAACGCGATGATGGCATGCCATGCCCGACGTGGTTCGACCGTGTGAGTTGTCTAAAAGTGGTGATGGCATGTCTCGCCCGATGTCGTTCGACCATGTGTGCTGTCCAAAGGCGGTGATGACATGCCACGCCCAACGTCGTCCGACCGTGCGTGTAGTCCAAGGGAGGTGGTTTCATGCCACGCCGACATCGTTTGACCGTGTGTGCTGTCAAAGGGCGATGATGTTACGCCACGTCAGACCTTGCGTGTAGTCCAAGGGCGGTGATGTCATGCCATGCTCGACGTCGTCCGACCGTGCGTGTAGTCCAAGGGCGGTGATGTCATGACACGCCCGACATCGTTTGACTGTGTGTGCTGTCCAAAGGCGGTGATGTCATTCCACGCCCGACATCATTCGATCGTGTGTGCTACCCAAAGGTGATGATGGCATGCTACGCCCGACGTAGTTCGATCGTGTGTGCTGTCCAAGGGCGGTGATGTCATGCCACACCCGACATCATCCGACCGTGTGTGCTGTCCAAGGGCGATGATGGCATGCCACGCACGACGTTTCCGACCGTGTGTGCTGTCCAAGGGCGGTGATAACAAGCCACGCCCGACGTTGCCGACTGTGTGTGTCGTCCAAGAGTGCTGATGTCATGCCACGCCCGACGTCGTCTGATCGTGCGTGCAGTCCAAGGGTGGTGATGTCATGCCACACCCGACGTCGTTCGACCATGTGTTCTGTCTAAGGGCGGTGATGTCATGCCAGGCCCGACGTCGTTTGACCATGCGTGATGCCCAAATGCGATGATGGCATGCCACGCCCGACGTCGTTCGACCGTGTGTGCTGCCCAAAGGCGATGATGGCATGCCACGCCCGACGTCGTTCGACCGTGTGTGCTGTCCAAAGGCGGTGATGGCATGTCTTACCCGACGTTATCCAACCGTGTGTGCTGTCCAAGGACGGTGATGGCATGCCACACCCGACGTTGCCGATCGTGTGTGCTGTCCAAAAGCGGTGATGTCATGCCAAGCCCGACGTTGTCCGACCATGCGTACAGTCAAAGGGCGGTGATATCATGTCACACCCAATATCGTTTGACCTTGTGTGCTTTCATGGGCGGTGTTGTCATGCCACGCCCGATGTCATCCGACCGTGTGTGCTGTCTAAGGGAGGTGATGGCATGCCACGCCCGACGTCGTTCGACCGTGTGTGCTGCCCAAAGGCGATGATGGCATGCCACGCCCGACGTCGTTCGACCGTGTGTGCTGTCCAAAGGCGGTGATGGCATGTCTTGCCCAACGTTATCCGACCGTGTGTGCTGTCCAAGGACGGTGATGGCATGCCACGCCCGACATTGCCGATCGTGTGTGCTGTCCAAAAGCGGTGATGTCATGCCAAGCCCGACGTTGTCCGACCATGCGTACAGTCCAAGGGCGGTGATATCATGTCATGCCCAATATCGTTTGACCTGGTGTGCTTTCCATGGGCGGTGTTGTCATGCCACGCCCGATGTCATCCGACCGTGTGTGCTGTCCAAGGGAGGTGATGGCATGCCACGCCTGACATCGTTCGACTGTCTATGATGACCAAAGGCGATGATGGCATGCCACGCCCGACGTCGTCCGACCGTGTGTGCTGTCCAAAGGAGGTGATTGCATGCCACACCCAACGTCGTTCGACCGTGTTTGCCATCAAAGGGCGATGATGGCATACGATGCCTGACGCCGTCCGACTGTGTCAGCTACTCCAAGGGCGGTGATGGCATGCCATGCCAGATGTCGTTCGACCGTGTGTGCTATCCAAAGGCGTTGATGGCATGCCATGCCCGGCGTCGTTCATCGTGTTTGAATTCAAAGGGCTATGATGGCATGCCACACCGGACGTCGTTTGACCGTATGTGCTCTCCTAAGGCGGTAATGGAATGCCACGCGCGACGTCGTTCGACCGTGTGTGCTCTCCAAAGGCAGTTATTTCATGTCACGCCTGACGTCGTTCGACCGTGTTTGCCATCCAAGGGCTATGATGGCATGCCACGCTCGACGTTGTTCGGTCGTGTGTTCTGCCCAAAGGCGATAATGGCATGCCACGCTCGACGTCGTTCGATCATGTGTGTAGTCAAAAGGCGGTGATGTCACGCCACGACTGACGTAGTCTGACCGTGTGTGCTTATCAAGGGCGGTTATGTCATGCCACGCCCAACGTTGTCATATCTTGTGTGCTGTCCATGGGCGATTCTATCATGCCACGCTTGATGTTGCAGACCGTGTGTGCTGTCCAAGGGTGGTGATGTCATGCCACACCCGACGTTGCCCACCGTGTGTGTTGTCCAAGGGCGGTGATGTCATGCCATGCCCGACGTCGTCATACGGGCGGTTATGTCATGCCACGCCCAACGTTGTCATATCGTGTGTGCTGTCCATGGGAGGTTCTGTCATGCCATGCTTGATGTTGCCGACCGCGTATGCTATCCAAGGGCGGTGATGTCATGCCACGCCCGACGTTGCCGACCGTGTGTGCTGTCCAAGGGCAGTGATGTCATGCCACAGCTGACGTCGTCTGACCGTACGTGCAGTCCAAGGGCAATGATGTCATGCAACGCGTGATGTTGTTCGACCGTTTGTGCTGCCCTAAGGCGATAATGGCATGCCACACGCGATGTCCTTCGACCGTTTGTGCTGCCCAAAGGTGATGATGGCATGCCATGCCGGACGTCGTTCGATCGTGTGTGCTGCCCAAAGGACATGATGGCATGGCACGCCCGACGTCGTCCGACCGTGTGTGCTGTACAAAGGTGGTGATGGCATTCCACGCCCGACGTATTTCGACCGTGTGTGCTGTCCAAAGGCAATAATGTCATGCCATGCCTGACGTAGGTTGACCGTGTGTGCTGCCCAAGGACGGCTATGTCATGCCACGCCCGACGTCGTCATACCGTGTGTGCTGTCCAAGGGCGTTTATGTCATGCCACGCCCGACGTTGCCGGCCGTGTGTGCTGTCCCAGGGCGGTGACGTCATGCCACGCCTGACGTTGTCCGACCGTGCGTGCAGTCCAAGGGCGGTGAGGTCATGCCTCGTCCGACGTCGTTCGACCGTTAGTGCTGCCTTAAAGCGATGATGGCATGCCACGCCCGACGTTGTTTGACCGAATGTGAAGTCCAAAAGCGGTGATGGCATTTCACGCCCGACGTTGCTCGACCGTGTTTGCTGTCCAAAGGAGGTGATGGCATGCCACGCCCGACGTTGTTCGACCGTGTTTGCCGTCCAAGGGCGATGATGGCATACCACGCGTGAGACCGTCCGACTGTGTCAGCTAGTCCAAGGGCGGTGATGGCATGCCACGCCCAACATTGCCGACCGTGCGTGCAGTCAAAGGGCGGTGATGTCATGCCACGCCCGACGTTGCCGACCGTGTGTGCTGTCCAAGGGCGGTGATGTCATGCCACGCCCGACGTCGTCTGCCTGTGCGTGTAGTCCAAGTGCGGTGATGTAATGCCACACCCGATGTCGTTTGACCGTGTGTGCTGTCCAAGGGTGGTGATGTCATGCCACGCCCGACGTCGTCTGACCGTGCATGTAGTCCAAGGGCGGTGATGTCATGCCACGCACGATGTGTTCGACCGTTTGTGCTGCCCAAAGGCGATGATCGCATGCCACGCCTCGGCGTCGTTCGATCATGTGTGCTGCCCAAAGGTGATGATGGAATGCCACGCTCGACATCGTTCGACCATGTGTGCTGTCCAAAGGCGGTGATGGCATGTCACGCCTGACGTTGTTCGACCGTGTTTGCCGTCCAAGGGCTATGATGGCATGCCACGCTCGACGTCGTTCGACCGTATGTGCTACCCAATGGCTATGATGGCATTCCATGCCTGACGTCGTTCGTCCGTGTGTGGTGTCCAAAGGCAATGATGTCATGCCACGCCCGACGTCGTCCGACCATGAGTGCAGTCCAAGGGCGGTTATGTCATGCCACACCCGACGTTGCCGACCGTGTGTGCTGTCCAAGGGCGGTGATGTCATACCACGCCCGACATTGTTCGACCGTTTGTGCTGCCAAAAGGTGATGATGGCATGCCAAGCCCGACGTCGTTCGACCGTGTGTGCGGTCTAAAGGCGGTGATGTCATGCCACGCCCGATGTCGTCCGACCGTGCGTGCTGTGCAAGGACGGTGATGTCATGCCACGCCCGACGTCATTCGACCGTGTGTGCTGTCAAAGGGCGGTGATGTCATGCCACACCCGACATCGTTCGACCGTGTGTGCTGTCCAAGGGCGGTGATGTCATGCCACACTCGACGTCGTCTGACCGTCTGTGCAGTCCAAGGGCGGTGATTTCATGCCACGCCCGACGTCGTTCGACCGTTTGTGCCATCCAAAGGTGATGATGGCATGCCACGCCCGACGTCGTTAGACCGTGTGTGCTACCCAAATGCACTGATGGCATGCCACACCCGACGTCGTTCGACCATGTGTTCTGTCTAGAGGCGGTGACGTCATGCCACGCCCGACGTTGTTCAACCGTGTGTGCTGCCCAAAGGCGATGATGGCATGCTGCGCCCGACGTCGTTCGACCGTGAGTGCTGTCCAAGGACGGTGATGGCATGCCACGCCCGACGTTGCCGACCGTGTGTGCTATCCAAGGAAGGTGATGTCATGCCACGCCCGAAGTCGTCCGATCGTGTGTGCAGTCCAAGAGCGGTAATGGCAAGCCCAACCGACGATGTCGACCATGTGTGCTGTCCAAGGGCGGTGATGTCATGACACGCCCGACGTTGCTGACCGTGTGTGCTGTCCAAGGTCGGTGATGTCATGCCACGCCCAATGTCGTCCGACCGAGCGTGCAGTCCAAGGGCGGTGATTGCATGCCCCGCCCGACGTCATTCGACCTTTTGTGCTGTCCAAAGGCGATGATTGAATGCCCCGCCCGACGTTGTTCGACCGTTTGTGCTGTCCAAACGCGATGATGGAATGCCACGCCTGACGTCGTCCGACTGTGCATGCAGTCCAAGGGCGGTGATATCATGCCACACCCGACATCATTCGAATGTTTGTGTTGCCCAAAGGCGATGATGGCATGCCAAGCCCCACGTCGTTTGACCATGTGTACTGCCCTAAGGCGATGACGACATGCCACGCCCGACGTCATTCAACCGAGTGTGCCGTCCAAAGGCGGTGATGGCCTTTCACGCCCGACGTCGTCCGACCGTATGTGCTATCCAAAGGCGGTGATGTCATTCCACGCCTAACGTCGTTCGATCGTGTGTGCTACCACAAGAGATGATGGCATGCCACGCTAGACGTCCTTCGACTGTGTGTGCAGTCCAAGGGCGGCGATGTCATGCCACGCCCGACGTCGTTCGACCGTGTGTGCTTTCCAAGGGCGGTGATGTCATGCCACACCCGACGTCGTCCGACCGTCTGTGCAGTCCAAGGACAATGATTTCATGCCATGCCCAACGTTGCCGACCGTGTGTGCTGCCACAAGCGATGATGGCATGCCACGCCAGACGTCCTTCGGCTGTGTGTGCAGTCCAAGGGCGGTGATGTCATGCCACGCTCGACGTCATTCGAGCGTGTGTGCTGTCCAAGGGCGGTGATGTCATGCCACACCCGACGTCGTCCGACCGTCTGTGCAGGCCAAGGGCGGCGATTTGATGCCACGCCGACGTCGTCTGACCATGCGTGATGCCCAATGGCGATGATGGCATGCCACACCCGACGTCGTTCGACCGTGTGTGCTGCCCAAAGGCGATGATGGCATGCCACGCCCGCGTTGTTCGATCGTGTGTGCTGTCCAAGACCGGTGATGGCATGCCACGCCCGACGTTGCCGACCGTGTGTGCTGTCCAAGGGCGATGATGTAATGCCAAGCCCGACATTGTCCGACCATGCGTACATTCCAAGGGCAGTGATATTATGTCACGCTCGACATCATTTGACTGTGTGTGCTTTCCATGGGCGGTGATGTCATGCCACGCCCGATGTCATCCGACCAAGTGTGCTCTCCACGGGAGGTAATGGCATGCCATGCCCGACGTTGTCCGACCGTGTGTATTGTCCAAAGGCGGTGATGGCATGTCTCGCCCGACGTTGTCCGACCGTGTGTGCTGTCCAAGACCGGTGATGGCATGCCACGCCCGACGTTGCCGACCGTGTGTGCTGTCCAAGGGCGGTGATGTCATGCCAAGCCCGACGTTGTCCGACCATGCGTACAGTCCAAGGGCGGTGATATTATGTCACGCTCGACATCATTTGACCGTGTGTGCTTTCCATGGGCGGTGATGTCATGCCACGCCCGATGTCATCCGACCATGTGTGCTCTCCACGGGAGGTAATGGCATGCCACGCCCGACGTCGTCCGACTGTCTATGCTGCCCAAAGGCGATGATGGCATGCCACGCCCGACGTCGTCCGACCGTGTGTGCTTTCCAAAGGCAGTGATGGCATGCCACGCCCAACGTCGTTCGACCGTGTTTGCCATCAAAGGGCGATGATGGCATACGACGCCCGACGTCGTCTGACTTTGTCAGCTACTTCAAGGGCGGTGATGGCATGCCACGCCAGATGTCGTCCGACCGTCTACGTTGCACAAAGGCAATGATGGCATGCCACGCCTAATGTCGTTCAACCGTGTGTGCAGTCCAAAGGCGATGATGGCATGTCAAGCCCGACATCGTTCGACCGTGTGTGCTATCCATACGCGTTCATGGCATGCCATGCCCGACGTCGTGCATCGTGTTTGCGGTCAAAGGGCTATGATGGCATGCCACGCCGGACGTCGTTCGACCGTGTGTGCTCTCCTAAGGCGGTGTTGGAATGCCACACGCGACGTCGTTCGACCGTGTGTGCTCTCCAAAGGCAGTTATTTCATGTCACGCTTGACGTCGTTCGACCGTGTTTGCCATCTAAGGGCTATGATGGCATGCCACGCCCGACGTCATTCGGCCATGTGTTCTGCCCAAAGGCGATGATGGCATGCCACGCCCGACGTCGTTCGATCATGTGTGTAGTCAAAAGGCGGTGATGTCATGCCACGACCGACGTAATCTGCCCGTGTGTGCTTATCAAGGGCAGTTATGAAATGCCACGCCCAACGTTGTCATATCGTGTGTTCTATCCATGGGCGGTTCTGTCATGCCACGCTTGACGTTGGCCGACGTGTGTGCTGTCCAAGGGAGGTGATGTCATGCCACACCCGACGTTGCCCACCGTGTGTGTTTTCCAAGGGCGGTGATGTCATGTCACGTCCGACGTCATCATATCGTGTGTGCTGTGCTAGGGCGGTTATGTCATGCCACGCCCGACGTTGCCGACCGTGTATGCTGTCCAAGGGCGGTGATTTCATGCCACGCCCGACGTTGCCGACCGAGTGTGCTGTCCAAGGGCGGTGATGTCATTCCACACCTGACGTCGTCCGACCGTACGTGCAGTCCAAGGGCGATGATGTCATGCAACACGTGATGTTGTTCGACCATTTGTGCTGCCCAAAGGCGATTGTGGCACGCCACGCGCGACGTCCTTCGACCGTTTGTGCTTCCCAAAGGCGATGATGGCATGCCATGCCTGACGTCGTTCAATCGTGTGTGCTGCCCAAAGGCGATGATGGCATGGCACGCCCGACGTCGTCCGACCGTGTGTGCTGTCAAAAGGCGGTGATGGCATTCCATGCCGACGTATATCGATCGTGTGTGCTGTCCAAAGGCAATAATGTCATGCCATGCCCGACGTAGGTTGACTGTGTGTGCTGCCCGAAGGTTATGTCATGCCACGCCTGACGTCGTCATACCGTGTGTGCTGTCCAAGGGCGTTTATGTCATGCCACGCCCGACATTGCTGACCGTGTGTGCTATCCCAGGGCGGTGATGTCATGCCACGCTCGATGTCGTCCAACCGTGCATGCAGTCTAAGGGAGGTGATGTCATGCCACGCCCGATGTCGTTCGACTGTGTGTGCTGTCCAAGGGCGGTGACGTCATGCCACGCCTGATGTCATCCGATCGTGTGTGCAGTCCAAGGGCGGTAATGGCATACCCAGCCGACGATGCCGACCATGTGTGGTGTCCAAGGGCGGTGATGTCATGACACGCCCGACGTTGCTGACCGTGTGTGTTGTCCAAGGTCGGTGATGTCATGCCACACCCCACGTCGTCCGACCGAGGCGTGCAGTCCAAGGGCGGTGAATTTATGCCACGGCCGACGTCATTCGACCTTTTGTGCTGCCCAAAGGCGATGATTGCATGCCACGCCCGACGTCGTTCGACCATAAGTGCTGTCCAAGGACGGTGATGGCATGCCACGCCTGACGTTGTCGACCGTGTGTTCTTTCCAAGGGCGGTGATGTCATGCCACGCCCAAAGTCATCCGATCGTGTGTGCAGTCCAAGAGCGGTAATGGCAAGCCCAACCAACGATGTCGACCATGTGTGCTGTCCAAGGGCGGTGATGTCATGAAACACCCAACGTTGCTGACCGTGTATGCTGTCCAAGGTAGGTGATGTCATGCAACGCCCAACGTCGTCCGACCGAGCATGCAGTCCAAGGGCGGTGATTTCATGCCACGGCTGACGTC
>CM067869.1:11460261-11499328 GCA_034621305.1 Solanum pimpinellifolium
ACAGCACACACGGTATGATGACGTCGGGCGTGGCATGGAATACCCACCCTCGGGTAGCACACACGGTCAACCTACGTCGGGCATGGCATGACATCATTGCCTTTGGACAACCACACACGGTCGAAAGACGTCAGGGGTGGCATGTTATCATCGCCTTTGGCAGCATACACGGTCGAACGACATCGGGCGTGGCATGAAATCACCGCCCTTGGACAGCACGCATGGTCGACAATGGCGGGCGTGGCATGCCATCACCGCCGTGGACTAGCTGACACAGTCGGATGGCGTCAGGCGTGGTATGCCATCATCGCCCTTGGACAGCACACACGGTCGAACATTGTCGGGCGTGGCATGACATCACCGCCCTTGGACAGCACACACGGTCGGTAACGTCGGGTGTGGCATGACATAACCGCCCTTGGATAGCACACATGGTCGAACAACGTCGGGCGTGACATGACATCACCGCCCTTGGACAGCACATATGGTCAAACGACGTCGGGCGTGGCATGATATCACAGCCCTTGGACTGCACGCTACGGTCAGATGACGTCGGGCGTGGCATGACATCACCGCCCTTGGACAACACACATGGTTGGCAATGTCAGACGTGGGATGACATCAATGCCCGTGCAGAACACACACGGTAGGCAATGTCGGGCATGGCATGACATCACTATCCTTGGACAGGCACACGGTCAGCAACGTCATACGTGGCATGCCATCACCGCTCTTGGACAGCACACACGGTCGAAGGACGTTGGCGTGGCATGCCATCGTCGCATGTGGGCAACACACATGATCGAACGACGTCAGGCATGGAGTGACATCACCGCCTTTGGACAGCACACACGTTCGAACGACGTCGGGCATGAAAGCCATCACCGCCTTTGACGGCATACTCGGTCGAATGACGTCGGGCGGGTGGCATGTCATCAAAGCCTTAGGGCAGCACACACGGTCAAATGATGTCGGGCCTGGCATGCCATCATCGCCTTTGGGCAACACAAACATTCAAAACAATGTCGGGTGTGGCATGACATCACCGCCCTTGGACTTCACGCACAGTCGGACGACGTCAGGCGTGGATGCCATCATCGCGTTTGGGTAGCACACACAGTCGAACGACGTCAGGCGTGGAATGCAATCATCGCCTTGGGCAGCAGAAAAAGCTCGAATGACATCGGCCGTGGCATGAAATACCGCCCTTGGACTGCACGATCGGTCGGACGACGTTGGGCGTGGCATGACATCATCGCCCTTAGGACTGCACATGGTCGGCATCGTCGGCTGGGCATGCCATTACCGCCCTTGGACTGCACACACGATCGGATGACTTCAGGCATGGCATGACATCACCGCCATTGGATAGCACACACAGTCGAACGACGTCGGGCGTGGCATGACATCAACTCCCTTGGGACTGCACGCATGGTCGGACTACGTCGAGCGTGGCATGACATCACCGCCCTGGACTACACGCACCTTCAGACATAGAATGACATCATCGCCTTGACAGGCACGCACGGTCAAACAATGTCAGGCGTGGCATGAAACCTCCTCCCTTGGACTACACGCACGATCAAACGACGTTGGGCGTGGCATGTCATCACCGCCTTTGGACAATACACATGGTCGAATGAGATCAGGCAAGACATGCCATCATTGCCTTTGGACAGCGCACACGGTCGAACCACGTCGGGCATGGCATTCCATCATCGCGTTGGGCAGCACACAAGGTCCAACGACGTCGGGCGTGACATGACATCAACGCCCTGGACAGCACACACGGTAGGCAACGCCGGGGTGTGGCATGAAATCACTGCCTTGGACAGCACACACGGTCAAACCACGTCGAGCATGGCATGCCATCATCGCGTTTCGGCAGCACACATGGTCCAAGGACGTCGGGCGTGGCATTCTATCATCACCTTTGGGAGCATTAACAGTCGAACGCCGTCGGGCGTGGCATGACATCATCAACCTTGGACTGCACGCGCGGTCGGAGGACGTCAGGCGTGGCATGACATCACTGCCGTTGGACAGCACCACACGATAGAAGGACGTCAGGCGTGGCATGACATCACCGCCCTTGCACAACACGCACGATCGGATGACATTGGGTGTGGCATGACATCACCGCCCTTGCACAGCACGCACGGTCGGACGACATCTGGTGTGGCATGACATCACCGGCTTTGGACCGCACATACAGTCAAACGACGTCGGGCGTGGCATTCCATCATCGCCTTTGGCCAGCAAACATGGTGGAACGACGTCGTGCGTAGCATTACATCATTACCTTTGGGCAGCACAAACGGTCAAACGACGTCGGGCGTGGCATGCCATCATCGCCTTTGGGCAGCATAAATTGTCGAACAACGTCGGGCGTGACATGACATCACCGCCTTTGGACAGCGCACACAGCGAACGACGTCGAGCGTGGCATGCCATCATCGCCCTTGGGACCGCAAACACGGTCGAAACGATGTCGGGGCGTAGAATGACGTCGTCGCCTTTGGACTGCACACACGGTCGAACACTGTCGGGCGTGGCATGCCATAATCACCTTTGGACGAGCTAACACAGTCAGACGGCGTCAGGCGTGGTATGCCATCATCGCCCTTGGACAACAAACACAGTCGAACGACGTTGGGCGTGGCATGCCATCACCGCCTTTAAACAGCACACACGGTCGGACGACGTTGGGCGTGGCGGGTCATCATCGCATTTGGGCAGCATAGACACCAGACGACGTCGGGCGTGGCATGTCATCACTTCCCTTGGACAGTACACACGATAAGACGACGTCGGGCATGGAATGCAATCACCGCCCTTGGACAGCACACATGATCGGATGACATTGGGTGTGGAATAACATCATCGCCCTTGGACAACACACACGGTAGGCAGCGTCGGGCATGGCATGACATCACTATCCTTGGACAGCGCACACGGTTAGCAACGTCATACGTGGCATGCCATCACCGCTCTTGGACAGCACACATGGTCGAAGGACGTCTGGCGTGGCATGCCATCGTCGCATGTGGGCAACACACATGATCGAACGACGTCAGGCGTGGAATGACATCACCGCCTTTGGACAGCACACACGTTCGAACGACGTCGGGCATGAAAGCCCATCACCGCCTTTTGACGGCATACTCGGTCAAATGACGTCGGGCGTGGCATGTCATCAAAGCCTTAGGGCAGCACACACGGTCAAACGACGTCGGGCTCGGCATGCCATCATCGCCTTTGGGAAGCACAAAACATTCAAACAATGTTGGGTGTGGCATGACATCACCGCCCTTGGACTGCATGCACAGTCGGACGACGTCAGGCGTGGCATGCCATCATCGCATTTGGGTAGCACACACGGTCGAACGACGTCGGGCGTGGCATGCAATCATCACCTTTGGACAGTAGAAAAGCTCGAATGACATCGGCCGTGGCATGAAATTACCGCCCTTGGACTGCACGATCGGTCGGACGACGTCGGGCGTGGCAATACATCATCGCCCTTGGACTGCACATGGTCGGCATCGTCGGCTGGGCATGCCATTACCGCCCTTTGGACTGCACACACGATCGGATGACTTCAGGCGTGGCATGACATCACCGCCATTGGACAGCACACACAGTCGAACGACATCGGGCGTGGCATGACATCACCTCCCTTGGACTGCACGCATGGTCGGACGACGTCGAGCGTGGCATGACATCACCGCCCTTGGACTACACGCACCTTCAGACATGGAATGACATCATCGCCCTTTGACAGCACGCACGGTCAAACAATGTCAGGCGTGGCATAAAAACCTCCTCCCTTGGACTACACGCACGATCGGACGACGTTGGGCGTGGCATGTCATCACCGCCTTTGGACAATACACATGGTCGAATGAGATCAGGCAAAACATGCCATCATCGCCTTTGGACAGCGCACACGGTTGAACCACGTCGGGCATGGCATGCCATCATCGCGTTTGGGCAGCACACAAGGTCCAACGACGTCGGGCGTGGCATGCCATCATCACCTTTGGGCAGCACAAACGGTCGAACGACGTCGGGCGTGGCATGACATCATTGCCCTTGGACTTCACAGACGGTCGGAGGACGTCGGGTGTGGCATGACATCGCAGCCCTTGGACAGCACACACGGTCGAACGACATTGGGCGTGGCATGACATCACCGCCCTTGGACAGCACACACGGTCGAAGGACGTCTGGCGTGGCATGCCATCATCGCCTGTGGGCAGCACACACGATCGAACGACGTCAGGCGTGGAATGACATCACCGCCTTTGGACAGCACATACGGTCGAACGACGTCGGGCGTGAAAGGCCATCACCGCCTTTGGACGGCACACTCGATCGAATAATGTCGGGCGTGGCATGTCATCATCGCCTTAGGGCAGCACACACGGTCAAACGACGTTGGGCTTGACATGCCATCATCGCCTTTGGGCAGCACAAAAGGTTGAATGATGTCGGCTGTGGCATGAAATCACCGCCCTTGGGCTACACGCTCGGTCGGACGACGTGGGGCGTGGCATGACATCACCGACCTTGGATAGCTGACACGGTCAGCAACGTCGGGCGTGTCATTACATCACCTCCCTTGAACAGCACACATGGTCGGCATCGTCGGTTGGGCATGCCATTACCGCCCATGGATGCACACACGATTGGACGATTTCAGGCGTGGCATGACATCACCGCCCTTGGACAGCACACACAGTCGAACGACATTGGGTGTGGCATGACATCACCTCCCTTGGACTGCACGCATGGTCGGACGACGTCGAGCGTGGCATGACATCACCGCCATTGGACTACATGCACCTTCAGACATGGCATGACATCATCGCCATTAAACAGCACACACGGTCAAACAATGTCGGGCGTGGCATGAAACGACCTCCCTTGGACTACACGCACGGTCGGACGACGTTGGGCGTGGCATGTCATCACCGCCTTTGGAAAACACACATGGTCGAATGACATCAGGCATGGCATGCCATCATCGCGTTTGGGCAACACACACAGTCCAACGACTTCGGGCGTGGCATGCCTACATCACCTTTGGGCAGCACAAATGGTTGAACGACGTCAGGCGTGGCATGTCATGATCGCCCTTGGTCTACACGCACAGTCGAACAACGTCGGGCGTGGCATGACATCACCACCCTTGGACAGCACACACGGTCGAACAACGTCGGACGTGGCATGCCATCATCGCATTTGGGCAGCACATACGGTCGAACGACGTCAGGCGTGGCATGCCGTCATCACCTTTAGGCAGCACAAACGGTCGAACGACGTTGGGCGTGGCATGAAATCACCGCCCTTGAACTGCACGCGCGCTAGGACGACGTCGGGCGTGGCATGCCATCATCACCTTTGGGCAGCACAAACGGTCGAACGACGTTGGGCGTGGCATGAAATCACCGCCCTTGGACTGCACAGACGGTCGAACGACGTCGGGTGTGGCATGACATCACCGCCCTTGGACAGCACACACGGTCAAATGACGTTGGGCGTGGCTTGACATCACCGCTTTTGGACTTCACATTCAGTTAAAAAACATCCGGCGTGGCATGCCATCATCGCTTTAAGGCAGCACAAACGGTCGAACGACGTCGGGCGAGGCATGACCTCACCGCCCTTGGACTGCACGCACGGTCGGACAACGTCAGGCGTGGCATGACGTCACCGCCCTGGGACAGCACACACGGTCGGCAACGTCGGGCGTGGCATGACATAAACGCCCTTGGACAGCACACACGGTATGACGACGTCGGGCGTGGCATGACATAACCGTCCTTGGGCAGCACACACGGTCAACCTACGTCGGGAATGGCATGACATTATTGCCTTTGGACAGCACACACAGTCGAAATACGTCGGGCGTGGAATGCCATCACCGCCTTTGGACAGCACACACGGTCGGATGACGTCGGGCGTGCCATGCCATCATCGCCTTTGGGCAGCACACACGATTGAACGACGTCAGGCATGGCATGCCATCATCGCCTTTGGGAAGCACAAACGGTCGAAGGACGTCACGCGTGGTATGCCATAATCGCCTTTGGGCAGCACAAACGGTCGAACAACATCACGCGTTGCATGACATCATCGCCCTTGGACTGCACGTACGGTCGAACGACGTCAGGTGTGGCATGACATCACCGCCCTTGGACAGCACACACGGTCGGCAACGTCGGGGGTGGCATTACATCACCGCCCTTGGACAGCATACACGGTCGGCAACGTCGGGCGTGGAATGACATAACCTCCCTTGTACAACACACACGGTATGATGACGTCGGGCGTGGCATGACATCACCACCCTTGGATAACACACAGGGTGGGCAACGTCGGGTGTGGCATGACATCACCGCCTTGGACCGCACACACGGTCGGCAACGTCAAGCATGGCATAACAGAACCGCCCATGGACAACACACGGTCGAATGACATCAAGCGTGGCATGAGATCAACGCCCTTGGAATGCACACACCGTCGAACGACCTCAGGCATGGAATGATATCACCGCCCTTGGACTGCACGCACGGTCGAACGACATCGGGCGTGGCATGACATCACCTCCCTTGGACAGCACACACGCTCGGCAACGTCGGGCCTGGCATGACCTCACCGCCCTTTGACAGTACACACGGTCGACAACGTCGGGCGTGGCATGACATCACCGCCCTTGGACAGCGCACACGGTCGGCAATGTCGGGCGCTGCATGACATAACCGCCCTTGGACAGTACTCACGCTATGACAACGTCGGGCGTGGCATGACATAACAGACCTTGGGTAGCACACACGGTCAGACACCGTCGGGCGTGGCATGACATCACCGCCTTTGGACAGCACACACGGTCGACCGACGTCGGGCGTGGCATGACATTAGCGCCCTTGGACTGCATGCACAGTCAGACGACGTCAGGCGTTGCATGACGTCACCGCCCTTAGATAGCACACACGGTGGGCAACGTCAGTCGTGGCATGACATCACCGTCCTTGGACATCAAACACTGTCGGACGATGTCGGGCGTGACTTGCAATCACCGCCTTTTGAGCAGCACACACGGTCGAACAACGTCGGACGTGGCATCCCACCCTTGGATAGCACACACGGTCGGTCGACGTCAGGCGTGACATGACATCACCGCCCTTGGACAACACACACAGTAGGACGACGTCAGGCGTGGCATGACATCATCGCCTTTGGGCAGCACACATGGTCGGAAGACGTCGGCCGTGGCATGACATCACCGCCCTTGGAAAGCACACACGGTGGGCAACGTCGGGCGTGGCATGCCATCACTGTCCTTAGAAAGCACACACGGTCAGACGACGTCAGGCGTGACATGCCATCACCGCCTTTGGACAGCACAAACAGTCGAACGACGTCAGGCGTGGCATGTCATCATCGCCTTTGGGCAGCACACACAGTCGAATGACGTCGGGCGTGGCATGCCGTCATCGCCTTTGGGCAGCACGCACGGTCAGACGACGTCGGGCGCGGCATGACATCACCGCCCTTGGACAGCACACACGGTCGAACGACATAGGCGTGGCATGACATCACCGCCCTTAGTCTGCACGGACGATCGGACGACGTCAGGCATAGAATGACGTCACCGCTCTTCGATAGCACACACAATGACATCACTGCCTTTTGACATCACAAACGGTCGAACAAAGTCGGGCGTCGCATGCCTTCATCGCCTTTGGGCAGCACACACAGTCGAACAATGTCGGGCGTGGAATGCCATCATAGCCCTTGGACAATAAACACTGTCGAACGATGTCAAATGTGACATGCCATCACCGCTTTTGGAAAGCACACACGGTCGAACAACGTCGGGCGTGGCATGACATCATCGCATTTGGGCAGCACACATGATCGAATGACGCCGGGCGTGGCATGCCATCATCACCTATGGCCGGAACAAACGGTTGAATGACGTCGGGCGTGGCATGACATCACCGACCTTGTACTGCATGCACTGTCGGACGAAATCGGGCGTGGCATTACATCACCTCCCTTTGACAGCACACACTGTCGAACGATGTCGGGCATTGCATTACATCACTATAATTGGATTACGCGCAAGGGCGGATGATGTCGGGCGTGGCATGATATCACCGCCCTAGGACAACACACACGGTCGGCGATGTCAGGCTTGGCATGACATCACCTTCCTTGGACAGAACGCACGGTAGGCAATGTCGGGAGTGGCATGACATAACCGCCCTTGGACAGCACACACGGTATGACGACGTCGGGCGTGGCATGACATACCCGCCCTTGGGCAGCACATACGGTCAACCCACGTCGGGCGTGGCATGAAATCATCGCATTTGGGCAGCACACATGATCGAACAACGTCGAGCGTGGCATGCCATCATCGCCTTTGGGCATTACGCAGGGTCGAATGACGTTGGGCGTGGCATGCCGTCATTGCCTTTGGGCAGCACGTATGGTCAGACGACGTCGCACGTGGCATGGCATCAATGCCCTTGGACAGAACACATGGTCGAACGACGTAGGCGTGGCATGACATCACCGCCCTTGGTCTGCACGCACGATCGGACGACGTCAGGCGTGGAATGACGTCACCGCTCTTCGACATCACACATGGTAAGACTACATCGGGCGTGGAATGACATCACTGCCTTTTGTCATCACACACGGTCGAACAACGCTGCGCGTGGCATGCCTTCATTTCCTTTGGGCAGCACACACGGTCTACCAATGTTGGGCGTGGCATGCCATTATAGCCCTTGGATAGTAAACACAATTGAACGACGTCAAGCGTGACATGCCATCACCACCTTTGGACAGCACACACGGTCTAACAACATCGGGCGTGGCATGACATCATCGCATTTGGGCAGCACACATGATCGAACGATGTCGGGCGTGGCATGCCATCATCGCCAATGGCCGGAACAAACGGTAGAACAACGTCGGGCGTGGCATGACATCACCGCCATTGGACTACTTGTATGGTCGGACGAAATTGGGCGTGGCATGACATAACTGCCCTTGGACAGCACACACGGTCAAACGACGTCGGGCGTTGCATTACATCACTACACTTGGATTACGCGCAAGGGCAGACGACGTCGGGCGTGGCATGATATCACCGCACTTGGACAACACACACAGTCGGCAACGTCAGGCGTGGCATGACATCACCGCCCTTGGACAGCACGCACGGTCGCCAATGTTGGGGGTGGCATGCCGTCATTGCCTTTGGGCAGCACGCATGGTCAGATGACGTAGTGCGTGGCATGGCATCAACACCCTTGGACAGAACACACGGTCGAACGACGTAGGCGTGGCATGACATCACCGTCCTTGGTCTGCACGCACGATCGGACGATATCAGGCATGGAATGACGTCACCGCTCTTCGATATTACACATGGTAAGACTACGTCGGGCGAGGAATGACATCACTGCCTTTTGACATCACACACGGTCGAACAACGTCGCGTGTGGCATGCCTTCATTTCCTTTGGCCAGCACACACGGTCGACCGATGTTGGGCGTGGCATGCCATTATTGCCCTTGGATAGTAAACACGATCGAACGACGTCAGGCATGACATGCCATCACCACCTTTGGACAGCACACACGGTCTAACAACGTCGGGCGTGGCATGACATCATCGGATTTGGGCAGCACACATGATCGAACAATGTCGGGCATGGCATGCCATCATCGCCAATGGCCGGAACAAACGGCCGAACAACGTTGGGCGTGGCATGACATCACCGCTGTTGGACTGCTTGCACGGTCGGACAAAATTGGGCGTGGCATGACATCACCGCCGTTGGACAGCACACACGGTCGAACGACGTCGGGCGTTGCATTACATCACTACACTTGGATTACGCGCAAGGGCGGACGACATCGGGCGTGGCATGATATCACCGCACTTGGACAGCACGCACGGTCGCCAATGTCGGGCGTGGCATGACATAACCGCCCTTGGACAACACACATGGTATGACGACGTCGGGCGTGGCATGACATACCTGCCCTTGGGCAGCACACACGGTCAACTTACGTCGGGTATGGCATGAAATCATTGCCTTTGGACAGCACACACAGTCGAAAGACGTCAGGCGTGGCATGTTATCATCACCTTTGGGCAGCATACACGGTCGAACGACGTCAGGCGTGGCATGAAATCACCGCCCTTAGACAGCACACACGGTCGGCAACGTCGGGCGTGGCATGACATCACCGCCCTGGGACTAGCTGACACAGTCGGACGGCATTAGGCGTGGTATATTATCATCGCCCTTGGACGGCAAACAAGGTCGAATGACGTCGGGCGTGGCATGTCATCACCGCTTTTGGACAACACACACGGTCGAACGACGTCGGGCATGAAATGCCATCACCACCTTAGGAGTGCACACTCGGTCGAACGACATCGAGCACGGCATGACATCATCGCCTTTGGGCAGCACAAACGGTTGAACAACGTCGGCTGTGGGATGACATCACTGCCCTTAAATTGCACGCACGATCTGAGGATGTCGGGCGTGGCATGACGTCACCGCCCTTGGACAACACTGAAGGTCGGCAACGTCGGGCGTGGCATTACATCACTGCCTTTGGACAGCACACACAGAAGGCAACGTCGTGCATGGCATTCCATCACCGCCCTTGGACAGCACACACGGTCGGACGACGTCGGGCTTGGCATGACATCACGGCACTTGGACAGCACACACGGTCGAACGACGTCAGATGTGGCATGCCATCATCTCATTTATGCAGAACGCACGATCGAACGACGTCAGGCGCGGAATGACATCACCGCCTTTGGACAGCACACACGATCAAACGACGTCGGGCGTGGAATGACATCACCGCTTTTGGACAACACACACGGTCGAACGACGTCGGGCGTGGCATGACATCATCGCCATTGGGCAGCACACATAGTCGAAAGACGTTGGGGCATGGCATGACATCACCGCCCTTGGACTACACATACGGTCGGACGACGTCGGGCGTGGCATGACATCACCCCCCTTGCACAGCACACACGGTCGACAACGTCGGGCGTGACATGACATCAACGCCCTTGGACAGCACACACGGTAGGCAACGCCGGGCGTGGCATGAAATCACTGCTCTTGGACAGCACACACGGTCAGCAAAGTCGTGCGTGGCATGCCATCACCGCCCTTAGACAGCACACACGGTCGAAGGACGTCGGGCGTGGCATGCCATCATCGCCTGTGGGAAGCACACACGATCGAATGACGTCAGGCGTGGAATGACATCACCGCCTTTCGACAGCACACACGGTCGAATGACGTCGGGCGTGGTATGTCATCACCGCCTTAGGGCAGCACACACGGTCAAACGACGTCGGGCTTGGCATGCCATCATCGCCTTTGGGCAACTCAAACATTCGAACGATTTAGGTGTGGTATGACATCACTGCCCTTGGATTGCACGCACAGTCGGACGACGCCAGGCGTGGCATGACATCACCGCCCTTGGAAAGCACACACGATCGAACAACGTCGGGTGTGGCATGCAATCATCGCGTTTGGGCAGCACGCACGGTCAAAAAACATCGGGCGTGGCATGCAATCATCGCCTTTGGGCAGCACAAAAGGTCGAATGACGTCGGGCGTGGCATGAATTCACAACCCTTGGACTGCACGCACGGTAGGACGACGTCAGACGTGGCATGACATTACCAACTTTGGACAGCTCACACGGTCAGCAACGTCGGGCGTGTCATGCCATCACCGCCCTTGGACAGCACACATGGTCGGCATCGTCGGCTGGGCATGCCATTACCGCCCTTGGACTGCACACACGATCGGACGACTTCGGGCGTGGCATGACATCACCGCCCTTAGACAGCACACGCAGTCGAACGACATCGGGCGTGGCATGATATCACCTCCCTTGGACTGCACGCACGGTCGGACGACGTCGAGCGTGGCATGACATCACCGCCCTTGGACTACATGCACCTTCAAACATGGCATGACATCATCGCCCTTTGACAGCACACATGGTCAAACAATGTCGGGCGTGGCATGAAACCACCTCCCTTGGACTACACGCACGGTCGGACAACGTTGGGCGTGGCATGTCATCACCGCCTTTGGACAACACAGATGGTCGAACGACATCAGGCGAGACATGTCGTCACCGCCTTTTGATAGCACATCCGGTCAAACCACGTCGGGCATGGCATGCCATCATTGCGTTTTGGCAGCACAAACGGTCCAACGACATCGGGCATGGCATGCCATCATCGCCTTTGGGCAGCACAAACAGTCAACCGACGTCGGCCGTGGCATGACATCACCGCCTTTGGGCAGCACAAACGGTCAAACGACGTCGACTGAGGCATGACATCACCGCCCTTGGACTGCCCGCACGATCTAAGGACGTCAGGCGTTGCATGACGTCACCGCCCTTGGACAACACTCAAGGTCGGCAACGTCGGGCGTGGCATGACATCACTGCCTTTGGACAGCACACAAAGAAGGCAACGTCGTGCATGGCATTCCATCACCGCCCTTGGACAGCACACACGATCGGACGACGTCGGGCTTGGCATGACATCACGGCACTTGGACAGCACACACGGTCGAACAACGTCAGACGTGGCATGCCATCATCTCCTTTATGCAGCATGCACGATCGAACAACGTCAGGCGCGGAATGACATCACCGCCTTTGGACAGCACACACGATCAAACGACGTCGGGTGTGGAATGACATCACCACTTTTGGACAACACACACGGTCGAACGACGTTGGGCGTGGCATGCCATCATCGCCATTGGAAAGCACACACGGTCGAAAGACGTCAGGCGTGGCATCACAGCCCTTGGACTACACGCACGGTCACACGACGTCGGGCGTGGCATGACATCACCGCCCTTGCACAGCACACACGGTCGACAACGTCGGGCGTGACATGACATCAACGCCCTTGGACAGCACACATGGTAGGCAACGCCGGGTGTGGCATGAAATCACCGCCCTTGGACAGCACACACGGTCAAACCACGTCGGGCATGGCATGCCATCATCGCGTTTTGGCAGCACACACGGTCAAAGGACGTCGGGCGTGGCATGCCATCATCACCTTTGGGCAGCATTAACAGTCGAACACCGTCGGGCGTGGCATGACATCATTGACATTGGAATGCACGCGCGGTCGTAGGACGTCAGGCATGGCATGACGTCACCGCCCTTGGACAAAACTCAAGGTCGGCAACGTCGGGCGTGGCATGACATCGCTGCCCTTGGACAACACACAGAGAAGGCAACGTCGTGCGTGGCATTCCATCACCGCCCTTGGACATCACACACGGTCGGACGACGTCAAGCTTGGCATGACATCACCACCCTTGGACAACACACATGGTCGAACAACGTCGAGCGTGGCATGCCATCATCGCGTTTCGCCAGCACACATGGTCGAACGGCGTCGGGCGTGGCATGCCATCATCACCTTTGGGAATCACAAACGGTTAAACGACGTCAGGCGTGGCATGAAATCACCGCCCTTGGACTGCACAGATGGTCAAACGACGTCGGGTGTGGCATGACATCACAACCCTTGGAGAGCACACACGGTCGAACGATGCCGGGCGTGGCATGACATCACCGCCCTTGGACAGCACACACGGTCGTACGATGTCGGGCGTGGCATGACATCACCACCCTTGCCCAGCACGCACGGTCGGACGACATCAGGCGTGACATGACATCACCGCCTTTGGACTGCACACACGATTGGACGACTTCGGGCGTGGCATGACATCACTGCCCTTGGATAGAACACATAGTCGAACGACGTCGGGCGTGGCATGACATCAACGCCCTTGGACAGCACACACGGTCGTACGATGTCGGGCGTGGCATGACATCACAACCCTTGCCCAGCACGCACGGTCGGACGACATCAGGCGTGACATGACATCACCGCCTTTGGACTGCACACACGATTGGACGACTTCGGGCGTGGCATGACATCACTTCCCTTGGACAGAACACATAGTCGAACGACGTCGGGCGTGGCATGGCATCACCTCCCTTGGACTACACGCACATTCATACATGGCATGACATCATCGCCCTTTAACAGCACACACAGTCAAATAATGTCGGGCGTGGCATGAAACCACCTCCCTAAGACTACACGCACGGTCGAATGACGTTGGGCGTGGCATGTCATCACCGCCTTTGGACAACACACATGATCGAACGACATCAAACGAGACATGCCATCACCGCCTTTGGATAGCGCACACGGTCGAACCACGTCGGGCATGGCATGCCATCATCGCGTTTGGGCAGCACAAACGGTTAAATGACGTCGGGCAAGGCATGCCATCATCACCTTTGGGCAGCACAAACGGTCGAACTACATCGGGCGTGGAATGAAATCACCGCCCTTGGACTGCACAGACGGTCAGACGACGTTGGATGTGGCATGACATCACTGGCCTTTGACAGACACACGGTTGAACGACTTTGGGCGTGGCATGACATCACTGCCGTTGGACAGCACACACGATAGAACGACGTCAGGCGTGGAATGACATCACCGCCCTTGCACAGCATGCACGGTCGTATGACATCGGGTGTGGCATGACATCACCGCCCTTGCACAGCACGCACGGTCGGATGACATCGGGCGTGGCATGACATCACCGGCTTTGGACCGCACATACAGTCAAACGACGTCGGGCGTGGCATTCCATCATCACCTTTGGCCAGCAAACATGGTGGAACGACGTCGTGCGTAGCATGCCATCATTTCCTTTGGGCAGCACAAACGGTCAAACGACGTCGGGCGTGGCATGCCATCATCGCCTTTGGGCTGCACAAATTGTCGAACAAAGTCGGGCGTGACATGACATCACCGCCTTTGGACAGCGCACACGGTCGAACGACGTCGGGCGTGGCATGCCATCATCACCCTTGGACCGCAAACACGGTCGAACGACATCGGGTGTGGAATGACGAACGCTGTCGGGCGTGGCATGCCATAATCACCTTTGGACGAGCTAACACAGTAGGACGGCGTCAGGCGTGGTATGCCATCATCGTCGTTGGACGACAAACACGGTCGAACGACGTTGGGTGTGGCATGCCATCACCGCCTTTAAACGGCACACACGGTCGGACGACGTCGGGCGTGGCATGCCATCACCTCCCTTGAACAATACACACGATCGGACGACGTCGGGCATGGCATGCAATTACCGCCCTTGGACAGCACACACGGTCGGATGACATTGGGTGTGGAATGACATCACCGCCCTTGGACTGCACGCACGGTCGGATGATGTCGGGCGTGGCGTGACATCACCACCCTTGGAAAGCACACACGGTTGGCAACCTCGGGCGTGGCATGCCATCATTGTCCTTGGACAGCACACACGGTCGGACGACGTCGGGCATGACATGCCATCACCGCCTTTGGACAGCACACACAGTCGAACGACGTCGGGCGTAGCATGGCATCATCGCCTTTGGGAAGCATACACGGTCGAACGACGTCAGGCATGGCATGCGGTCAACGCCTTTGGGCAGCACGCATGATCAGACGACGTCGGGCGCGGCATGACATCACAGCCCTTGGTTTCCATGCACGATCAGACGATGTCAAGCGTGGCATGACATCACCTCCCTTGGTCTGCACGCACGATCGGACCACGTCGGGCGTGGTATGATGTCACCGCTCTTCGACAGCACACATGGTCGAACGACGTCGGGCGTGACATGACATCACTGCCCTTGGACAGCACATATGGTCAAACGACATCGGGCGTGGCATGATATCACCGCCCTTGGACAGCACGCACAGTCGGACGACGTCGGGCATGGCATGACATCACCGCCCTTGGAAAGCAAACACAGTCGGCAATGTCGGGCGTGGCATGCCATCAGTGTCCTTGGACAGCACACACGGTCGGACGACGTCGAGCATCACATGCCATCAATGCCTTTGGAAAGCACACACAGTCGAACGACAGTAGGCGTGGCATGCCATCATCGCCTTTGGGCAGCACACACGGTCGAACGACGTCGGGCGTGGCATGCCGTCATCGCCTTTGGGCAGCACGCACGGTCAGACGACGTCGGGCGAGCATGACATCACCGCCCTTGGTCTGCACGCACGATCGGACGATGTTAGGCGTGGCATGACGTCACTGCTCTTCGACAACACACATGGTCAGACTACGTCGGGCGTGGGATAACATCACTGTCTTTTGACATCACACACGGTCGAACAACGTCGGGCGTGGCATGCTTTCATCGCCTTTGGGCTGCACACACGATCGAATGACGTCGGGCGTGGCATGCCATCATAGCCCTTGGACAGTAAACACGGTCAAACGACGTTAGGCGTGGCATGACATCATCGCATTTGGGCAGCACACACGATAGACAACGTCGGGCGTGGCATGAAATCACCGCCCTTGGACTGCATGCACGGTCAGACGAAATCAGGCGTGGCATGACATCACCGACCTTGGACAGCACATACGGTCGAACGACGTCGGGCGTTGCATTACATCACTGCACTTGGATTACACGCACGGGCGGACGACGTCTAGCGTGGCATGACATCACCGCCCTTGGACAGCACACACTGTCGGCAACGTCGGGCGTGGCATGACAACACCGCCCATGGACAGCACGCACGGTCGGCAATGTAGGGCGTGGCATGACATAACCGCCCTTGGACAGCACACACGGTATGATGACGTCGGGCGTGGCATGGAATACCCACCCTCGGGCAGCACACACGGTCAACCTACGTCGGGCATGGCATGACATCATTGCCTTTGGACAACACACACGGTCGAAAGACGTCAGGGGTGGCATGTTATCATCGCCTTTGGGCAGCATACACGGTCGAACGACATCGGGCGTGGCATGAAATCACCGCCCTTGGACAGCACGCACGGTCGACAATGGCGGGCGTGGCATGCCATCACCGCCGTTGGACTAGCTGACACAGTCGGATGGCGTCAGGCGTGGTATGCCATCATCGCCCTTGGACAGCACACACGGTCGAACATTGTCGGGCGTGGCATGACATCACCGCCCTTGGACAGCACACACGGTCGGTAACGTCGGGTGTGGCATGACATAACCGCCCTTGGATAGCACACATGGTCGAACAACGTCGGGCGTGACATGACATCACCGCCCTTGGACAGCACATATGGTCAAACGACGTCGGGCGTGGCATGATATCACCGCCCTTGGACTGCACGCACGGTCAGATGACGTCGGGCGTGGCATGACATCACCGCCCTTGGACAACACACATGGTTGGCAATGTCAGACGTGGGATGACATCAATGCCCGTGCAGAACACACACGGTAGGCAATGTCGGGCATGGCATGACATCACTATCCTTGGACAGCGCACACGGTCAGCAACGTCATACGTGGCATGCCATCACCGCTCTTGGACAGCACACACGGTCGAAGGACGTCTGGCGTGGCATGCCATCGTCGCATGTGGGCAACACACATGATCGAACGACGTCAGGCATGGAGTGACATCACCGCCTTTGGACAGCACACACGTTCGAACGACGTCGGGCATGAAAGCCCATCACCGCCTTTTGACGGCATACTCGGTCGAATGACGTCGGGCGTGGCATGTCATCAAAGCCTTAGGGCAGCACACACGGTCAAATGATGTCGGGCCTGGCATGCCATCATCGCCTTTGGGCAACACAAACATTCAAACAATGTCGGGTGTGGCATGACATCACCGCCCTTGGACTTCACGCACAGTCGGACGACGTCAGGCGTGGCATGCCATCATCGCGTTTGGGTAGCACACACAGTCGAACGACGTCAGGCGTGGCATGCAATCATCGCCTTTGGGCAGCAGAAAAGCTCGAATGACATCGGCCGTGGCATGAAATTACCGCCCTTGGACTGCACGATCGGTCGGACGACGTTGGGCGTGGCATGACATCATCGCCCTTAGACTGCACATGGTCGGCATCGTCGGCTGGGCATGCCATTACCGCCCTTGGACTGCACACACGATCGGATGACTTCAGGCATGGCATGACATCACCGCCATTGGATAGCACACACAGTCGAACGACGTCGGGCGTGGCATGACATCAACTCCCTTGGACTGCACGCATGGTCGGACTACGTCGAGCGTGGCATGACATCACCGCCCTTGGACTACACGCACCTTCAGACATAGAATGATATCATCGCCCTTTGACAGCACGCACGGTCAAACAATGTCAGGCGTGGCATGAAACCTCCTCCCTTGGACTACACGCACGATCAAACGACGTTGGGCGTGGCATGTCATCACCGCCTTTGGACAATACACATGGTCGAATGAGATCAGGCAAGACATGCCATCATTGCCTTTGGACAGCGCACACGGTCGAACCACGTCGGGCATGGCATTCCATCATCGCGTTTGGGCAGCACACAAGGTCCAACGACGTCGGGCGTGACATGACATCAACGCCCTTGGACAGCACACACGGTAGGCAACGCCGGGTGTGGCATGAAATCACTGCCCTTGGACAGCACACACGGTCAAACCACGTCGAGCATGGCATGCCATCATCGCGTTTCGGCAGCACACATGGTCCAAGGACGTCGGGCGTGGCATTCTATCATCACCTTTGGGAGCATTAACAGTCGAACGCCGTCGGGCGTGGCATGACATCATCAACCTTGGACTGCACGCGCGGTCGGAGGACGTCAGGCGTGGCATGACATCACTGCCGTTGGACAGCACACACGATAGAAGGACGTCAGGCGTGGCATGACATCACCGCCCTTGCACAACACGCACGGTCGGATGACATCGGGTGTGGCATGACATCACCGCCCTTGCACAGCACGCACGGTCGGACGACATCTGGTGTGGCATGACATCACCGGCTTTGGACCGCACATACAGTCAAACGACGTCGGGCGTGGCATTCCATCATCGCCTTTGGCCAGCAAACATGGTGGAACGACGTCGTGCGTAGCATGCCATCATTACCTTTGGGCAGCACAAACGGTCAAACGACGTCGGGCGTGGCATGCCATCATCGCCTTTGGGCAGCACAAATTGTCGAACAACGTCGGGCGTGACATGACATCACCGCCTTTGGACAGCGCACACAGTCGAACGACGTCGGGCGTGGCATGCCATCATCGCCCTTGGACCGCAAACACGGTCGAACGATGTCGGGCGTAGAATGACGTCGTCGCCTTTGGACTGCACACACGGTCGAACGCTGTCGGGCGTGGCATGCCATAATCACCTTTGGACGAGCTAACACAGTCGGACGGCGTCAGGCGTGGTATGCCATCATCGCCCTTGGACAACAAACACAGTCGAACGACGTTGGGCGTGGCATGCCATCACCGCCTTTAAACAGCACACACGGTCGGACGACGTTGGGCGTGGCGGGTCATCATCGCATTTGGGCAGCATAGACATCGGACGACGTCGGGCGTGGCATGTCATCACCTCCCTTGGACAGTACACACGATCAGACGACGTCGGGCGTGGAATGCAATCACCGCCCTTGGACAGCACACATGATCGGATGACATTGGGTGTGGAATAACATCATCGCCCTTGGACAACACACACGGTAGGCAGCGTCGGGCATGGCATGACATCACTATCCTTGGACAGCGCACACGGTTAGCAACGTCATACGTGGCATGCCATCACCGCTCTTGGACAGCACACATGGTCGAAGGACGTCTGGCGTGGCATGCCATCGTCGCATGTGGGCAACACACATGATCGAACGACGTCAGGCGTGGAATGACATCACCGCCTTTGGACAGCACACACGTTCGAACGACGTCGGGCATGAAAGCCCATCACCGCCTTTTGACGGCATACTCGGTCAAATGACGTCGGGCGTGGCATGTCATCAAAGCCTTAGGGCAGCACACACGGTCAAACGACGTCGGGCTCGGCATGCCATCATCGCCTTTGGGAAGCACAAACATTCAAACAATGTTGGGTGTGGCATGACATCACCGCCCTTGGACTGCATGCACAGTCGGACGACGTCAGGCGTGGCATGCCATCATCGCATTTGGGTAGCACACACGGTCGAACGACGTCGGGCGTGGCATGCAATCATCACCTTTGGACAGTAGAAAAGCTCGAATGACATCGGCCGTGGCATGAAATTACCGCCCTTGGACTGCACGATCGGTCGGACGACGTCGGGCGTGGCAATACATCATCGCCCTTGGACTGCACATGGTCGGCATCGTCGGCTGGGCATGCCATTACCGCCCTTGGACTGCACACACGATCGGATGACTTCAGGCGTGGCATGACATCACCGCCATTGGACAGCACACACAGTCGAACGACATCGGGCGTGGCATGACATCACCTCCCTTGGACTGCACGCATGGTCGGACGACGTCGAGCGTGGCATGACATCACCGCCCTTGGACTACACGCACCTTCAGACATGGCATGACATCATCGCCCTTTGACAGCACGCACGGTCAAACAATGTCAGGCGTGGCATGAAACCACCTCCCTTGGACTACACGCACGATCGGACGACGTTGGGCGTGGCATGTCATCACCGCCTTTGGACAATACACATGGTCGAATGACATCAGGCAAGACATGCCATCATCGCCTTTGGACAGCGCACACGGTCGAACCACGTCGGGCATGGCATGCCATCATCGCGTTTGGGCAGCACACAAGGTCCAACGACGTCGGGCGTGGCATGCCATCATCACCTTTGGGCAGCACAAACGGTCGAACGACGTCGGGCGTGGCATGACATCATTGCCCTTGGACTGCACAGACGGTCGGAGGACGTCGGGTGTGGCATGACATCACAGCCCTTGGACAGCACACACGGTCGAACGACATTGGGCGTGGCATGACATCACCGCCCTTGGACAGCACACACGGTCGAAGGACGTCTGGCGTGGCATGCCATCATCGCCTGTGGGCAGCACACACGATCGAACGACGTCAGGCGTGGAATGACATCACCGCCTTTGGACAGCACATACGGTCGAACGACGTCAGGCGTGAAAGGCCATCACCGCCTTTGGACGGCACACTCGATCGAATAATGTCGGGCGTGGCATGTCATCATCGCCTTAGGGCAGCACACACGGTCAAACGACGTTGGGCTTGACATGCCATCATCGCCTTTGGGCAGCACAAAAGGTTGAATGATGTCGGCTGTGGCATGAAATCACCGCCCTTGGGCTACACGCTCGGTCGGACGACGTGGGGCGTGGCATGACATCACCGACCTTGGATAGCTGACACGGTCAGCAACGTCGGGCGTGTCATTACATCACCTCCCTTGAACAGCACACATGGTCGGCATCGTCGGTTGGGCATGCCATTACCGCCCATGGATGCACACACGATTGGACGATTTCAGGCGTGGCATGACATCACCGCCCTTGGACAGCACACACAGTCGAACGACATTGGGTGTGGCATGACATCACCTCCCTTGGACTGCACGCATGGTCGGACGACGTCGAGCGTGGCATGACATCACCGCCATTGGACTACATGCACCTTCAGACATGGCATGACATCATCGCCATTAAACAGCACACACGGTCAAACAATGTCGGGCGTGGCATGAAACGACCTCCCTTGGACTACACGCACGGTCGGACGACGTTGGGCGTGGCATGTCATCACCGCCTTTGGACAACACACATGGTCGGACGACATCAGGCATGGCATGCCATCATCGCGTTTGGGCAGCACACACAGTCCAACGACGTCGGGCGTGGCATGCCATCATCACCTTTGGGCAGCACAAACGGTCGAACGACGTCGGACGTGGCATGACATGATCGCCCTTGGACTGCACGCACGGTCGAACAACGTCGGGCGTGGCATGACATCACCACCCTTGGACAGCACACACGGTCGAACAACGTCGGGCGTGGCATGCCATCATCGCATTTGGGCAGCACACACGGTCGAACGACGTCGGGCGTGGCATGCCGTCATCACCTTTGGGCAGCACAAACGGTCGAATGACGTTGGGCGTGGCATGAAATCACCGCCCTTGGACTGCACACACGCTCGGACGACGTCGGGCGTGGCATGCCATCATCACCTTTGGGCAGCACAAACGGTCGAACGACGTTGGGCGTGGCATTAAATCACCGCCCTTGGACTGCACAGACGGTCGGACGACGTCGGGTGCTGCATGACATCACAGCCCTTGGACAGCACACACGGTCAAATGACGTTGGGCGTGGCTTGACATCACCGCTTTTGGACTTCACATTCAGTTAAAAAACATCCGGCGTGGCATGCCATCATCGCTTTAAGGCAGCACAAACGGTCGAACGACGTTGGGCGAGGCATGACCTCACCGTCCTTAGACTGCACGCACGGTCGGACAACGTCAGGCGTGGCATGACGTCACCACCCTGGGATAGCACACACGGTCGGCAACATCGGGCGTGGCATGACATAAACGCCCTTGGACAGTACACACGGTATGACGACGTTGGGCGTGGCATGACATAACCGTCCTTGGGCAGCACACACGGTCAACCTTTGTCGGGAATGGCATGACATTATTGCCTTTTGACAGCACACACGGTCGAAATACGTCGGGCGTGGAATGCCATCACCGCCTTTGGACAGCACACACGGTCGAACGGCGTAGGGCGTGCCATGCCATCATTGCCTTTGGGCAGCACACACGATCGAACGACGTCAGGCATGGCATGCCATCATCGCCTTTGGGAAGCACAAACGGTCGAAGGACGTCACGCGTGGTATGCCATAATCGCCTTTGGGCAGCACAAACGGTCGAACAACATCACGCGTTGCATGACATCATCGCCCTTGGACTGCACGTACGGTCGAACGACGTCAGGTGTGGCATGACATCACCGCCCTTGGACAGCACACACGGTCGGCAACGTCGGGGGTGGCATTACATCACCGCCCTTGGACAGCATACACGGTCGGCAACGTCGGGCGTGGAATGACATAACCTCCCTTGTACAACACACACGGTATGATGACGTCGGGCGTGGCATGACATCACCACCCTTGGATAACACACAGGGTGGGCAACGTCGGGTGTGGCATGACATCACCGCCTTGGACCGCACACACGGTCGGCAACGTCAAGCATGGCATAACAGAACCGCCCATGGACAACACACGGTCGAATGACATCAAGCGTGGCATGAGATCAACGCCCTTGGAATGCACACACCGTCGAACGACCTCAGGCATGGAATGATATCACCGCCCTTGGACTGCACGCACGGTCGAACGACATCGGGCGTGGCATGACATCACCTCCCTTGGACAGCACACACGCTCGGCAACGTCGGGCCTGGCATGACCTCACCGCCCTTTGACAGTACACACGGTCGACAACGTCGGGCGTGGCATGACATCACCGCCCTTGGACAGCGCACACGGTCGGCAATGTCGGGCGCTGCATGACATAACCGCCCTTGGACAGTACTCACGCTATGACAACGTCGGGCGTGGCATGACATAACAGACCTTGGGTAGCACACACGGTCAGACACCGTCGGGCGTGGCATGACATCACCGCCTTTGGACAGCACACACGGTCGACCGACGTCGGGCGTGGCATGACATTAGCGCCCTTGGACTGCATGCACAGTCAGACGACGTCAGGCGTTGCATGACGTCACCGCCCTTAGATAGCACACACGGTGGGCAACGTCAGTCGTGGCATGACATCACCGTCCTTGGACATCAAACACTGTCGGACGATGTCGGGCGTGACTTGCAATCACCGCCTTTTGAGCAGCACACACGGTCGAACAACGTCGGACGTGGCATCCCACCCTTGGATAGCACACACGGTCGGTCGACGTCAGGCGTGACATGACATCACCGCCCTTGGACAACACACAGAGTAGGACGACGTCAGGCGTGGCATGACATCATCGCCTTTGGGCAGCACACATGGTCGGAAGACGTCGGCCATGGCATGACATCACCGCCCTTGGAAAGCACACACGGTGGGCAACGTCGGGCGTGGCATGCCATCACTGTCCTTAGAAAGCACACACGGTCAGACGACGTCAGGCGTGACATGCCATCACCGCCTTTGGACAGCACAAACAGTCGAACGACGTCAGGCGTGGCATGTCATCATCGCCTTTGGGCAGCACACACAGTCGAATGACGTCGGGCGTGCCATGCCGTCATCGCCTTTGGGAAGCACGCACGGTCAGACGACGTCGGGCGTGGCATGACATCACCACCCTTGGACAGCACACACGGTCGAACGACATAGGCGTGGCATGACATCACCGCCCTTAGTCTGCACGGACGATCGGACGACGTCAGGCATAGAATGACGTCACCGCTCTTCGATAGCACACACAATGACATCACTGCCTTTTGACATCACAAACGGTCGAACAAAGTCGGGCGTCGCATGCCTTCATCGCCTTTGGGCAGCACACACAGTCGAACAATGTCGGGCGTGGAATGCCATCATAGCCCTTGGACAATAAACACTGTCGAACGATGTCAAATGTGACATGCCATCACCGCTTTTGGAAAGCACACACGGTCGAACAACGTCGGGCGTGGCATGACATCATCGCATTTGGGCAGCACACATGATCGAATGACGCCGGGCGTGGCATGCCATCATCACCTATGGCCGGAACAAACGGTTGAATGACGTCGGGCGTGGCATGACATCACCGACCTTGTACTGCATGCACGGTCGGACGAAATCGGGCGTGGCATTACATCACCTCCCTTTGACAGCACACACGGTCGAACGACGTCGGGCATTGCATTACATCACTACAATTGGATTACGCGCAAGGGCGGATGACGTCGGGCGTGGCATGATATCACCGCCCTAGGACAACACACACGGTCGGCGATGTCAGGCGTGGCATGACATCACCTCCCTTGGACAGAACGCACGGTCGGCAATGTCGGGAGTGGCATGACATAACCGCCCTTGGACAACACACACGGTATGACGACGTCTGGCGTGGCATGACATACCCGCCCTTGGGCAGCACACACGGTCAACCTACGTCGGGCGTGGCATGAAATCATCGCATTTGGGCAGCACACATGATCGAACGACGTCGGGCGTGGCATGCCATCATCGCCTTTGGGCATTACGCAGGGTCGAATGACGTCGGGCGTGGCATGCCGTCATTGCCTTTGGGCAGCACGTATGGTCAGACGACGTCGCACGTGGCATGGCATCAATGCCCTTGGACAGAACACATGGTCGAACGACGTAGGTGTGGCATGACATCACCGCCCTTGGTCTGCACGCACGATCGGACGACGTCAGGCGTGGAATGACGTCACCGCTCTTCGATATCACACATGGTAAGACTACATCGGGCGTGGAATGACATCACTGCCTTTTGTCATCACACACGGTCGAACAACGCTGCGCGTGGCATGCCTTCATTTCCTTTGGGCAGCACACACGGTCTACCAATGTTGGGCGTGGCATGCCATTATAGCCCTTGGATAGTAAACACAATTGAACGACGTCAAGCGTGACATGCCATCACCACCTTTGGACAGCACACACGGTCTAACAACGTCGGGCGTGGCATGACATCATCGCATTTGGGCAGCACACATGATCGAACGATGTCGGGCGTGGCATGCCATCATCGCCAATGGCCGGAACAAACGGTCGAACAACGTCGGGCGTGGCATGACATCACCGCCATTGGACTGCTTGCATGGTCGGAAGAAATTGGGCGTGGCATGACATCACCGCCCTTGGACAGCACACACGGTCAAACGACGTCGGGCGTTGCATTACATCACTACACTTGGATTACGCGCAAGGGCGGACGACGTCGGGCGTGGCATGATATCACCGCACTTGGACAACACACACAGTCGGCAACGTCAGGCGTGGCATGACATCACCGCCCTTGGACAGCACGCACGGTCGCCAATGTCGGGCGTGGCATGACATAACCGCCCTTGGACAGCACACACGGTATGACGACGTCGGGCGTGGCATGACATACCTGCCCTTGGGCAGCACACACGGTCAACCTACGTCGGGCATGGCATGAAATCATTGCCTTTGGACAGCACACACAGTCGAAAGACGTCAGGCGTGGCATGTTATCATCGCCTTTGGGCAGCATACACGGTCGAACGACGTCAGGCATGGCATGAAATCACCGCCCTTGGACAGCACACACGGTCGGCAACGTCGGGCGTGGCATGACATGACCGCCCTGGGACTAGCTGACACAGTCAGACGGCATCAGGCGTGGTATATTATCATCGCCCTTCGATGGCAAAAAAGGTCGAATGACGTCGGGCGTGGCATGTCATCACCGCTTTTGGAAAGCACACACGGTCGAACGACGTCGGGCATGAAATTCCATCACCACCTTAGGAGTGCACACTCGGTCGAACGACATCGAGCATGGCATGCCATCATCGCCTTTGGGCAGCACAAACGGTCGAACAACATCGGCTGTGGCATGACATCACCGCCCTTGGATTGCCCGCACGATCTGAGGACGTCAGGCGTGGCATGACGTCACCGCCCTTGGACAACACTCAAGGTCGGCAACGTTGGGCGTGGCATTACATCACTGCCTTTGGTCAGCACACACAGAAGGCAACGTCGTGCGTGGCATTCCATCACCGCTCTTGGACAGCACACACGGTCGGACGACGTCGGGCTTGGAATGACATCACGACACTTGGACAGCACACACGGTCGAACGACGTCAGACGTGGCATGCCATCATCTCCTTTATGCAGCACGCACGATCGAACGACGTCAGGCGCGGAATGACATCACCGCCTTTGGACAGCACACACGATCAAACGACGTCGGGCGTGGAATGACATCACCGCTTTTGGACAACACACACGGTCGAACGACGTCGGGCGTGGCATGCCATTATCGCTATTGGGCAGCACACACAGTCGAAAGACGTCGGGCGTGGCATGACATCACCGCCCTTGGACTACACACACAGTCGGACGACGTCGGGCGTGGCATGACATCACCGCCCTTGCACAGCACACACGGTCGACAACGTCGGGCGTGACATGACATCAACGCCCTTGGACAGCACACACGGTAGGCAACGCGGGCGTGGCATGAAATCACTGCTCTTGGACAGCACACACGGTCAAACCATGTCGGGCATGGCATGCCATCATCGCCTTTGGGCAGCACAAACGGTCAAACGACGTCGGCCGTGGCATGACATCACCACCTTTGGGCAGCAGAAACGGTCAAACGACGTCGGCCATGGCATGACATCACCGCCCTTGGACTGCCCGCACGATCTAAGGACGTCAGACGTCGCATGACGTCACCGCCCTTGGACAACACTCAAGGTCGGCAACGTCGGGTGTGGCATGACATCACTGCCTTTGGACAGCACACACAGAAGGCAACGTCGTGCGTGGCATACCATCACCGCCCTTGGACAGCACACACGGTAGGATGACGTCGGGCTTGGCATGACATCACGGCACTTGGACAGCACACACGGTCGAACAACGTCAGACGTGGCATGCCATCATCTACTTTATGCAGCATGCACGATCGAACGACGTCAGGCGCGAAATGAAATCACCGCCTTTGGACAGCACACACGATCAAACGACGTCGGGCGTAGAATGACATCACCACTTTTGGACAACACACACGGTCAAACGACGTTGGGCGTGGCATGCCATCATCGCCATTGGAAAGCACACACGGTCGAAAGACGTCAGGCGTGGAATGACATCACCGCCCTTGGACTACACGCACGGTCGTACGACATCGGGCGTGGCATGACATCACCGCCCTTGCACAGCACACACGGTCGACAATGTCGGGCGTGACATGACATCAACGCCCTTGGACAGCACACACGATAGGCAACGCTGGGTGTGGCATGAAATCACTGCCCTTGGACAGCACACACGGTCAAACCACGTCGAGCATAGCATGCCATCATCACGTTTCAGTAGCACACACGGTCCAAGGACGTCGGGGTTGCCTCCCAACAAGCGCCTGATTTAATGTCGCGGCACCACTGGGGCCACTTGATTACTCAGACTTCATCAAGATGGTATGCCTCGACCACTTCATTCGCCGATTCAGCATGCCCGAGATAGATTTTTATGCGCTTTCCATTCACCTTGAACCGCACACCCTCCTTAGTTTCCAACTCAACTGCTCAATGAGGGAATAGATGGGTAACCATGTAAGGACCAGTCCATTTGGACTTGAGTTTGCCTGGAAACAAGCGCAATCTGGAATTGAATAGAAGCACCAAATCCCCGACCATAAAATCTCATTTTTCAATTTTGTTGTCATGATACTTCTTCATCTTTTCTTTATATAGGGCTGCGCTTTCATAGGCTTTCAAGCAAAATTCATCAAGTTCATTCAACCCATTTAACCGTTGCTCTGCAGCTTCGCTCCAATCCATTTTTAACTTTTTCATAGCCCACATGGCTTTATGCTCTAACTCAACCGGAAGATGAAAAGCTTTCCCATATACAAGTTGGTATGGAGACATACCTATGGGAGTCTTATATGCTGTCCGGTAGGCCCAAAGAGCATCATCAAGCCTCCTTGATCAATCCGTTCTACTAGCATGCACTGTTTTGGACAATATCTGTTTGATCTCCCGATTTGATACTTCAACTTGCCCACTAGTTTGAGGGTGGTAAGGAGTGGAAACATTATGGCGAACACCATATTTCTCTAATAACCCCTTGAACAATCTGTTGCAGAAGTGGGAGCCCCCATCACTAATAATGGCCCTTGGGGTGCCAAAACGGGAGAATATATTCTTTTTCAAGAATGCAGTGACACTCTTCCCTTCATTGTTTACGAGGGCTATGGCTTCGAACCATTTAGATACATAATCAACTGCTACAAGAATGTACTTCATCCCATGAGAACTCACGAAATGGCCCATAAAGTCAATACCCCACACATCAATAACTCAATCACAAGAATGGGTTTAGAGGTAGCTCTTGCTTTCTTGAAATACCACCATCTCATTGACATTTGTCACATGCTTTAGCAAACCCATGAGCATCTTGATGAAGAGTTGGCCACTTGTAACCACATTGCAATATCTTGTGAGCGGTTCGGATGCCACTGTGATGTCCGCCAACAGGTGAAGAATGGCATGCCTCCAACACACTCAACATTTCACATTCTGGCACACAACGCCGAATAAGCCCGTCAGCACAACTCCTATACAAGTATGGTTCATCCCAAAAGAACTTCTTCACATCGTACATTAACTTTTTCCTTTGATGAAAGGACAAGTCTGATGGAACAATATCACTAGCCAGATAGTTCGCAAAATCTGCGAACCATGGCATCAAGTCTTGTGAAGCACCCAATACATTTTCATCGGGGAAAGTATCATCAATGTCAGTCTTATCCCCTAACTCTCTCATAGCTTCATCCTCTAGACGAGACAAATGATCAGCAACTTGATTTTCAGTCCCTTTTCTATCCAGCACTTCAAAGTCAAATTCTTGCAGCAGTAATACCCAACGAATCAACCTTGGTTTCGCATCCTTCTTCGCCATCAAATATCTCAATGTTGAATGGTCAGTATGCACTATAACTCTAGTACCTAGCAAATAGGAGCGAAATTTCCCAAAAGCAAAGACTACTGCAAGGAGTTTTTGCTCAGTCACTGTGTAGTTCTTCTAAGCTTCATTTAGGGCTTTACTAGCATAGTAAATTGGGTGAAGGATTTTGTTTCTTCTCTGTCCCAATACTACACCAAGAGCCACCCCACTAGCATCGCACATTACCTCAAATGGACTGTTCCAATCCGGAGAAATAATGATAGGCGCAGACACTAACTTTTCTTTTAGCTCACCGAATGCTTTAAGACAGGATTCATCAAAACAAAATTTACATTCTTTCTCCAGCAATTTGCACAATGGGTGTGCAATCTTTGAAAAGTCTTTGATGAATCTCCGATAAAAACCTGCATGCCCAAGAAAGCTTCTCACACCTTTCACAGAGATCGGTGGGGGAAGTCTCTCTATTACCTCAACTTTAGCTCGATCAACCTCTATTCCCTTTTCTGAAATGCGATGACCCAACACAATACCCTCTTTCACCATGAAATGACACTTTTCCCAGTTTAGTACCAAAATGCAGTCTTCACATCTCTTAAGAACCTCAGATAAAATGGTCAAACATCGCTCAAATGAATCACAAACTACAGAAAAATCATCCATAAAAACTTCTATAGTATCCTCCACCATGTCAGAAAATATTGACATCATACATCTCTGAAAGGTTGCGGGTGCATTGCACAACTCAAACGACATTCTTCTGAACGCAAAAGTCCCATATGGACAAGTGAAAGTGGTTTTCTCTTGATCTTCTGGTGCAATAGAAATCTGATTATACCCCGAAAACCCATCAAGAAAACAATACCACCCTTTTTCCAGCAAGTCTATCCAACATCTGATCTATGAAGGGCATAGGAAAATGGTCTTTTTCAGTCCATGAATTTAGTTTACTGTAATTCATACACATCCTCCATCCAGTAACCGGTCCCATTGGAACAAGTTCATTCTTTTTGTTGGGGACCACAGTCATTCCCCCTTTCTTAGGTACACACTGAACCGGGCATACACAACTACTATCGGCGATTGGATAGATTACTCCGGCATCCAACCACTTGATGATTTCCTTCTTCACAACCTCTTGCATAGGAGGATTCAAGCGTCTCTGGTGCTCAATACTCGGCTTATGATCAGGCATGAGTTGGATTTTATGAGAGCAAATACCAGGAGGGATCCCAATAATTTCTGCAATGGTCCACCCAATAGCTCTTTTGAACCTTTTTAGTACCTTCACCAAACTCTAAACCTATTGTTCATCCAGGTCTGTTGCAATGATTACCGGCAAAGGGTCACCCTTTCCTAAGAATTCATACCTGAGATGAGGTGGGAGAGCTTTTAGTTCTAATTTTGGAGCTTCCTCTATAGATGGTTTAGCGGGTGGGGACTCGCGATTCTTCATATCAAACTCAAATTTCTTCGGTTTAAACCGAACATCACCTCGGTCAAGAGCCGCGACTAATGACTCATACTCTTCAATGCAATCGCTATCAAAGTTCATTATCACTGCCGCTAGTGCTTCGACACCTAGACGTTCTTCTATTTGTGTATCAAATGTCTCACCCATGTTGTAGGATATAGCATTGAAGCTCACCACTCTGCCTCATGGACCTACAAATATTAAAGGTCACTTCCTCATTGTTCAACCGAAATTTCATCTGCCCCTTTTCCATGTCTACTAAGGCTCTTCCCATAGCTAGGAATGGCCTCCCAAGGATAATGGGCACTTCAAAATCAACCTCACAATCAAGAATAACAAAATCGGCTGGAAAGATGAATGACTCCACTTTTAGTAGCAAATCATGAAGTATCCCTATGGGCCGTTTTACTGTTCGATCAGCCATCAGTAGCCGCATCGCAGTGGGCTTTGGGTCACCCAAACACAACTTCTTGTAAATCGAGAGGGGCATGAGATTTATGCTTGCCCCCAGATCACATAATGCTTTCGCAAAATGTAATAGCCCGATTGTACAAGGAATAGTGAACGCACCCGGATCTTCTTTCTTTTGGACCAGAGATCTTGTAGCAATAGCACTACAATGCTGCATTTTATCATCATCCTCAAAAGTAACCGATCTTTTCTTTGTGATCAAATCTTTCATAAACTTGGTGTAACCGGGCATTTGTTCTAAAGCTTCTACCAAAGGGACATTGATAGAAAGTTGCTTCAACATTGTTATAAAACACCGATATTTGCCGTCCTCAGTCTTTTTCACTAATCTTTGAGGAAATGGGGGTGGTGGCCTAGGCATGGGAGTTACCTTTTTAGGCACTTCAGCATCTTTTGCAATGTTATCCTCTAAATCAGCATCAACATTTACCATTTTATCATTATCTTTTGTCACCTCATTCTCATTAGAGGGCATAGGTGGGTCAATGGTTTGTTTGCCACAACGAGTAGTAATTGCCATACAATGTCCATCATTTTTCGGATTTTGGACAGTGTTGCTAGGAAGAGTGCCCGGTTGCCGTGTATTCACAGTTGCAGATAATTGGGCCAATTGTAACTCAAGTTGCTTAATCGATATTGCATGTGTATCAACTTTTTGCCCAATACCCGCTAAATCATTCCTCAACTCTTTATTATTCTCATCACTAGCATCGAACCTCCTCATCATTTTATGCAACATATCCTCAACTCGCGACATACTACCTCCACCATCCCTAGGAGTAACTTCTCGATTTTGAGGAGGAACATAGGGTCCATTCCTGTCATTTCTATTTCCATAGTTACCCATGTTGAAGTTGTTGTCGCGATTGTAGTTTCCATCTCGGACATAATGACCCTCACGATTGTAGTTACCATAGTTCCGACCTTGGTTCCCTTGACCTTGGCGCCAATTCTCCTGATTAGAGCCTTGGGCACTTGGTGAGAAACCCCCCATCTGTTCATTTACTGCATAGGAATCCTCCTCATAATAACACTCATCGATTGGAGGTGGTGGTTTACCCAAGTAGTTGACTGCATTAATATTTTCTGCACCCCCCAGTGACATGTTTTAGTACCAACCCAAGCTCAGTTCTCATCTGAGCCATTTCTTCACGAATATCATCTGTGGCTGGGTTGTGAGTGGACTGCATTGCGAAGGTGTTTCTCCCTGTATCGGACTTCCTAGTACTCCAAGCTTTGTTGTTACGGGAGATTTTCTCTAATTTCTCAGCAATCTCAGCATAAGGGCATTCTCCATAAGATCCACCTGCTATAGTGTCCAACACCGCTTTATTGTTATCATCCTGTCGCCGATAGAAGTATTCCTTCAGTGACTCATCATCAATACGGTGATTTGGGACACTTCTCAAGAATGAGGTGAATCTATCCCAAGAACTACTAACTGAGTCTCCTGGTAGTGCCACAAAGTTATTCACCCTATCTTTGTAGTTTAATTTCTTGGAGACCGGATAGTAGCGTGCTAAGAAGACATCTCGTAGTTGGTTCCGAGTGAAAATGGAGTTGTATGGGAGCTCAGTAAACCACATAGCATCCTCTCCCGTCAGTGAGAGAGGAAACACTTTGAGACCTATTACATCTAGATCCAAATCAGGCCTCCCCACACAATTTTTACACACTGCCCTTACCTTAGCTATATGTGCTTGTGGATCCTTAGAAGGTAGCCCTGAAAACAAACCTCTGGCAGTGAGCATTTGCATCAGGCTACTAGTTACCACAAAAGTGTGGCCTGTGGGTAGAGGGGGAAAGACAAGTGGCCCATCCGAATCTGCTATGTTATCATACCCTCTGTAGTATGCTTTGGGCCGTGGAACGGGATTTTGTCCCCTCTGCTGATGTTCACCCGGAGCATTGGGTAACATCTGACCATGAACATCCACTGGATCAAGTTTCGATTCATATTGCACAGTGTACGCTCTAGCTCGTGATCGTAGGGAAACAAGGGTTCTCTTCCTCTTCGTGTATTTGGCATACAAGGAGGATAGTTCTGAAAGGAAATCAAAAACAATAAAACAAAGTAAAATCAAGAAAATATCAACTAAACTTTAGTAATAAGATCAAGTTAATCTGAAAGCTAAAATCCCCGGCAGCGGTGCCAAAATTTGATGCGCTCAAACTTACTTCTCAAATGAGAAGTAAAGCGGTCGCGTCAAGTAAATAACCCAACCAGTGAGGTTGGGATCGTTCCCACGAGGAAAATAGTCTAGACTTAACTTCAACTTGTTATTACTATTGTTCGGTTGATGACTTCCTTAGAAAGTAAAAACATAAAAAGGGGGGGTTCTATCTCTAAATAAGTGAAAATAAACAACGAACTTGAAAAAGACTCTTAACAGCTTTTAATTTTGGGTTTTAATCAATTAATCAAAGTAACTAGGGTTTACGTGTTCCCCACAGGTTCATAACTTGATAATTCTAACTATAACAATTCTTTCCTAGTATCTTGCATGCAAAGTGATAATTTATGTATTTCTAAATCCTTGGTCCGGCATCTAGAAAATCTCACTCCGCACCTTGGTCCAGCTACGTGTGTTGCTTTCCTAACCCTTATCTTTACCTCATATTAAGCATCGTATTCGATATTTGACTAAGTTATTACCTCGACCAATCAATACTAGCCTATTATATAGTATACACTAAATCTATATTAATAATTCTTTTCCTATTATCTACCTCCTTGGTCTGACAAGTAGCATTAAGGCGAGTTCTAACATTGATCATCCGTTAAAAATACTTCTAAGAGAAAGAATTATTAATACATGCAAGACACTATTCTAGAATTGTTATTTTAACTTGAGTTTATCTCATTATTTGCCTATGGTTCCCACAACCCTAGTTATGGAGTTTAGTTCCTCATGGTCATAAACACAATATTCAAATATGTTAAACAAGAATTCATGTACTTACTTCAATGAGAAAGAATAAAGTCCGAAAATTTGCTTGATTAATCACCAAAACTCACTTGTAAGAATCTCCAAAAATCAAACACTAATACGCAAAGTCTAATAATATGATGTCTAATCTCCCAGAGTCTAACCTCAAAAATGAGGTTTTTCAAACTATTTATAAAAAATTAAAAACCTAATTACACAAGGATTCTAATTACTGGAAATCTGCCAAAACGCGGCTGGGTCGACGGACAACGCGACGGACTGTCGTGGTCATAACGGACCGTCGTGGACTCCGTCATCCCATACTTTGTGCAATTTCTTCTGCTGCTTTCTTTATTCCCCTCGACGGCAAGTGTGACGGACCTTCATAGGCACAATGGTCCGTCGAGGGTCTCGTTTCAAAATAATTCAACTCTTGGAATCTGGGTATTGGGATCACTTTTCTGATTTTCACGACGAACCTGCAGGACGGACCGTCATAGCCATGACGGACCGTCACAAACTTCGTAATCCTACACTTGGTCAGACTTCCCCATCTTCCTTCAGCAGCTTCTCTACGCTGCCACCTACGGACAGTCACAGGCACGACGGACCGTCATAAGCTCCGTAGGTGGTCTCTTCTATATTTTTTCGCTCAAAATCTCCGCATTCAGCTTTGGACAGATTTCCTGCAAAACAAAGAGAAACTTATATCAAAATTAGCAAAAAAAAGACTTTCAGACACACTAAACTTAAGGGAAAAGTATTAAATATACCGTGAAACCACGGTATATCAACACCCTCAACTTAAATTCGTTGTTTTTCCTCAAGCGACGCACTATGACTCACTACACAATCTTTGTACAATAGTATTCATGTTTTATCCTTTGCAATCATTTGGCTATCAATGCCGATTAATCTCATCAAATCTATGCATGCTATCACTATTAGGCTTGAATTTTGTGGGATTCGAACATGACACAGACTCACCATGCACTAACAACTAGTGAGGTTGGGATCGTTCCCACGAGGAAAATAGTCTAGACTTAACTTCAACTTGTTATTACTATTGTTCGGTTGATGACTTCCTTAGAAAGTAAAAACATAAAAAGGGGGGGTTCTATCTCTAAATAAGTGAAAATAAACAACGAACTTGAAAGAGAAACTTAACAACTTTTAATTTTGGGTTTTAATCAGTTAATCAAAGTAACTAGGGTTTATGTGTTCCCCACAGGTTCATAACTTGATAATTCTAACTATAACAATTCTTTCCAAGTAACTTGCATGCAAAGTGATAGGTTATGTATTTCTAAATCCTTGGTCCGGTATCTAGAAAATCTCACTTCGCACCTTGGTCCAGCTACGTGTGTTGCTTTCCTAACCCTTATCTTTACCTCATATTAAGCATCGTATTCGATATTTGACTAAGTTATTACCTCGTACCAATCAATACAAGCCTATTAGATAGTATACACTAAATCTATGTTAATAATTCTTTTCCTATTATCTACCTCCTTGGTCCGACAAGTAGCATCAAGGCGAGTTCTAACGTTGATCATCCATTAAAAAGACTTCTAAGCGAAAGAATTATTAATATATGTAAGACACTATTCTAGAATTGTTATTTTAACTAGAGTTTATCTCATTATTTGCCTATGGTTCCCACAACCCTAGTTATGGAGTTTAGTTCCTCATGGGCATAAACACAATATTCAAATATGTTAAACAAGAATTCATGTACTTACTTCAATGAGAAAGAATAAAGTCCGAAAATTTGCTTGATTTATCACAAAAAATCACTTGTAAGAATCTCCAAAAATCAAACACTAATACACAAAGTCTAATAATATCATGTCTAATCTCCCAGAGTCTAACCTCAAAAATGAGGTTTTCGAACTATTTATAAAAAATAAAAACCTAATTACACAAGGATTCTAATTACTAGAAATCTGCCAAAACGCGGCTGGGTCGACGGACAACGCGACGGATCGTCGTGGTCATAACGGACCGTCGTGGACTCCGTCGTCCCATACTTGGTGCAATTTCTTCTACTGCTTTCTTTATTCCCCTCGACGGCAAGTGTGACGGACCATCATAGGCACAACGGTCCGTCGAGGGTCTCGTTTCAAAATACTTCAACTCTTGGAATCTGGATACTGGGATCACTTCTCTGATCTTCACGACGAACTGCCGGACGGACCGTCATAGGCATGACGGACCGTCACAAACTTTGTAATCCCACACTTGGTCAGACTTCCCCATCTTCCTTCAGCAGCTTTTCTACTCTGCCACCTACGGACCGTCACAGGAACGACGGACCATCATAAGCTCCGTAGGTGGTCTCTTCTACATTTTTTCGCTCAAAATCTCCGCATTCAGCTTTGGACAGATTTACTGCAAAACAAATAGAAACTTATATCAAAATTAGCACAAAAAGGCTTTCGGACACACTAAACTTAAGGAAAAAGTATTAATTATACCGTGAAACCACGGTATATCACATGCCACAACCTTTGGATAGCACACACGGTCGAATGACGTCGGGCGTGACATGCCATCATCGCCTTTGGACTGAACACACGGTCGAACGATGTCGGGCGTGGCATGCCATAATCGCCTTTGGGCAGCACACACGATCGGACGACGTCTAGCATGGCATGCCATCACCGCCCTTGGACTAGCTAACACTGTCGAACGACGTCGGGCGTGGTATGCCATCATCTCCCTTGGACAGCAAATACGATCAAACGACGTTGGGCGTGGCCATCCATCACGCCTTTAAACGGCACACTACGGTCGAACGGTTCGGGCCGTGGCAGGTTATCATCGCATTTGGGCAGCATAGACATCGGACGACATCCGGCGTGGCATGCCATCACCGCCCTTGGACAGTACGCACGGTCGGACGACGTCAGGCGGGCATGCCATCACCGCCCTTGGATAGCACACATGGTCGGATGACATCGGGCGTGGCATGACATCACCTCCTTTGGACAGCAGGCACAGACAGATGACGTCGGGCGTGACATGACATCACCGTTCTTGGACTGCACGTATTGTTGGATGACGTCGGGCGTGGCATGACATCACCGCACTTGGACAGCACACATGGTCGGACGATGATGCGCGGGGCATGCCATCACCACCCTTAGACAGCACACACTGTCGAACGAAGTTGGGTGTGACATGCCATCACCGACTTTGGACTACACGCACGGTCTGATGACGTCGGGTGTGACATGCCATCATCTTGTTTGGGCAGCATACACGGTCGAACAACGTCAGGCGCGGCATGCCATCATCGTGTTTGGGATGCACACATGATCGAACGACGTAGCGCGTGGCATGCCATCATCGCCTTTGAGAAGCACAAACGGTTGAATAACGTCTAGCGTAACATGACATCAGCGCCCTTGGACTGCATGCACGGATGGAGAACGTCGGGCGTGGCATGCCATCACCGCCCTTGGACTACACGCACGGTCAGATGACATTGCGCGTGACATGCCATCATCTCGTTTGGGCAGCACACACGGTCGAACGACGTCGGGCGTGGCATGCCATCATCATCTTTGGGCAGCACAAATGATCGAACGACATCAGGCGTGGCATGAAATCACCTCTTTTAGACAGCAAACACGGTCTAATGACATCGGGCGTGGCATGACATCACCGCCCTTGGACAGCAGGCACGTTCAGATGACGTCGGGCGTGACATGACATCACCGTTCTTGGACTGCACGTACTATTGGATGACGTCGGGCGTGGCATGACATCACCGCACTTGGACAGCACACACGGTCGGACGATGGCGCGCGTGGCATGCCATCACCGCCCTTAGACAGCACACACCGTCGAACGAAGTCGGGTGTGACATGCCATCACCTCCTTTGGACTACACGCACGGTCCGATGACGTCGGGTGTGACATGCCATCATCTCGTTTGGGCTTCATACACGGTCGAACGACGTCAGGCGCGGCATGCCATCATCGTGTTTGGGATGCACACACGGTCGAACGACGTCGCGCGTGGCATGCCATCATCGCCTTTGAGCAGCACAAATGGTCGAATAACGTCTAGCATAACATGACATCAGCGCCCTTGGACTGCACGCACGAACAGAGAACGTCGGGCATGGCATGCCATCATCGCCATTAAGCAGCACACACGATCGAACGACATCGGGCGTGGCATGACATCACCGCCCTTGGACTACACACACGGTAGGATGACGTCGGGCGTGACATGCCATCATCTCATTTGGGCAGCACACACGGTCAAACGACGTCGGGCGTGGCATGCCATCATCACATTTGGGCAGCACAAATGGTCGAACGACGTCAGGCGTGGCATGACATCACCTCCCTTGGTCTACACGCACAGTCGGATGACGTCGGGCGTGACATGCTATCATCTCGTTTGGGTAGCACCCACGGTCAAACGACGTCGGGCGTGGCATGTCATCATAGCCTTAGGGCAGCACACACGGTCAAACGACGTCGGGCTTGGCATTCCATCATC